>JASVEL010001143.1:0-604873 GCA_032618575.1 Nicotiana noctiflora
GGGAGGTGATGGAAATTTCCAAGCACTAGTAGTACTTCATAAGACTATGCACGTTAAGATCTCCAAAGTTCTCAGGAGCTTTTTTAAAGGAGTGATTCTACAAGATATATATATATATATATATATAGGTCAAACCCTCGAACTATTGAAAATAGAACATTTTTTGGATGCAAAAATGCCCTTACCGTTAGACAAATAGCCCAAACACACCCCTCCACACTAACAGACTCCAATTAATATATAAGCTCAATTTAAATTTTACTTCATTGCCTAATTGGAGCTCCACCTCGGCAAAAGAAGCCATTGGAGTCTTACAGTCGTGGTCGTTTTCTTTATTTTCAGATATGAACTGACAAAGAAATGAACAAGAAAAATGGTGGTCGTTAAAGGATTTCCACGACCGGTGTTTTTCTCTTCCTTATTCAAGGATGAAACTGAGTGTGGAGGGCTTCTTTTGTCAAGGCGAAGCTCCAACTAGGCAGAGAATTTTTTAAATTGAGTTTATATCCCGGGGAGGGGTAGATTTGGCCTATTTGACTAACAATAAGGATATCTTTGCACCCAAAATCAAATTGGGGATATAATTGCTCTATTTTCAATAGTTCATAGGTAAAATTGGCCATGCTATTCAATAATATTGAAAAAATGCAGCATAAGGTAATAACTAGTATGGAAAGCTGGTCGCCTTTGGAAGCCTTCTTCGGTAAAGCGTATCGGTATCAAGGCGGTCAAAGAAGGCCACAGGTGGAAGCAACCGATGTTTTGATTATTCAATTGCCTCCTTGCTGCCAGTGTGTGCTTGCAGTCATGCTGGCAAAAGCAGGTGTAACCTAACCCAAAACCATGTTCATGAGAAAAAAGTATGGGGAAATCTGTCCTCTTTCTATCCTTTGCAAGCGTGCTACTGACTCTTTTAATTGTGGCATAGGCAAATATGACCTTAAAGATGATAACTATCCATTAAAACAAGTTGAAGGGAAAAACATCCAGCGAAAGATCCAGTTGATGGTCATAAGAAAGTAATCTTTTTCTCTTGGTCCGCTAACTGCATAAAGGTCTGGTAGGTGGGGGTAAGGTGATCCCGATGTTAGATTCTAAAGAATTGATGGTTAAATCAATAGAGAACCTTTTCTTTTGTATGAATTCCATTCCAAATTCTATTTTAGGGGGTTAGCTTGCTTCCACTACTGGCTGGCGGGCGAAGGTCCAAACGACACGTAGCCGGGGGTTTCCTTTTTTAATTTTCCAAAATATCCATTTTTCAACTCATTGAATATTGGATTTTTTTATCTTTCACCTAATTTTCCAACTATTCTCTAGAATTCCAGATCCCAATCCTATCTCCAATCTCTGCATGAAACACATGTACGTAGATGCGTTTCGTAATTGGAAATAACAAAATTCCCCTCAAGGGAAAGAGACGGTGAAAGACTTTACATGACTTTTGCGCTGTGTTGGGTAAATTTCACAAATTGTCATATAACTATGACATTTTTTCACTAAAGTCATATAACTTTCTTTTCTCACACAAAAATCATAAAACTTGCACTTCTTTACTCAAAAAATCCTAGCTACCGGCTAAGACAATCCTTCGGTCAATTTTTGAATTTTTTTTCACTTTTTTCATTTTTTTAAATTAAAAATATTTTTTCTTTAAAATAAAAACTGAAAAACTAAGATAAAACTAAATTCTTTAAAAAAACTGAAAAAAAATATTTTTCAAAAATGAAAATATTTTGTTGAAAATATTTTTTCAGCTTTTAAAAAATAAAAACATTTTATTAAAAATATTTTTTCTAGTTTTTACAAAATAAATGCTTTAAAAAAACTGAAAAACATTTTTTTTGTAAAAATTGAATTTTTTTTTGTAAAAATTGAAAAAAAAAACTTTACTAAATTAGTGGACTATTGTTGCATTAGTTTAAAAAATGAAAAATATTTTGCATTTCTTGAAAATGTATCTTTGTTGGACTTTATTTAGTTTGCAAAAAATAAAAATATTTTGTTGAAAATATTTTTTTCAGCTTTTAAAAAATGAAAATATTTTATTAAAAATATTTTTTCTAGTTTTTACAAAAGTAATGCTTTAAAAAAACTAATAGTCCACTAATTTAGTAAAGTTTTTTTTTTCAATTTTTACAAAAAAAAATTCAATTTTTACAAAAAAAATGTTTTTCAGTTTTTTTAAAGCATTTATTTTGTAAAAACTAGAAAAAATATTTTTAATAAAATGTTTTTATTTTTTAAAAGCTGAAAAAAATATTTTCAACAAAATATTTTCATTTTTGAAAAATATTTTTTTTTCAGTTTTTTTAAAGAATTTAGTTTTATCTTAGTTTTTCAGTTTTTATTTTAAAGAAAAAATATTTTTAATTTAAAAAAAATGAAAAAAGTGAAAAAAAAATTCAAAAAATGACCGAAGGATTGTCTTAACCGGTAGCTAGGATTTTTTGAGTAAAGAAGTGAAAGTTTTATGATTTTTGTGTGAGAAAAGAAAGTTATATGACTTTAGTGAAAAAATGTCATAGTTATATGACAATTTGTGAAATTTACCCCGCTGTGTTTCAATTGCTCTTTTTTTTTTCTTTTTTAACATCTATTGAGAATGGTTGATGTAATATTTATGTGCATATCAGTTGTGTAGTTGATTAGTCAGTATTGGTCAATGTAGTTGAATTAGTTAGAGTGACAGTTTTTCAATTAGGATATTTTTTTATTTTTTTATTTTTTTATTTTTCTCTTATTGCCTTACACACATGTGATATACTATATAGTTACAGAAATGGAAATAACACAGAGTTCATTTCCCCAATTCCTCTGTCATCTAGAACCTTCTCTCACAAGCTGAGTTCGGTTCATCAATTGAGACACTTCGATAATTCTGATCTCCAACTTCGACATGATATTAAAGCTCTGCTCGTAATTTCCTACATCTAGTTCGTCTTCTCTTCTTTTCTTCATTGTTTTCACTCGATTTGAAATTGCAAATCGAAAGTTCTCAGTTCGCGATTTCGTCATGGAATCACTGGTTCGCATACTCTCAATCATCAGTTGACTCAATTTTCTGACATTCTCTGCTTCAATTCATGGCTGGAGACAAGGATACTTAGGATACCACCACAATTTTCGATTCGACCAACCCGCTATACATGCACACATCGAAAAGTTCTGGGACTGTGCTGATACCGGTAGCATTTGATGGCGCCAGTTATAGTTCCTAGAGGAGAGGTGTTCTCAAAGTTCTCTCAGTGAAAAGCAAAGTCGGATTCATCATAGGAAAGTGTAAGAAACCTAATGTTGGAGAAGAGACCTACGATCAATGGGCACTATACGATGATATGGTGACACCGTGAATTCTAAATTCACTCTTAAAGCGCTTAGCTGACAGTCTACAATACGTGAATGATGCAAATGAGTTATGTCAAAAGCTTGAGGACATGTACGATCAAACAAATGAGGGGAAACTTTATCAATTCCAAACAGAAATTAACAACCTAAATTAAGAAACCCTGGATATAACTTGATAATACACAAAAATAGCCTTCTTTGCCTTTGGATCCAATTTTGAGTCTGTATCATGATAATATGCACGTGAGCCAAACACGTGCAAAGAGTCATAATCTACACCAGGCTTTCCATACCATTTTTCAAATGGTGTCTTGCCATCAATAGCAACAGATGGTAAGCGATTAATGAGGTGGCATGCATATGTAATTGTCTCAGCCCAAAAAATTTTGCCCAAGCCAGCATTGGACAACATACACTGTACCTTCTCTAGCAAGGTCCGGTTCATGCGTTCTGCCACTCCATTCTGTTGTGGTGTATGTCCACAGTGAAGTGTCGGACGATGCCATCATTTTCACAGACCTTATTGAAATGATCATTTTTGTATTCACCTCCATTGTCTGTGCGAATACACTTGATCCTCCCGCCCGTTTGATTCTCCACCATCGTCTTCCATTTGAGAAAAATTCCCAGCACTTCATCTTTGTTCTTCATTGTATACACTCATACTCTTCGGAAAAAATCATCAACAAATGTTACAAAATAGTGCTTCCCACCCAATGAAAGTGTTTTGGAAGGACCCCAAACATCAGAGTGTACATAATCCAATATGCCTTTAGTATTATGGATCGCTGTACCAAATTTAACCCTTGTTTGTTTCCTTTGACACAATGCTCGCAAAACTCCAAATTGCAAGTCTTTACCCCTTTCAACAATCCTTGATCTGATAGAGTTTTCAAGGATTTTCCTCCAGCATGTCCCAAGCGTATGTGCCATAGCCTGGTTGCTTCTGCCTCTTTGTTGTCACTGGACGTCACTGTCGCTGTCCCAATAACTGTACTACCGAGATAACGGTACATGTTATTGTTTTTCCGATTGGCCTTCATTACCACTAGTGCACCGGAGCATACTCTCATCACTCCATTTTCTACAATAATTTTGAACCCTTTTGATTCTAGGGCTCCCACAGAGATGAGATTTTTCTTCAAACCCGGTACATATCGAACATATATTAATGTTATGATCATTCCATCATGGTTCCTTAATGTATTGAACCAATTCCATATGAGGTAAGAGGGTTGTTATCCGTTGTTTGGACGACTCCATATTCTCCTTCTTGAAAGTCCACGAACCAATCCCTGTTGGGACACATATGATAGCTACAAGCCGAGTCCATCAACCATATGTTTGATGACATTGACGACTCTATTGTAACTAATGAGAAATCTGAATCATCACAATCACCTACATTTGAATCCATAATGGCCTTTCCATTGTTATGTTTGGCCTTATTATTCAACTTCGGACAGTCTTTCTTCCAGTGCCCCTTTTCTCGACAAAAGGCACATTCATCTTTGCTAGGTTTAGATCTTGACTTAGATCTTCCTTTCCTTGTCCTCGTTTGATTTTGAGGACGACCCCTCACGAACAGTGCTTCTCCTTCTCCGCCCTTCTGTTTTTCTCGTTTTCTTTGTTCATAGCTGTACAAAGCCGAACAAACTTCTCTGAGAGAAACTTCGTCACTTCCATGGAGTAGAGTAGTTTCAAGGTGCTCGTACTCGTCAGGAAGTGACGCCAACAACATCTAGGCCAAGTCACCATCATCATAAGTTGTATCCATATTTTGCAAATGTGTGACTAACTTAGTGAAACTGGTGATATGTGCATTCATTGTGGTACCAGGAACATAAGTGAAGTGAAACAGTCTCTTCTTCATGTACAATTTATTTTGACTGTTTTTCTTCAAAAATTTATCCTCCAGTGCTTTCCATAATTTACTTGCAGAAATTTCCTTTGTGTATGGATATTTTCGCTCTCTAGCAAGGTATGATCGAATGGTACCGCAAGTAACACGGTTGATCACTACTAGAAATACAGATTTTTCCCACGGAAGAATGAGTGGGAAAATTCAATATTCCCACGTCAAAAATTTCTACCGCAAATTTCGCATTTGACACAATTCTTGTCATAAGCGAAGATGCCAATGATGACGTATTGCTGACACTTGATGTAGATTCTTCTTGTTTATTGTCTCCCATCTTTGACACAAATATTATTTAATAGTTGACGACACAAATCAAGATTATTTCCTTTCTGATGTGGAAGATCAGACTAAGCTGCAACCACAGAGCATACCGAGACAGAACCTTGACTCAGTTACCAAGATAAATCTTTTCTGATGTGGAAGATCAGACTATGCTGCAATGACAGAGCATACCGAGATAATACCTTGGCTCTGATACCAACTGTTGCGGAAGCCAAATGTATATAGTGTGAATGAGTCACAACTACTATACCAAAAATTATGACAACCACCAAATAATAAATAAGACAATAAAGCAATAATCAAAGGAACACCAGAATTTACGAGGTTCGGCTAATTTTGCCTACTCCTCGGACACAACCAATATTTTATTCCACTCCAAAATACAAGTGATATAATACTAGAGAGAGAAGATACAAATGCCTTAAGAAGATAAAAAGGTAAATGAGATGTGTGTTTAAATTCTAAACATTAGGCCTCGTTTTATAGGGAAAAATTCCAAACCAAATGAATAACCCACCGATGTGGGACTTTGGCATTTTGCCAAACTTCAACAAATACATCAACTTGAAATTTACTATTAGTACCTCACTACCAATCTGAATGCTTCATATATTTTGAAAAAAAAAAAAAAAAAAAAAAAAAAACTGGATGCTTCCTTAATACTAATTGTAGATATTAAGCTTAGATGTCACCTTTCAAGTCAACAAACTCTGAGATTTTAAAGAGGATAAATAAAAAATTAACTCCATTATTAGTTTAATCTCCAGAAAAGTTGCACCATTTTATGCTGAGATTCATTGCTCAATGGTGGCATATAGTGGGAATCAAATAGAGCGGTTATGGCAGAGTATTTTCGGAATTGAAAATGAGAGAATGTGGAATAAGGATAAGGCATTGGGTATTACATGTTTCGTTAAGTAACTTAGTTAATATAGGCCTTCCAATGTCATGAATTTTTTTTATTTTAACTAATTAGGAACTCCTATACATAATAATACATGTACCATACTGAAATAAAATACCAAGTTACTAGAGGTGGGATGAACCTGGCAGTAAAACGACGTATTATCCCACCAAACTTAAATTGACCTTTTTTTTTTCTTTTTTTTACTCTATGTTTTTTTGGCTCTTCAACATTTTCTAACTTTCCTTTTTTCTTTTCTCCAAAAGAAAACGATACTTAATCTGGAGTTAAACAAAGCAAGAATATATTTTCAGCTTTTCTTCCACTAAAATTTGTCAAAAGATCCGCTTAAATTTCATTCAAAAGCAGAAGTATCTAAACCTTTTCTTTTTGTTAATCTTTTTCTTAATGATGAGTAAAGCGGTTAAGATGCCTGATAAAACATATCAATAAACGTATCAATGTCAAGTAAGAACAGTTAGTATATTATGCTGAAATAGCAAGAGAGATGCCATATATATGTTCTCTCTTTTTCACTGCCACCTCTATATATAGGGATCACTAAAATAGTGACCAAGCCTGTTTGGATAGATTTTGATCGGTATTTTGTATAAACGGATCAATATTGATCGCTTTTTGTAGTCGCTATACCTCGAATTTCTAGTAGTGGAAGGATTTGAAAGGAGCTAAAGAATAAGTCTAGATGCAATACTATTAATTCCGAGTTCACAATTTGCTTGTGTGTCCTTAAAGAATTTTAACCCCCTCACAGTTGCCAAGGTAATGGATTAAATCCTCCCAAGATAAAACGGAATAACCTTCCTGCGACAGTGGCAATACAAGAAGCAGGACACCAACGAACTCAAAGAGCGGAGCGAATCACACTTACGGTTTTCAAGGAACAAGAAAGCTCAAGAATTTTTGGATTAATGAACTTGCAGAGAGAGGGAAAGTAATTTGTTGGTTTTTGAGAATTTCTGAATTTCTGAATTTCTGAATTTCTAGAATGGAAGCCATGCCTGAATTTATAGGCAATTGTTGGCTTTGTGAAAAGGTATGGTGCCTCTTCATGGTGTCTGTTCATTGTGAATAGACACCTGATAGGAAGATACGTTCTTTCAACGTTATTTATTAACTGGGTCAACTAGTTTAACCAAATAAACCGGGCCAAATTTCGAAGCCCAATCCAGTCCATTTAATTTCCCACCATTACCCAATTCACACTACTCATCTTTAAAGCCCAATGGCTTAAAAGTCCAACAATCCCCCACATGAATGGGGAATGGCTATATAGAAAAAAAACATGGAAATTGTGTGATTCACAAGAAAAGATCGATCGCATCCTGGATAAGTAGGTTTCCCTTTGAACTTTCCATAGTGAACATATGTCGGATATACTCGGTCAATCGGTAGATTTGATATCTTTGAACCATCGAACTTTGGTGTATACCTAGACAACCATATGTCACACAATCGACCCTTAACCGTCTTTTGGTTCTTATTATTGTGTTCGTTTCAGCCATGAACACCGCCTGGTCTCATAAGTGCGTAGAGAATTGGCCTTACAAAATTCTCCTTGAAGCGGCTTACACTTCACACTTACATAGGTGATTCCTAAACATGTAATCCTTTAGATTGACATTATTTGATAAATACCTCATCAAATTTAGGTAATCATTAAAGAACGTGTAAAGTTCTATCCTTGTTACTGAACATTGTCTTCATCATGAGAATGAACCAAAGATTTTATTTTGACAATGTTGAACCGGTCAATCACAACTTTGTTTGAGCTCCTTGAACCTAGATCTCGGAACATCCAAAATTCTAGGTAGAGTTACCGCCATGTTGACTTGTCCTCGGCCATAGTCCCATTCCCTTAGATGATTTCTCAACTCCCTCTCTAGTTAAGCCTTTTGTAAGCGGATCCGCAACATTATCCTTTGATCTTACATAATCAATAGTGATAATTCCACTAGAAAGTAGTTGTCTAACGGTATTATGTCTTCGCCGTATATGACGAGACTTTCCGTTATACATAACGCTCCCTGCCCGTCCTATTGCAGCCTCACTATCGCAATGTATGCAAATAGGAGCCAAAGGTTTTGGCCAGAACGGAATGTCTTCTAAAAAATTCCGAAGCCATTCAACTTCTTCACCGGCTTTATCCAATGCTATAAACTCTGATTCCATTGTAGAAGCGAGCAATACACGTCTGTTTAGAAGACTTCCAAGATATTGCTCCTCCACCAACCGTAAACACATATCCACTTGTGGACTTTGTTTCTATTGAGCCGGTTATCCAATTTGCATCACTATATCCTTCGATAACTGCAGGATATTTATTGTAGTGCAAAGCGTAGTCTTGGGTATACTCCAAGTATCCCAGAACTCGTTTCATTGCCACCCAGTGATGTTTGTTGGGATTACTTGTGAATCGACTAAGTTTACTTATCGCACAAGCTATATCAGGTCGTGTACAGTTCATGATGTACATTAAGCTTCCTAACACACGAGCATACTCCAATTGAGATGTACTTTCACCTTTATTCTTCATAAGATGATGGTTTAAGTCAATTGGAGTCCTTGCACTTCTAATTTCCAAATGTTTGAATTTTTCAAGTACCATTTTCACGTAATGTAATTGAGACAAAGCTAGACCTTGAGGAGTCCTTTTGATTTTAATTCCTAGAATTATATGGGCAACTCCTAAGTCTTTCATATCAAACTTACTAGCAAGCATGTGCTTAGTAGTTTGAATGTCGGCAACGTCTTTGCTCATTATTAGCATATCATCAACATATAAGCAAACAATGACTATATGATTTGGAACGTTTTTAATGTAAATACATTTATCACATTCATTAATCTTAAATCCATTTGACAACATTGTTTGGTCAAATTTCGCATGCCATTGCTTGGGTGCTTGTTTTAGTCCATAAAGGGACTTAACAAGTCGACACGCCTTCTTTTCTTTTCCCGGAACCACAAACCCCTCGGGTTGGTCCATGTAGATTTCTTCCTCTAAATCACCATTTAAGAAGGCTATTTTCACATCCATTTGATGGATTTGAAGATCATACAAGGCGGCTAACGCGATTAGCATCCGAATGGATGTAATTCTTGTTACCGGTGAGTATGTGTCAAAATAGTCAAGACCTTCTCGTTGTCTAAATCCTTTGACGACAAGTCTTGCCTTGTATTTGTCAATAGTACCATCGTTTTTCATTTTCTTCTTGAAAATCCATTTAGAACCCAACGTTTTATTACCTGGAGGAAGATCAACCAATTCCCAAGTATGGTTGCTCAATATGGATTCTATTTCACTATTGACAGCTTCTTTCCAATATTGTGCCTCTGAGGAAGACATTGCTTCCTTGAAGGTACGAGGCTCATTTTCTAACAGAAATGTCAAAAAATCTGGACCGAATGAAGTAGATGTCCTTTGACGTTTACTTCTTCTCGGATTTTCTTCATTAGGCATACCATCTCTTATTTCCTCCCGAGGTCGTTTTGACTTTTGGCAGGTCAGTTCACTTTCCTTTTTATACGGATAAATAGTTTCAAAGAATTCAGCATTATCTGATTCTATTATCGTATTAATGTGTATCTCAGGATTTTCTTATTTATGAACGAGAAAACGATATGCCTTGCTATTGGTTACATATCCAATAAATACACAATCAACCGTTTTTGGACCTATCTTAACCCTTTTAGGTTTAGGAACTTGTACCTTAGCTAAACACCCCCACATTTTGAAGTATTTCAAGCTAGGCTTCCTTCCTTTCCACTTTTCATAAGGAATGGATTGTGTTTTACTATGAGGTACACGGTTGATTATCCGGTTAGCTGTAAGTATAGCTTCCCCCCACAAGTTCTGTGGTAAGCCATAACTTATTAGCAATGCATTCATCATCTCCTTTAACGTTCGATTCTTCCTCTCCGCAATTCCATTAGATTGTGGAGAGTAAGGGGCAGTTGTTTGGTGAATAATGCCATTTTTCAAACATATTTCTTCAAAAGGAGATTCATATTCGCCACCCCTATCACTTCTTATCATTTTGATCTTTTTGTTTAGTTGCGTTTCAACTTTACTCTTGTATTGCTTGAAAGCATCAATTGCCTCATCTTTACTATTAAGTAAATAAACATAGCAGTATCTCGTGCTATCGTCAATAAAAGTAATAAAATACGTTTTTCCACCGTGAGATGGTGTTGACTTCATGTCGCAAATATCTGTGTGAATTAAGTCTAAAGGACTTGAATTCCTTTCAACGGACTTATAAGGATGCTTAGCATACTTTGATTCCACACATATTTGACATTTAGAATTAATGCAATCAAATTTTGGCAATACTTCTAGATTTATCATCTTTCGCAATGTTTTGAAGTTTACGTGACCTAAACGCGCATGCCATAAAGTGTTTGACTCAAGCAAGTAAGAAGAAGCATTCACTTTATTGATTGGAATTGCTATTACATTTAGCTTGAAAAGGCCCTCACTTAGGTAACCTTTTCCAACATACAAATCGTTCTTACTAATTACAACACTATTAGAAACAAAAATACATTTGAATCCATTCTTGACAAGAAGTGAGGTAGACACAAGATTCTTGCGAATTTCTAGAACATGGAGGACTTGGTTTAGAGTCACTATTTTTCCAGACGTCATCTTCAATGCAATCTTTCCAACTCCTTCAATTTTGGCCGTAGATGAATTTCCCATGAAGATAGTCTCGTCGGGACCTGCTGGGACATAAGAAGAAAATAATTCCTTGTTAGCACAAACATGGCGGGTGGCTCCAGAATCTATCCACCATTCTTTCGGATTTCCTACCAAGTTGCATTCAGACAACATGTCACACAAGTCTTCCATTTCATCTTCAACCATGTTGGCTTGATTCTTTTTCTTCCTATCATTCTTTGGCGCACGACAATCCGCCGCCTTATGTCCAATTTTTCCACAGTTGTGGCAATTACCCTTGAACTTCTTCTTGCTTGGGTAATTCTTTGGTCCAGAAGCTTTCTTCCTCTTCTTATTTTGTGGAGCCTCCTCAACAATGTTTGCCCCCACAATCGTCGAGTTTCCACGTGACTTCTTTTCAGCATTTTTGTTGTCTTCTTCTATCCTCAAACGAACAATCAAGTCTTCTAGAGTCATCTCCTTCCGTTTGTGTTTAAGATAATTCTTAAAATCCTTCCACAACGGAGGTAGCTTCTCAATGAAAGCAGCAACTTGAAAGGCCTCATTAATGACCATACCTTCAATAACAAATTCAGAATTAATAATAAGATAAATCTTATTAATAGAATTATTGATTTGGGTCATACCTTCAGCAAGGAGGTCATGTACAATGACTTGTAGTTCTTGGACTTGTGTTATGACCGACCTAGTGTCAATTATCTTGAAATCCAGGAACCTTGCATCCACGAACTTCTTAAGTCCTGCATCCTCGGTCTTGTACTTTTTCTCAAGCGCATTCCATAACGCTTTTGAAGTTTCCATGACACTATAGACATTGTACAAACTATCTTCCAAACAACTCAAAATGTAATTTTTGCATAAGAAATCAGAATGTTTCCATGCTTCAGTTACAACAAGTCGTTCATTGTCCGGAGTATCCTCAGCCATGGCCGGAGGATCCTCCTTGATAAAACGTTGCAAACTCAATGTAGTAAGATAGAAGAGCATCTTCATTTGCCAGCGTTTGAAGTCAATACCGGAAAATTTTCCGGGTTTTTCTGCCGGTGCCATAGCATGGGCCGGAGTAGAACGGCTTGACGATGCATCCACACTCGTCATAGTAGCACCCGTTCCCGCAACATTTCCATTAGTTTGGTTTTCATTCGTCATATTTCTGTAAAGTCAAAAACAATATAGAACTTTATTAAATCAGTGAAGTTTTTATATCTTCAAACTGAATACCAAACCAAACATACAACACGTAACAATGGTGAAGTTTTTATATACTTCAAACACGTACGTTTATTATTCCGGCAAAGTTTTTATGTACTTTAAATCGGAGAGAAACAATTAATGGAGTAGAAAGCAACAAGGTTTTAGTCTCCAAATTAATGCAAAAACAATGCCGAAAAAAAAATAGATTTAACTTGCTGTAGAAATTAACACTATAAAATTAAATTAAATTGCTACTGCTATCCAAAATAACATAGCACACTGAAACGTTGTGAACTGAAGCTAACACTAATACCAAAAGTGTCTCTTAAACAATTGTAAAGTTTTAACCAATCAGAATTAAGAAACAATTGAAATAGCAGTAAATGATTTTTGTTCCTTTTCCTTTACTCTTAAACAAAACAAATTTCAAGGAACAATAAAATATAAAAGGGGCAGTAAACGATGTTTCTCTTTGCGGCAGTACTATTCTTTTACAATTGACGTTAACTTTGAGAAGACGCAACGATCAGCCGCATCGTTTGGTTCAAACTTTTGTTTATCCTTTTGTTCTCAAGTTCTAGCAAATACACGTTAAGACAAACATAATAAACAGTAAAATTCCTTAAGATGTTAGGCCACGTGTATTATCAAAATCAATACTGTTAAGGAAAAATAAGAGGAAGAAGAAATAGAATATATAATTCCGAGTTCACAATTTGCTTATGTGTCCTTAAGGAATTTTAACCCCCTCACAGTTGCCAAGGTAATGGATTAAATCCTCCCAGGATAAAACGGAATAACCTTCCTGCGACATTGGCAATACAAGAAGCAGGACACCAACGAACTCAAAGAGCGGAGCGAATCACACTTACGGTTTTCAAGGAACAAGAAAGCTCAAGAATTTTTGGATTAATGAACTTGCAGAGAGAGGGAAAGAATTTCTGAATTTCTGAATATCTAGAATGGAAGCCATGCCTGAATTTATAGGCAATTGTTGGCTTTGTGAAAAGGTATGGTGCCTCTTCATGGTGTCTGTTCATTGTGAATAGACACCTGATAGGAAGATACGTTCTTTCAACGTTATTTATTAAACTGGGTCAACTAGTTTAACCAAATAAACCGGGCCAAATTTTGAAGCCCAATCCAGTCCATTTAATTTTCCACCATTACCTAATTCACACTACTCATCTTTAAAGCCCAATGGCTTAAAAGTCCAACAATCCCCCACATGGTTAAAGAGTTTAAAAGGAGCTAAAGAATAAGTCTAGACGCAATACTATTAATTGAATCTATACACTTAAATGAACTATTTCTGAAAAATATTTAGCATGCATATCGCATTTGAGTCGGGTATCAAAATAGTTGGTTCGCTTAAAGAAGAATATGTTCACTAGGTGAGGAATGGGGTGGAACTAGAAGATAAAGATACGGGTACAATCGAACATAATAGCATTAGTTTAAACTTTATATATTTGTATTACAATAACTATTAAATATTCAAAAGAAATGTGGCATGACGGTGGTGAAAAATGAGAATAATGAGTAGATCTCAACTAGAACCGTCACCAGGTTGGGAATATGCATGGACTACAGGAAGCTGAATCTAGCCACCCGCAAAGACCACTTTCCACTTCCCTTCATTGATCAAATGCTTGAAAGGTTGGCTGGGTGGTCACAATTCTGCTTTCTGGATGGATACTCGGGGTACAATCAAATCTTCATAGCCCTCGAGGATATAGAGAAAACCTCCTTCACATGCCTATATGACATTTTTGCCTTTAGGAGGATTCCATACGGAGTATGCAATGCACCTGCCATATTCCAAAGGTGCATGATGGCTATTTTCACTGACATGGTGGAAGACATTATGGAGGTGTTCATTGATGATTTCTCAGTGGTGGGGAATTCATTCGATAAATGGCTTGTCAATCTGACAAGAGTGCTGAAACTGTGCATGGAGACAAACTTAGTGCTAAATTGGGAGAAGTGTCATTTTATGGTACAAGAAGGTATAATATTGGGGCACCGGGTTTCAAGCAAAGGTATTGAGGTAGACCGAGTTAAAGTTGATATCATTGCAAAGTTGCCTCCACCAACATCCGTCAAGGCCATTAGAAGCTTTCTTGGACATGACGGTTTTTACCGGAGGTTCATCAAAGACTTCTCCAAAATATCAAACCCTCTCTGTAAGTTACATGAAAAATATAGCCCCTTTGTTTTTTCTGATGAATGCAGGATTTCTTTTGAGGAACTGAAGAAGAGGTTGGTCACAACTCCCATCATCATTGCCCCCGACAGGGAGCAACCATTTGAGCAAATATGCAATGCAAGTGATTACGCAGTGAGGGCAGTGCTTGGCCAAAGGAAAGGCAAGATGATGCATCCAATCAACTATGCTAGTAGGACCTTGAGTGGAGCACAGCTAAACTACACAGTGACAAAAAAGGATATGTTTGCGGTCGTGTTTGCGTTTGACAAATTCCGGTCCTATCTCATAGAATACAAGGTAATTGTATACACTGACCAGCAACTTTAAGATACTTAACTGATAAAAAGGACTCTAAGCCATGCCTAATTCATTGGGTTCTGCTTCTCCTAGAGTTCGATCTCAAAATACGTGATAGAAAGGGCACCGAAAATCAAGTCGCTGATCATTTATCATGACTTAAAGTAGCTGAAATTGTCAAAGATAGTGGGGAAATTCTGGAAACCTTTCCAGATGAGCAGCTGCTCACCACCACTCTCCTTGAAGCACCATAGTATGCAGATTATGCAAATTACTTGGCCAGCGGTATTGTTCGTCACGACCTCTCGTCTGTCCAGAGGAAAATATTTATTTGTGAAAGCCAGCTTTATTATTGGGATGAACCCTATTTGTTTAAGATATGTCTCGATAACCTAATTCGGAGATGCGTCCCCGAGATAGAACAATCTTCTATTTTGTAGGCGTGTCATGCTTCAGCATATGGTGGTCACTTTGGAGGACTGCGAACAGCCGCCAAGATACTTGAGGCTGATTTCTATTGGCCAACAGTGTTTAAAGATGCGCAATTATGGATGAAGGGTTGCAACGAATGTCAACACACCAGGAACATCTCCCGGCATCATGAATTGCCAATGAACCCTATTCAGCAAGTGGAAGTGTTCGATGTCTGGGTAATAGACTTTATAGGGCCCTTTTTCAGCTCATACGACAATAAGTCCATACTTCTTGCATTAGACTATGTGTCCAAATGGGTGGACGTTGTAGCATTACCTACCAATGATGCTAAGGTGGTGGTGCGATTTCGGAAGAAGAACATTTTCACCCGTTTCGGGACTCTAAGGGCTATCATCAATGATGGGGGCACACACTTTTGCAACAGGCGTTTGAGAAATTGTTGGCCAAATATGATGTGAAACACCGAGTTGCCACTCTGTATCACCCGCAGACCAGCGGGCAAGTTGAGGTCTCCAACAGGGAGATAAAGAGTGTATTAACAGAAATAGTGAATGTCGCGATGACCGACTGGTCCAGAAAGCTTGATGATGCATTATGGGCTTACAGGACATCATTCAAGACACCAATAAGCATGTCACATACAAACAGGTGTTTGGGAAAGCATGTCATCTACTTGTGGAACTAGAGCACAAAGCATGGTGGGCACTGAAGCAATTGAATCTCAGCTGGGATGAAGCGGGGAAATCTAGAATGACCGGGTTACACGAGTTGGAAGAATTCTAGTATCTTACCTTTGAGAGCACTAGACTGTATAAAGAGCGGATGAAGCGGATTCACGACCAAAATATCACAGAGCATAAATTCAAAACTGGGGACAAGGTACTGTTATACAATTCTAGATTACGGTTGTTCCCGGGCAAATTAAAATCAAGGTGGTCAGGCACTTTTCGGGCAATTGAGGCATTAGATTCGGGCGCTGTAAAAATTCAAATCATTGATGGTTCAAGCACATTCAAGGTAAATGGACAGCGGTTGAAACTTTATGTTGGCATGGTGACATCAAGGACAAAGTGGAACTACGGTTAGAGGAATCTCAAAGGTCTAGCGAGCCTTAAAATGCGCTAAGATGAGTCGTGTCGCGACGTTAAATAAGGTTCTACGTGGGAGGCAACCCACAAACTTGTTGTAAGTATACTCATTATAGTTAGTCTATATAAAAAAAATAAAAGAATTTCTGCCAGTGAACAAAAAAATTCAGAGAAGGCCTCTGTTTGAGGTTCATCCGCGGTCGCGGACGAACCACGGAAAAAGGCCCTCTCTGAAGTTGACTCTTCGCGGTTCGTCCATGACCGCGAACGAACACGGTTAGTTCCACGGTCGGCAGAAAACAAAAAAATATTATTTCAATTCTTTACCACCCATCTTTAATAACCCTAAATATAACAAACCCCCCCTATTTTTCAAACCCCAATCGTCACTCCCCCCCCCCCCAATTCCCTCTCTCTCTCTAAATTCTCTCCTCTTTCTCAGTACTATCTCTCTTCCATTCTTCTCCCAACAATTCCTCTACTTCAATCTTATTCTTCTCCTACACTCTATAGTAAGTCTTACCCGTTTGTTCTTCTTTCTTTCTTCTTTTATTTCTTCAATTTTTATTATTAGTTTGGTAGATTTAATTAGTTAATGGTAGTTTAACTTGTAAAATATGTATTATATATTGCTAGTATTAGTAGAATACATATATATTACTTGGTTTGTGTAGTAGAATGTTATATGATTTTTTTGGAACCTTGTTGGTATTGATGGGATTATGGTATAGAGATTGTGTTGTTGGGTCTCCAATTTAGTTAATAATGTTAATTTTGTTGTTTTGGAGAGCCAATGTGTTGGTTAATATAATTGATGTGTGGTTGGCGAAGGTGGGCATTGGTTGTTGTAGTATTTGGCTATTGAACCTTTAGGGGGGATATTGCCCAACTAGTGAGTTGTTTGTTGTTGTATATGATTGGAGATGGTCTAGGTTTAATTGGGTCATGTTAGATTGCCAAAATAAACAAGTGTGGGGTGTTTGAGGTGAATTGGTGAAATTGTTAGATAACAAGTATAGGAGTTATGGGATGATATCACTAAAGAGACGATTGTGGTAATCCACGGAAGGTGAAGTCTGAGTAGCCAACCGATGTTCTAACATTATGCAAATTTTTGGTTGTTCTCTTTTGTGCAGGATCATGGCCCCTAAAAGATCAAGGTAGGGAGGTAGCTCATCTAGGCGACCAACATATGACGAGTCGAGGTTCACCAGCGAGGAGGCGGAAGATGACTTCCACGCCAAGGCGACTAAGGCCTGGCTCCAGGAAGTGGAAATTGACAGGTTAGCCCTTTGGTCTGAAAAGCTCGAGATATATTGCGAAATTTGCCGCCGCAAAATGGAGTTCCTATTTGACACACCGACCCTCGTTAACAAGATGCTGGTTAGGGAGTTTTATGCCAATGCTCCCTACGGGATGGCTAGGAGGGTATTCGTCCGAGGTAAGTACATCTACGCCTATGCACGTGCTATTAGGCAGGCTCTTCGACTGCCAAATCATACTCGTGACGTGGACTACTACCACGATAGGCCTGGTGTCACCTGGGACATGTTAATTGAGGCCTTATGTGTTGATGGCATCCTTGTTAGGATAAGAAACAAAACACTCCACTCTAACTATTTCACACATACACCACTAAATGCTAATTTTCAATCATATGTAATCGGTACTCCAAGGGCTATCATCAGTGATGGGGGCACACACTTTTGCAACCGGCATTCGAGAAATTGTTGGCCAAATATGATGTGAAACACCGAGTTGCCACTCCGTATCACCCGCAGACCAGCGGGCAATCTGAGGTCTCCAACATGGAGATAAAGAGTGTATTAACAAAAATAGTGAACGCCACAATGACCAATTCTTTCTTTTAATTCTTGGGGAAATAAATACCTTAGTTTTTCTCTATATTATTTACCCAATATTCACTTATTTCTTGTAATTCTTTTAATTCTTGCAATGTAGTTGGTCGAAAATCTCACAAAAATATATTCAAAGTTTGGGAACTTGATTCGGAAGTGTTATTGGGTTGTGAAAGTTGCAATTGGTAGGTTAATTCTCTGTGGGATCGACTTTGGACTTAATTGACCGGATTATATTGACTACGACCATTATTTGGACGTGAATCAGATGTCCTGACATATCCTGTGGCCATGTCCTGCAATGTCCTAAGACATCCCGACCTGTGCCATGGCCATGCCCTGCTATGTCTTACGACATCCTAACACGTCCTGAAATGTGCCATGGCTATGTACTGACATTTCGTGACCCATGCTATGCCCACATCATGCGACGTCCTAACACGTTCTATGGCCATGTCTTGCAATGTCTTAACACATCCTGACCCGTGCAATGACCATGCCCTGCTATGTCCTACGACGTCCTAACATGTCCTGATACGTTCCATGGCCATGTCATAACACATCCTGACCCGCGCCATGCCCACGTCCTGCCATGTCCTGACATGTCTTGTAGCCACGTCTTGTGCCACCCTGACACATCCTGACCCGTGCCATGGATGTCCTGACACATTCTAAAATGCGCCATGGCCGTATACTTACATGTCCTGACCCGTGCCATGCCAACGTCCTGCTATGTTTGCAACTTCCTGATGCGTATTATGGCGATGTCCTGTAATATCCTAACCCATCCTGACTCGTGCCATGACCACGCACTGCCATGTCCTACGACATCTTTGAAACATGCCATGGCCATGTCCTGACACGTCCTGTGACACGTGTCATACCCGCATCCCGCTATATCCTGCAACGACCTGACACATCATGTGGCCACGTCCTACAATATCCTGACACGTCCTGACCAGTGCCATGGCCACACCTTCCCTTGTCCTCTGATGTCCTGACACATCATGAGACATGCCATGTCCATGTTTTGACACATCCTGACCCTTGCCATGCCCACATCTTTCCAAGTCCTGACACGTTCAGTAGCCATGTCTTGCAATGTCCTTACACGTCCTGACCCAGGGCATGGCCATGCCCTACAATGTCTTGCAATGTCCTGACACGTCCTGAAATATGCCATAGCCATTTCCTAACATGTCCTGACACATTTCGTGCCCATATCCTACCATGTCCTAACACGTCCTATGTCGAAGTCCTGCGATGCCCTGATATGTCCTGACCCATGCCATGGCCACGCCCAGCCATGTCCTGACACGTCCTGACACGTCTTGACCCATGCCTTGCCCATGTCCTACCATGTCCTGACATGTCTTGTGGCCACATCCTATGATGTCCTAACACGTCCTGACCCATGCCATGGCCATATCTTACAATGTCCTGACCAGTGCCATGCCTACGTCTTGCCATGACCTGTGATGTCCTGGCATATCCTGTAGCCACATCATGCGATGTCCTGAGATGTCCTGACCCGTGCCATGGTATGCCTTGCCTTGTCCTACGACATCCTGACACGTCCTGACATGTGCCAGGGCCATGTGCCGACACATCTTGACCCGTGCCATGCCCGCTACCTGCTATATCCTAACACGTCCTCTAGCCACATCATGCGATGTCCTAACATGTCTTGACTCGTGCCATGGCCATGTCTTGACACGTCTTCAAACGTGCCATTGCCACACCCTGCCATGTCTTACGACGTCCTGACACATCCTGTAGCAACATCCTATGACAACTTGACACGTCTTAGCCTATGCCTTGGACACGCCCTTCCATGTCTTGTCACGTCTTGACACGTGCTATGACCATGTCCTAACACGTCCTGACCCGTGCCATGCCCTTGTCCTGCCATTTCATGCAATGTTCTAACACAACCCATGGCCACATGTTGCGACGTCACGACCCATGCCATGGCCATGCCCTTCCATGTCCTGCGATTGAACACGTCCTAAAACATTCCACGGCAATGTCTTGACACGTCTGACCCGTGCCATGGCCATGTCCTACTTTGTCCTAACATGCTCTGGCCACGTCCTGACACATCCTGACCCGTGACATGGCCATGCCCTACCATGTCCTGTTATCTCCTAACACATCCTATGGCCACGTCCGACGTCCTGACCCGTGCCATGGCCACACCCTGCCATATCCTTCAATATTGTGACACATCCTGAAACATGCCATGGCTAAGTCCTAACAAGTCCTGACCTATGTCATAGCCATGCCCTTCAATATCATGCAACATCTTGACACATACTGTAGCCACGTCCTGCGACGTCCTGACACTTCCTGTGGCCACGTCCGACATCCTCACCCGTGCCATGGCCATGCCATTCTATATCCTGTGATATCTTGACACGTCCTGAAACGTGCCATGACTAAGTCTTAACACGTCCTGACCCGTTCAATAGACATGCCCTACCATGTCCCACGACGTCCTAGCACGTCCTGTCACATCGTGAAATGTGCTATAGCCATGTCCTGACACATCCTGACCCGTGCCATGCCCACATCCTGCCAAGTCTAGCGATGTTTTTTGGCCACGTCCTCCAATATCCTGACACATCCTGGCACATGCCATAGCCATGCCCTACCATGTCGTGCGACGTCCTGACACATCATAAGCCATGGCCACGCCCTTCCATGTCTTGCGATATCCTAACGCATCCTGACACATGTAATGGCCATGTGATGACATGTCCTGACCTGTGCCATGCCCACGTTCTACCATGTCCTGACACATCCTGTGGCAATATCTTGCGACGTCCCGACACATCCTGACCCATGATATAGCCACACCCTGCCATGTTCTCGGACATCTTGACACATGCTATGGCCATGTGCTAACACATCTTAACCCGCGCCATGCCCATATCTTGCCATATCCTGACATATCCTGTGGCCATGTCCTGTGATATCCTGACACATTATCACCCATGCCATGGACACGCCCTTCCATATCTTGTGATGGCCTGACACATTCTGAAACATGCCATGGCATTGTCCTGGCACGACCTGACATGTGACATGCCCACATCGTGCTATGTCTTGTGATGTCCTGACACGTCTTGTGGCCACATCTGGCAATGTCCTGAAATGTCCTAATTCGTGCCATGGCCACGTCCTGCCATGTCTTGCAACATCCTAACATGTCTTGTGGCCAAGTCCTACAATTTCCTGACACGTCCTGACCTGTGCAATGGAGACGCACTACCATGTCCTGCAACATCATGACACATTCTAAAATGTGCCATGGCCATGTCCTGACACGTCCTGACCTGTGCCATGCCCATGTCCTTCCTTGTCCTGCAACGTCTTAACACATTTTGGGGCCACTTCCTATAATGTCCTGACACATCCTCACCCGTTCAATAGCCATGCCCTTCCTTGTCTTGCAATGTCGTGACATGTCCTTAAACGTGCCATGGCAATGTCATGACACATCCTGACTCGTGCCATGCCCACGTCCTACCAAGTCTTGCGACGTCCTGACATGTCCTGCAACATCCTGGTACGTACTGGCCCGTACCGTGGCTACACCCTGGCATGTCATGTGACCTACTGACACATCTTGAAATGTGCTATGGACATGTCCTAATATGTCCTGATACGTCTTGACCCTTCACATGGCCATGCCCTGCCATATCCTGCGATGTCCTAACATGTCTGGTGGCCATGTCTTCCTACATCCTGATATATTAGCCCGTGCCTTGGTCTTGACACGTCCAGACCCGTTCTATACCCACATCTTGCCATGTCCTATGACATCCTAACACGTTATGTAGCCACACGCTATGACATCCTAACACATCCTGACCCATGCCATGGCCACGCCCTGCCATGTCTTGCAATGTCCTGACCCATCCTGAAATATGCCATGGCAATGTCCTAACACTTTAGGATATGTGCCATGCCCACGTCATGCCATGTCTTGTAACATCGTGACACATCCTATAGCCACATTCAGCAAATTCCTGACACGTCCTGACCTGTGCCATGGCCAAGTCTGAACACATCCTGAAACGTGCCATGGCCATGTCCTGACACGTCCTGACATGTTCCATGGCCATGTCCTAATATATCCATCCTGAACTTTTCCATGGCCATGTCCTAACACGTCCTGACCCGTGCCATGGCCACGTCTTGCCATGTCCTGCGACATCCTGACACGTCTTGAAATTTGCGATGGCCATATCCAGACACGTCTTGACCCATGTCATGCCTACATCCTACCACGTCATATGACATCCTAACATGCACTACGGCCATGTCCTGCAAAGCACAGATATGTCCTGACCCGTGCCATGGCCACGTCCTGAGATGTCATTACATGTGACATGGCTATATCCTGACACGTCCTGACCCATGCCATGCCCACGTCCTGTCATGTCATACAACGTCCTGACATGTCTTGATCCGTGCCATGGCCACTTCCTGCCATGTCCAGCGATGTCCTCACACGTCCTAAAATGTGCGTCCATGTCCTAACACGTCCTGACCTATGCCATGCCCACGTCTGCCCTGTCCTGTGACGTCCTGACACTTCCTGTGGCCACGTCCTACAATGTCCTGCGTCCTGACCCATGCTATGGCCACGCTATCTCATGTCATGTGACTTAATGAAATGTGCCATGGCCATGTCCTGACATATCCTGACTCGTGCCATGCCCACGTCTTGCCATGTCCTATGACATCATGATACGTCTTATAATGTCCTGACACGTCCTGACTCGTGCCATGGCCACGCCCTGCCATGTCCTGCAACGTCCTGACACATCTTGAAACGTGTCATCGCCATGTCCTGACACTTGTTGACCCGTTCCATACCTATGTCCAGCCATTTCATGTCACGTCTTATGGCCATGCCCTATGAAATCTTGACACGTCCTGACTCGTGCCACGGCCGTGCCCTGCCATGACCTCCGATGTCCGGACACATCCTGACACATGCCATGGCCATATGCTAATATGTCCTGACCCTAGCCATGCCTACGTCCTTCCATGTTCTGACATGTCCTGTGGCCACGTCTTGCGACGTCTTGACATGTCCTAACACTTGCCATGGCCATGTCTTGACAAGTCCTTGCCCATGTCATGCCCATATCTTGCCATGTCCTGCAACGTGCTGACACGACTTATAGCCACATCCTACATCGTATAGACACATCCTTACCCATGGCTTGGCAATGCCATTCCATGTCCTGTGACGTCCTAACACATTCCATGGACATGTCCTGAGACATCCTGACCCATGCCACGCCCTAGTCCTATCATGTCATACGCCATACTTACACATCCTTTGGCCATATCTTGTGATGTCCTGACCCGTGTCATGGTCACACCTGCAATGTCGTACGACATCCTGATAAGTCCTAAAATATGCCATGGCCACGTCCTGACACGTCCTGACCCGTGCTATGCCCACGACCCGCCATGTCCTAACACGTCCTATGGCCACGTCCTACAACGTCCTGCGACATCCTGACACATCCTGAAATATGCCATTGCCATGTCCTGAATGTCCTAACCCGTGCCATGCCCACATCAATATCCTAACATTTCCTTTGGCCACCTCCTGCAATGTTCTAACACGCCTTGACCCATGCCATGGCCACGCCTGCCATGTCATGTGACGTACTTACACATCCTGAAATGTGTCATGGCCATATTCTGTCATGTCCTGACCCGTGCCATACCCATCTCCTTCTATGTCCCGACACATCCTGTGGCCACGTCTTGCAACTTCCTGACCAGTTCCATAGCTATGGCCTACCATGTCATGCGACATCCTAACACGTGCCATGGCCTTGTGCTTACACGTCCTGACTCGTGCCATGCCCACATCCTGTCACGTCCTGTGGCCACGTCCTGCGACATCCTGACACGTCCTGCGACATCCTGACACGTCCTCACCCATGCCATGGCCACGCCCTGGCATATCTTGCAACATTCTGACATGTCATGTAATGTGACATGGCCATATCCTGAATCATCCTAACACATGCCATTCCCACGTCCTTCCATGTCCTACGACATCCTGACTCATCTTGTGGCCATGTCTTGCAATATCCTGACACATCCTGACCCATGCCATGGCCACGCCGTACCATGTTCTGCAATGTCCAAACACATCCTTAAATATGCCATGTTACACATCCTGCAATGTCCTGACACATCCTGACTGATGCCATGTACATGCTCTACCATGTTCTGTGACGTCCTGACACATCCTAAAACTTGTCATAGCCATGTCCAGACACATCTTGACCCATTTCATGCCCACGTCCTTCCATGTCATGACACATCTTGTGGCCACGTCTTGCGACATCCTAACACGTCCTGACCCATGCCATAGTAACACATTGCCATGTCCTACGACGTCCTGACATGTGCCATTTCCATGTTCTGACACAACCTAACCCGTGCCATGCATACGTCCTGCCTTGTCCTATGGCCACGTCCCGTGATATACTGATACGTCCTGACCCGTGTTGTGTCCATGGTTTTACACGTCCTGACTCGTGCCATGCCCACGCACTGTCATGTCTTGCAATGTCCTGACACATCCTACAACTACGTCCTATGATATCCTAACACGTCTTGACTCGTGCCTTGGCCATGCCACATCCTGCAATGTCCTGAGACGTACTGACCCATGCCGTGCCCACATACTGCCAAGTCCTGACATGTCATGTAGCCACCTTCTGCAATGTCCTTACACGTCCTGACCCATGGCATGGCCATACCCTACTATGTCCTACAATGTTCTGACACATCCTGAAATGTGCCATGGCCATGTCCTAACAAATCCTGACACGTTTCGAGCCCATATCCTGCCATGTCCTAACACGTCCTATGGCCACATCCTGCAACGTCCTGATATTTCGTGGCTTGTGCCATGGCCACGCCCTGCCATGTCCTGACACGTCCTGACACATGCCATGGCCATGGACTGACACGTCCTGACCCATGCCTTGCCCATGTCCTGACACGTCTTTTGGTCACATCTTGCGACGTCCTAGCATGTTCTGACCTATGCCATGGCCATATCTTGACATGTCCTGAGCCGTGCCATGCCCACGTCCTGCCATGTCCTATGATGTCCTAACACGTCCTGTAGCCACATCATGTGATATCCTCACACGTACAGTAGCCTCATCCTATGATGTCCTGACACATACTGTGGCCACGTTCTGCAACGTCCTGACCCATGCCATAGCCGCGCCATTCAATATTTTGCGACATCCTGACACTTCCTAAAATGTGCCTTGGCCATGTCTTGACACGTCCTGACCTGTGTCATTCCCACGTCCTTCCATGTCTTGACACGTCCTGTGGCCGCATCCTGCGACGTCATAACACGTCCTGACCCGTGCCATGGCCACACCTTGCCCTGTCCTACGACTTCCTGACACGTCCTGGCATATGCCATGGCCATGCGCTGACACGTCCTGACCTGTGCCATGCTCACATCCTGCTTTATCCTGACACGTCATGTGGCCACATCTTGTGACGTCCTAACATATCTTGACCCTTGCCATGGCCATGTCTTGACACGTCTTGAACCATGCCATGCCCACACCCTGCCATGTCCTCCGCCATCCTGACACATCCTGTAGCCACATCCTATGACATCTTGACACGTCCTGAGCCGTGCCTTGGACATGCCCTTCCATGACCTGACACGTGTTATTGCCATGTCCTAACACGTCCTGACCCATGCAATGCCCTTTTTCTGCCATGTCATGCGATGCTCTGACACACCCTGTGGCCACGTCCTACGACGTCCTCACCCGTACCATGGCCACGCCCTTCCATGTCATGCGATAGGACACGTCCTAAAACATTCTGTGGCCATGTCCTGACACGTCCTGACCCATGCGATGGCCATGTCCTGCCTTGTCCTGACATGTCCTATGGCCACATACTAACAAGTCCTGATCCATGCCATGGCCATGCCCTACCATGTCATATGATGTCCTGGCACATCCTATGGCCATGTCTGACGTCCTAACCTGTGCCATGGCCACGCCCTGCCATATCCTTCAATATCCTGACACGTCTTGAAATGTGCCGTGGCTATGTCCTGACACGTCCTGACCCATGCCATAGCCATGCCCTGCCATGTCCTGCAACGTCCTGACATGTACTGTAGCCACATCCTGCGATGTCCTAACATATCCTGTGGCCACGTCCGACAACGTGACGTATGCCATGGCCATGTCGTGCCATATCCTGACACGTCTTGAAATGTCCCATGGCTAAGTCTTGACACATCTTGACCCGTTCCATAGCCATACCCTGCCATGTCCTGCGACGTCCTAACACGTCCTGATACGTCCTAAAATGTACTATAGACATGTCCTGACACATCATGACCCGTTCCATGCCCCTGTCCTGCCATGTCTGGGAACCTCCTATGGCCACATCGTGCACTGTCCTGACACGTCCTAACACAAGCCATAGCCATGCCTTACTATATCCTACAACATATTGACACATCCTTACCCGTGCCATGGCCATGCCATGCCGTGTCCTGCGGTATCCTGACACATCCTGACACGTATCATTGCCATGTTCTGACATGTCCTGACCCATGCCATGCCCACGTCCTTCCATGTCCTAAAACATCATGTGGCAATGTCTTGCAATGTCCTAACACATCTTGACCCATGCTATAGATACACCCTGCCATGTCCTAGGATATCTTGACACGTGCCATGGTCATGTGCTGACACGTCCTGACCCGTGCCATGCCCACATCTAGCCAAGTCCTGACACGTCCTGTGGACATGTCCTATGACGTACTGACACGTCCTCACCCATGCCATGGCCATGCCCTTCCATATCTTATGACGACCTGACAAATTCTGAAACATGGCATGGCATTGTCTTGATACGACCTGACCCGTGCCATGCCCACGTCGTGCTATGTCCTATAACATCCTGACACGTCTTGTGTCCATATCCTGCAATGTCCTGACACGTCCTGATCCGTGCCATGGCCACGTCTTGCCATGTCCTATAATGTCCTGACTCGTCTTGTGGCCAAGTCCTATAATGTCCTGACACGTTCTGACCCGTGCGCTAGCAACGCACTGCCATGTCCTACAACATCATGACACATCCTAAAATGTGCCATGGCCATGTCCTGATACGTCCTAAACCGTGCCATGACCACATCCATCCATGTCCTACAACCTCTTGACACATCGTGGGGCCACTTCCTATAATGTCCTGACACATCCTCACTAGTGCCATAGCCACACCCTACCATGTCCTACAATATCCTGACATGTCCTGAAACGTGCCATGGCAATGTCCTGACACATCCTGACCCGTGTCGTGCCCACGTCCTGCCAAGTATTGCGACGTCCTGACACGTCCTGTGGCCACATCCTACAACGTCCTGTGGCCACATCCTACAACGTCCTGACACGTCCTAACCCATGCCATGGCTACACCCTAGCATGTCCTCTGACATCCTAACACGTCTTGATATGTTTCATGGCCATGTCCTAATACATCCTGATACGTCCTGAACCGTGACATGCCCACGCCCTACCATGTTCTACGATGTCCTGACACATCTTTTGGCCTGGTCTTCCTACATCCTGACACATCTTGACCCATGCCATGGCCATTCTGACACACCCTACGATGTCCTGACACGTCCTGACTCGTGCCATCGCCACGCCGTGCCATGTCCTGCAATGTCCTGACACATCCTAAAATGTGGCATGGTAATGTCCTAACAAGTCCTTATCTGTGCCATGCCCACGTCATGCCATGACTTATAACATCGTGATACATCCTGTAGCCACGTTCAGCAAAGTCCTGTCCCATGCCATGGCCAAGTCGGGACATGTCCTGAAATATGCCATGGCCATGTCCTGACGCGTCTGGACCCGTGCCATGTCCACGTCCTGACACTTCCTGAAATGTGCCTTGGACATGTCCTAACACGTCCTGACCCGTGCCATGGCCACGTCCTGCCATGTCCTGCGACATCCTGACACATCTTGAAATGTGCGAGGCCATGTCCTGACACGTTCTAACCCATGCCATGCCCACGTCCTACCACGTCCTGTAACATCCTGACACGTCCTGTGGCTACATCCTACAAAGCTCTGACGTGTCCTAACCTGTGCCACGGCCACGTCTTGAGACGTCCTTAAATGTGCCATGGCTATGTCCTAACACGTCCTGACCTGAGCCATGCCCATGTCCTGTCATGTCCTACGACGTCCTGAAACATCATGATCCGAGCCATGGCCACTTCCTGACATGTACTACGATGTCCTGACAAGTCCTGAAATATGCCATGGCCATGTCCTGACATGTCCTGACCCATGCCATGCCCGCACCTGCCATGTCCTATGACGTCTTGACACTTCCTGCCGCCACGTCGTGCAATGTCCTGTGTCCTGACCCGTTCTATGGCCATGCTATGACATGTCATGTGACATACTAAAACGTTCCCTGTCCATGTCCTTACATATCATGACCCGTGCCATGCCCACGTCCTGCCATGTCCTACAACATCATGATACGTCCTATAATGCCCTGACATGTCTTGACTCGTGCCATGGACATGCCCTACCATGTCCTGCAACATCCTAACACATCCTGAAATGTGTCATGGCCATGTCCTAACACGTGTTGACACGTGCCACACCTATATCTTCCATTTCCTGCCACATCCTATGGCCACGCCCTGCGAAATCCTAACGCATCCTGACCCGTGCCATGGCCATGCCCTACCATGTCATGACCCGTACCATGCATGCATCCTGGCATTTCCTTACATGTCCTGTGGCCACGTCTTGCGACATCCGGACACGTCCTGACCCTTGCTATGGCCATGTCTTGACAAGTCCTTACCAATGCCATGCCCACATCTTGCCATCTCGAGCAATGTGCTGACACGTCCTGTAGCCACATCCTATTACGTATTCACACATCCTTACCCATGGCTTGGCCTTGCCTTGCCATTTCCTATAACGTCCTGACACGTGCCATGGCCATGTCCTTGCACGTCCTGACCTATGCCATGCCCTAGTCCTATCATGTCATGCACCGTACTTACACATCATGTGGCCACATCTTGTGACGTCCTGACCCGCGTCATATCCACGCCTGCCATGACCTATGACATCCTCATAAATCCTAAAACATGCCAGGGCCATGTCTTGACATGTCCTGACACGTGCCATGCCCATGACCTGCCATCTCCTGACACGTCTTGTGGCCACATCCTACAATGTCCTGACCTGTACAATGGCCATGCCCTGCCATATCCTGCGACATCCTGACACGTCAACAAATGGCCATGTCCTGTGATATCTTGATACATCCTGACCCGTGCTATGGCCATGTTTTTACACGTGCTGACTCGTGCCATGCCCATGTACTACCATGCCCTGCATCATCCTGACATGTTCTATAGCTACATCCTATGACATTCTAACACGTCTTGACTTGTGCCTTAGCCATTCCACATCCTGCAATGTCCTGACACGTCCTATCCCGTGCCATATCCATACTCTACCATGACATTTAATGTCCTGATGCGTCTTAAAACGTGCAATGGCTATCTCCTAACACGTCACGAACTGTTCCATGCCCACATCCTACAACATCCTAGCACATCCTATAGCCATGTCCTACAATGTCTTGACACGTCCGGACCCGTTCCATGGCCATGCCTTGCTATGTCCGTTGACATTTTGACGCGTCCTGAAATGTTCCATGGCCTTGTCCAAACACATCCTGACCCATGCCATGCCAATGTCCTGTCATGTCATGACACGTCTTGTGGCCATGTTCTATGACATCCTAACACGTCCTGACCCATGCCATGGCCACGACATGCCATGTCATACGATGCCCTGACATGTCCTGATACTTGCCATGGACATGTCCTAACATGTCCTGACCCATGTCATGCCCACGTCTTGCTCTGTCCTATAACATCCAGACATGTCTTCTGGCCACGTCCTGCAATGTCCTGGGATATCCTAACTCGTGCCATGGCAATGCACTACCATGTCCTGCAATGTCCGGACACATCCTAAAACGTGTTATGGCCATGTCTTAAGACGTCCTCACTCGTGCCATGCCCACGTCCTGCCATGTCCTCCGACGTCCTGACACATCCTGTGGCAACGTCTTGCAATGTCCTGACAAGTCCTGACCCGTGCCATGTCCATACCCTACCATGTTTTATGATGTCTTGACACATCCTAAAATGCGCCATGGCCATGTCTTGACATATCCTGACCCGTGCCATGTTTGGGTCTTGCCAAGTCTTATGATATCCTGTAGCCACGTCCTACAATGTCTTGACACACCCTTACTCGTGCCATGGCCATCCCCTACCATGGCCTGCGACGTCCTAACACATTCTAAAATGTTCCATGGCCATGTCCTGACACATCCTAAAATGTGTCGTAGCCATGTCCTGAATGTTCTAACCCGTGTCACGCCCACGTCCTGCCATGTCTTACGATGTCCTAACACATCTTGTGGCCATGTCTTACAATGTCCTTATACATCATGACCTATGCCATGGCTATGCCCTGCCATGTTATGCAACATCTTGACACGTCTTGTGGCCACATCTTGCGACGTCCTGACACATCCTGACCCGTGCCATGGCCACGCTCTGCCATGTCTTTCGACGTCCTAACACATGCCATGGCCTTGTACTAACACGTCCTGACCCATGACATACCCACGTCCTGCCATGTCTTGACACGTCCTGTGGCCACGTCTTACAACATCATATATGTCCTGACCCATGCTATGGCCATGTCTTGACACATCCTGTCCCATACCATACCCACGTACTGACATGTCCTGCAACATTCTGACATGTCTTGTAGCCACGTCCTACAACTTCCTTACACATCCTGACATGTCTTGAAACGTGCCATGGCCATGTCCTGAATGTTCTAACCCATGCCATGCCCACATCCTGCCATGTCCTGTGATGTCCTTACACCTCTTATAGCCACGTCCTGCAATGTCCTGACATGTTTTGACCCATACCATATCCACGCCCTGCCATGTCCTGCAATGTCATGACACGTCCTGAAACGTGTCATGGCCATTTCCTGTCACATCCTGACCTATGCCATGCCCACGTCCTGACCCGTGACATAGCTATGCCCTGCCACAGCCTGCGACGTCCTGACAATTGTATTGCCATGTGCTGACACGTACAGACCTATGCCATGCCCTTGTCCTGCCATGTACTATGACGTTCTAACATATCATGTGGTCACGTCATGCAATGTCCTAATCTGTGCCATGGCCATGCCCTGCCATGTATTACGACATCCTGGCATGTCCTGAAATATGCCATGGCCATCAATTGACACGTCCTAACCCAATCCATGCCCACGTCCTGCCATGTCCTTACACGTCCTAAAACGTGCCATAGCCATGTCCTTACACGTCCTAGCCCATTCTATGACCATGTCATGCTAGGTCCTGACACGTCCTGTGGCAATGTCCTACGACGTGCTGACACATCCTGACCCATTCCATGCCCATGTCCTGCCATGTCCGACAATGTACTGACACGTCCTGACCCATGCCATGCCAAAACCCTGTCATGTCCTGCGACATCCTGACACGTCCAGAAACGTGCCATGGCCATGTTCTGACACATCCTGATCCGTGCTATGCCATATCCTGCAATGTCATGACACGTCCTATGGCCACGTCCTAACACGTCCTGACCCATGCCATGGCCATGCCTTGCCATGTCTTGTCACGTCTTGAAATGTCCTGAAATGTGCCATGGTAATGTTCTGACACATCTTGACACTTTCCATGACCACGTCCTGACACGTCATGTGGCCACGTCTTGTAATATCCTGACACATCCTGACCCGTGCCATGGAAACACCCTACCATGTCCTACGATATCCAAAAACATCCTTAAATGTGCCATGGCAATGTCCTGCCACATCCTGACCTGTGCCATGCCCATATCCAGCCATGTCCTGACATGTTCTATGGCCCTATCTTGTGACGTCCTGACATGTCCTGACCCATGCCATGTACATGCCGTGCCCTGACCTGCAATGTCCTAACACATCCTGACACATCCTGACACGTACCATGGCCATGTCTTGATACGTCCTGACCCGTACTATGCCCGTATCCTGCCATGTCATGCGACGAGCTAACACATCTTATAGCCATGTCATGCGACATCCTGACATGTCCTGAACTTTAGAGTAGCCACGCCCTACCATGTCCTGCGACATCCTAACACGTGACATGGACATGTCCTTACACATCCTTACCCATGCCATGCCCTTGTTCTACCATGTCCAGCGACATCCAGACATATTTTGTGGCCATGTCCAACAACATCCTAACCCATGCCATGGAAATGGCCTTCCATGTCCTACGACATCCTGACATGTGCTAAAACACGCCATGGCCATGTCCTGACACGTCCTAACCCATCCCATGGCCACGTCCTACCATATCCTGACACGTCTTGTGGCCACGTCATACGACATCTTGACACTCCCTAACCCGTGCCATGGCCACGTCCTGCCATGTCCTGTGACATCCTGACATGTCTTCAAATGTGCAATGTCCATGTCCTAAAATGTCCTAACCCGTTCCATGCCCACATCCTACCATGTCTTGTCACCTCCTTACACAAGTTGTGGCCACGTCCTAAAATATCCTTACACATCCTGACCCGTTCCATGGCCACGCCATGCCATGTCCTATGACGCCCTAACATGTCCTATGGCCACTTCCTACAATTTCCTGACACGTCCTGACCCAAGCCATGGCCATGTCCTACCAGGTATTGAGATATCCAAACACATCGTGTGGCCATGTTTTGCAATGTCTTCACATGTCATGACCCTTGCCATGGCCACGCCCTACCATGTCCATGACCTGCCATGTCATACGATATCCTGATAATTCCCGAAACATGCCATGGCCATGTCCTGACACATCCTAACCTGCACCATGCCCACGTCCTGACACGTCATGTGGCCACGTCCTGTGATGTCCTAACTCGTCCTGACCCATACCATGGTCATGCCATAGCATGTCCTGCAACGTCCTGACACATCCTGAAATGTGCCATTGCCATGTCATAAATGTCTTAACTTGTGCCATGCCCACATCTTGCCATGTCCTAACACCTCCTGTGGCAACATCCCGTAATGTCCTAACACATCCTAACTTGTGCCATGGCCATGCCCTGCCATGTTTTGTGATGTCCTGACATGTTCAAAAATATGTCATGGCCATGTCCTGATATGTCCTGACCTTTGCCATACCCAAATCCTCCCATGTCCTGAAACATCCTGTGGCCACGTCTTGTGACATCCTGACAAGTCTTGACACATGCCATAGATATGCCCTGCCATGTCCTGTAATGTCCTGCCAAGTGCCATGGACATGTGCTGTCACATCCTAACCTGTGCCATGCCCACATCCTACCATGTCGTAACATGTCCCGTGGTCAGCTCCTGTGACGCCCTGATACGTCCTGACTCGTGCTATGGCCATGTCTTGACACATCCTGACCTGTGCTATGCCCACATACTTCCATGTCCTACGATGTCCTAACATATCATGTATCTGTGTCTTGTAACATCCTGACATGTCTTGACCCGTGCCTTGGCTACACCCAACCATGTCCTACAATGTCCTGAAAGGTCCTGACATGTGTCATGGACATTTCCTGACACGTCTTAGCCCATGCCATGCCCTTGTCCTGCCATATATTGCGATATCCTGACACATCTTGTGGCTACATCCTGCGACATCCTAACCCATGTCATGGCCATGAATAGCATGTCCTACCACATCCTGACATATCCTAAAACGTGCCATAGAAATGTTCTTGCACGTCCTGACCAAGGCATGCCCACGTCCTGCCATGTCCTGGCACGTCTTGTGGCCACATCATGAGATTCCTTGACAAGCTCTAACCTGTGCCATGCCCATGCTTTTCCATGTCCTGCGACGTCCTGACATATCCTGAACTTTGCCATTGCCATGTCCTTACACATCCTGACCCGTGCTATGGCCATGCCCTGCTATGTCCTGTGATGTCCTAACACATCCTTAAATGTTCCATGGCCTTGTCCTAACATGTCCGAACCTGTGCCATGCCTATGTCCTTCATGTCCTACGATGTCCTGACATGTCCGCAATGTGCTGACACATCCTAACCCTATACCTTGGCCATGCCCTGCGATGTCCTGTCACGTCCCAAAATGTGTTATGACCATGTCCTGACACAGCATGACCCGTGCCATGCCCATGTCATGCCATGTCTAGCGACATCCCGTGGCCACTTTTTGCAATGTCCTGACAAGTCATGACACGTGCCATTGAAATGTCCTACCATGTCCTACGACATCCTAACACATCCTTACATGTGCGATGGCCACGCCCTGCCATGTTCTACGATGTCCTTACATATTCTAACATGTGTCATGGCCATGGATGACATGTCCTAACCCGTGCCATGCCTACGTCCTGCCATGTCCTGACATGTCCTGTGGTCATGTCTTCTAACGTGCTGACACGTCCTGACCCGTGCCATAGCTACACCCTGTCATAGCCTATGACGTCCGGGCACGTGCCATGGTCGTGTGCTGACATATCTTGACTCGTGCCATGCCTACATCGTGCAATGTCCTGACACATCCTGTGCCCACGTCCCCCGACATCATAATACGTCCTCATCTATGCCATGGCCATACCCTGCCATATCTTGCGACGACCAGATATATCCTGAAACATGCCATTGCATTGTCTTACACGGCCTCATCCGTGCCATGCCCACAACATGCCATGTCCTACGATGTCCTTACAGATTTTGTGGGCATGTCTTGCAATGTCGTGACACGTCCTGATCTGTGCCATCGCCACGGCCTGCCATGTCCTGAAACGTCTTGACATGTCTTGTCGGCACGCCCTATAATATCCTGACATGTCCTGACCTGTGCTATGCCCACGCACTACCATGTCTTACGACATCATAACACGTCCTAAAATGTGCCATGGCCATGTTATGACACGTCCTGACCCGTGCCATGCCCATGTCCTTTCATGTCTTGCGACGTCCTAACACATCCTGGGGCCACATCTTGTAATATCATGACACATCCTCATCTGTTCCATGGCCATGCTCTGCCATGTCCTGCAATGTCCTAACACATCCTGAAATATGCCATGGCCATGTGTTGACAAATCTTGACGTGTTCCATGCCTACGTCCTACTACGTCCTACGACGTCGGACACATCATATGGCCAAGTCCTATAACGTCCTGACCCGTGCCATGGCCACACCTCGGCATGTCCTGCGATGTCCTGACACATCTTGAAATTTGCCATGGCTATGTCCTGACACACCTTGTCCCGTGACGTGCCCACGCCCTGCCATGTCCTGTAATTTCCTGACAAGTCCTGTGGCCACATCTTCCTACATCATGAAATATCTTGACCCGTGCCATAGCCATGTTTTGTGACCCGTTCCATGCCCACGTCGTGCAACATCCTAACACGTCCTGTAGCCATATCCTGCGACGTCGTGATGCCTTCTGACCCATTCCATGGCCATGCCCTGCCATGTCCTACAAAATCTTGACACGTCCAAAAACGTGCCATGGCCATTTCCTAACATGTCCTAATCCGTGCCATGCCCACGTCCTGCCATGTCTTGTTATATCCTGACATATCTTGTAGCCACGTCCAGCAAAGTCCTGATATGTCATGACCCTACCATGGCCACGTCCTGACATATCCTGAAACGTGGCATGACAATGTCCTTACACGTCCTGACCCGTGCCATGGCCACGTCCTGACACGTCCTAAAATGTACCATGGTCATGTCCTAACACGTCCTGACCCGTGCCACGCCCACGTCCTGCCATGTCCTAGAATATCATGACACGTCCTGAAATATGCCATGGCCATGTCTTGACACATCCTGACCCGTGCCATGCCCACGTCCTACCATGTCCTCCGATATCCTGACATGTCATGTGGCCACGTCCTACAAAGTCTTGACATGTTCTGACCCGTGCAATGGCCACATCGTGACACGTCCTGAAACATGCCATGGCCATGTTCTGACATGTCCTGGCCCGTGCCATGCCCCCATCCTGTCATGTTCGGTGATGTCCTGACACGTCCTGTGGCCACGTCTTGCAATGACCTGACACGTCCTGTTCCATGCCATGGCCACTTCCAGCCATGTCCTCCCATGTCTCGCGACATCCTCACACTTCCTGAAATATGCCATGGCAAAGTCCTAACATGTCTCGATCGTGCCATGCCCACGTCCAGCAATGTCCTATGACGTCCTAACACGTCTTGTGGCCATGTCATGCAATGTCCTAACACCTGACACGTCCTGACCCATGCCATGGCCATGCCATGCCATATCCTGCGACGTACTGAAGCGTGCCATGGCCATGTCCTGACATATCCTGACATGTGCCATGACAACGTCCCACCATTTCCTGCGACATCATGATACATGCTATAATGTCCTGACACATCCTAACCCGTGCCATGCCCATGCCCTACCATGTCCTGTAACGTCCTGATACGTGCTAAAACGTGTCATGGACATGTCTTGACATGTCCTGACCTGTGCCATATCCATGTCCTGCCATGTCCTGACCCGTTCCATGGCCACACCTGCCATGTCCTATGACATCCTGACAAGCCCTAGAACATGCCATGGCCATGTCCTGATGCGTCCTGACTTGTGCTATGCCGACAAAATGCCATATCCTGACACGTCGTGTGGCCACGTCCTGCGACATCCTGACACATCTTGAACCGTACCATGGCCACGCCATACCATGTCCTGCGATATCCTAATACGTCCTAAAACGTGCCATTGTTATGTCCTCAATGTCTTAACTCGTGTCATGCCCACATCCATCCATGTCCTAACACCTCCTGTGGCCACGTCCCGCAATATCCTAAGATGTCCTGACCCATGCCATGGCCTCGCCCTACCAAGTCCTGCGATTTCCTTACACATCCAGAAGCATGTCATGGCCATGTCTTTACATGTCCTGACCCGTGCCATGTCACATCCTGCAATGTCCTGACATGTCCTGTGGCCATTGATGTGCCGGAGAAATTCGGCACATTTACATACTAATTGCTTAGATATTAGCTTGTTTTATTGCAAAATTTAGTCCATACTTATGTAGTTTTGTACTCTTACATATCAAGAAGAAGAAAAGACCAAGGACACGAAAACGGAAGCAAAAAGACTAGAAAAGGGCAATGTATTGCACAAATGCAAATCTGCGGACCACTCTGCGGTCGCAGACCGCAAATGCGGATCACATAATTGCGCCTCAAATCGCAAAGCATTAAAGTGTCTAGAGCTAAAAATCATGTCAAGAATGAGGCGCATTCTGCGATCGCATAACCAACATGCGGACCACATTTGAGCCGCAAAATAAACAAGAATAAAACCAAGGTTCAACTCTGTGATGCCATATGTGGTCGCATAATTCCAATGCGGACTGCAGAATTGTAATGCGATGGAAGACTGGCAACTAGGGTTTTGGATCTGTGGAGCGGCTTCTCAAGTTACGGACCGCAGATCTGTTATACGGCAGATCTGCGGTCTCAAATGCGACCTGGAAGGGCAAACTTGTCAAATTTTTGTTCCGAATTTAGTCCCTCTATAAATAATTTTTAGAATCTTGTGTGGGATCATCTTGTCTACTCTTTACACTACATTCCATGATTTTAATATCTTATCTTTTGGAAGCTTTTGGTTGAAGATTCTCTTACATTGTAAGCATTTATTATATTTAATACACTTTGTATTTTGTATTTTAGCATGTGTAGCTAAACTTAAATACTAAGGTTGTGGACACTATATGGGTGTTATGTAAATGGGTATTTAACATTGAATATATGCATACTGGTTGGTTGATATTTATTTACTTCTCATTCTTTATTTATTGTTGGTGGTTGAAAACATTAACAAATGCCATTTAAGTCTTACTTTGCTTCGGAAAGTGAGTTAGATTTTGGAATAAGTAAATAACAAAGACTCAAGGCCTTACGCCTATTTTAATAGAATCACTTAGGGTTAAGTGGGTTTTATTTGGCATACATTGATTGTTATTAATTGCAACTCTTAGCCTTTTGGGAAAAACCAAATAAGGAAATACTATTCAATTATTAGGAAATATTGGGTAGTTGCATAGATATCAATTGCATATCAATAACCGACCATTAGAAATATATCATATTAACACCGATAGCATTACACTTCATTATGGGAACACAACCTTGGTTTAATCAATCTCATTAATTACTACATCAAGCATTCAAATTAGTTATTGCTCTAAAAACTCTCACTTATACTCTTGCTTCTCTTACTACTTTTTCATGTTACCACTAACGGAATAGATTTAAGATTCTAGTCGGGTAACACACTAATCCCAGTAACCTTTTCACACCTATTCCCTGTGGGATTCCACCCCAACCTTGTTGGGTTACTCTACTTGACACCGACCGCCTTACACGAATTATTAAAGTGTAATTTGAGCGTATCAAATTTTGGCGTCGTTGCCGGGGAATACGATTTTGAAATTACTGATTTGTGTGTACTTTACTTTGTATCTAATTCTATTCCATCAAACTTTGCTTGCGTTGCTTGGTATTGATAGGCCACAATGTCTTATTACAAGGACGAAAGGGAAGAAAATCCTTTTGCGGACAGCGATGAATATATCGGTGACACAAATGCAATCGTATCCCCTGTTGTTGGTGCCTCAACGTTTAAGGTGGAACATGGTCTAATCCTCATGCTCAAAGGTGGAAGGGTTTTTCAGGAATTCCACTAATGATGACCCAACTCAACATTTAAGGAATTTTCTGGGAGTGTGTGCCATGCACAAACAAACCAATGTCTCGGAAGATGCTTTAAGGTTGAGAGTTTTCAAACACTCATTGGCTGGTGATGCAAGGAGGTGGCTTAAAAACTTTGCCACCCAATTCAATACGATCATGGCCCAAACTTGTCCGGGCATTCCTAGCAAAATGGTTCCCGCAAAGCAAGAAATCTGAGCTTAGAGACAAAATGTTCTTCTTTAAGAAACAACAAGGGGAGCATCTACATGAGGCTTGGGATTGCATCAAACTATATTTGGTGAGGTCTCCAAATCACAGATTCCCTGATTCTATCTTGCTTGAGAAGTTCTACATGGGTCTGGATCCCATGAACCAAGCCATTGCAAAGAATGCGGCTGATGGGTCATTCATGGATAAATCTTTTGCAAGGGTAACACAAATCCTCAACAAGATGGCTAAACATAATCAAGCATGGCATTCCGTGGATACCTCCAGCGGAGTAGCATATGGATCTCTTTCTTTGACAAATTTGATCAAGGCAAATCAAGAGAGAGACCAAATCATTGCGGGTTAGCCACAAATGTGAATGTGTTGACCAAAATGTTCATGAAAAATCAAACAAAGAAGGTCAACATCGTCGAGGATATGCAACCCATCCCCAATGAAGAGTTTGAAGAGGCTAATTACATCAACAACCCTCAAAGAGGGTATCAAAGGCACTACTATCAAGGACAAGGGCAACAAAATCAATGGAGGCCAAACCCGCATAGGCAAGGCAACCAACAATGGAGGTATGACCAAGGTGGCTCACATTAAGGAAATTGGAACAACAACAACAACTTTTCTAACTAGAGTTCAAACCCCTATGTTCCTCCAAAGGGTCAACATTCTAACCAAGGGTCCTCTAGTTATTCAAAGTTGAAAGCTATGCTTGAGCAGGTGCTACAAAATCAAGAAAAGTCTGACACTTCCGTGAGGAACATGGCCGAGGTTGTTGGCTCTCACGCCGCCTCCATCCAAAAATCGGAGATGCAAATGAGAGACCTCTCCAAAGAGCAAAATACAAAGCAAAAAGTAACACTCCCTAGTGACACGGTTGCAAATCCAAGAGGTAGTGGAAGTGGTCCAACCTCTCACATCATGGCAATCACTACTTGGAGTGGGAAAGTACTAACCAGAGAGAGTGAACACATGGTTGACGAAGTGAAGACCAAACAAAAGGTTGTTGAGGTTGAAGAGCCAAAGGTTGTTGAAGTTGAAAGAATTCCGGAAAAAGCTAAAGCACCACAAGAAGACCGGGAAGAGGAAAAGGAAAAGGGGAAAGAATCATCAAAACCTCATCCACCTATTCCTAGGCCTCCTCCTCCATTCCCTCAAAGGCTAGCAAGAAGGATTGATCATAGCAAACTTGAAAAGTTCTATGACATTCTCAAGCAATTGACGGTGAACATTCCTTTTGTGGAAGCATTTCAAGAAATGCCGGGGTTTGCTAAGTAAATGAAAGATTTGATCACCAAGAAGAAGGCCACAAAGCATGAGGTGGTAAACATGACTCGTCGGGTTAGTTCTATTATTGCCACAACTCTGGTCCAAAAGAAGGAAGATTCGGGAGCCTTTACCATACCTTGTACTATCGGGGCACGTGAAATTTCAAGATCCCTATGTGACAATGGGGCTAGCATCAACTTGATGCCACTTGCCATTTATAAGCAAGCAGGATTAGGTATGCCAAGACCAACAAGCATGAGATTGCAAATGGCCGATCGTTCTATTAAGCGACCGGTAGGAATTGTTGATGATGTGCTAGTAAAAGTGGGGAAATTCCATTTGCCCGTGGATTTCGTAATTCTTGATTGTGCAGTTGATAAAGAAATCCCTATCATTTTAGGGAGACCATTCTTAGCCAGAGGAAGAGCACTCATGGATTCAGAGCGGAATGAAATTAAATTTCGGGTGAATGATGAAGAGGTTACATTTCAAGCAAGCAAGGGCATGAAGTTGCCCCATGAATATGAGAGCATTTCTATGATAGAAGCAGTTGATGAGATAGAGGATGTCGTGGAATTGAAAATGGAAGAACATTTCCTTGGTGAGGCATTGGCGGCTATCTTGGTTAATTTTGATGGGGAAGACATGGATGGGTACATGGAGTCGGTAAATGCATTGTAGTGTCTTGGATCCTACACTTACACTCTGGCGAAGCTTTCTCTTGACATAGATAATAAAGATACTCCCCCCGCAAAGCCATCAATCAATTAATCACCACAACTAGAGATCAAACCACTTCCTCCACACCTAAGGTATAAATTTCTTGGCTCTAATGATACTTTACCCGTAATTGTTTCTTTTTTGTTGAATGATGTGCATGTGGAACAATTATTGGAAGTCTTAAAGCAGCATAGGCAAGCTGTTGGGTGGACAATTACCGACATCCGAGGCATTCCTGCGGGTATTTGTGAACACAAGATCCAATTGGAGAATCACACTAAACCAAGTGTGGAGCATCAAAGACGATTAAATCCTTCAATGCAAGAGGTGGTGAAGAAGGAAATCATCAAGTGGTTATGTGCCGAAGTTGTTTACCCAATTGTCGATAGCTCTTGGGTGAGCCTGGTGCTATGTGTACCAAAGAAGGAAGGCATGACTGTGATTAAAAATGAAAAAAATGAGTTCATCCTAACAAAAATGGTGACCGGGTGGAGAGTGTGCATGTATTATCGGAAGCTCAATAGTGCAACTTGCAAGGACCATTTCAATATGCCTTTTATTGATCAAATGCTTGATCAGCTAGCGGGAAGGGAATTCTATTGTTTCCTTGACGGGTATTCTGGTTACAACCAAATCAACATCACGTTGGAGGATCAAGAGAAAACAATATTCACTTGTCCTTATGGGATATTTGCTTTTAGTCGGATGCCATTTGGGTTGTGCAATGCTCCGGCGACCTTTCAAAGCTGCATGATGTCCATTTTCTCCAACATGGTGGAGGATTTTCTAGAGGTCTTCATGGATGATTTTGCGGTTGTAGGTGATACTTTTGAGCATTGTCTTGCCAATCTTAGACAAGTGCTTAAGAGATGCGAGGGGACGAATCTTGTGCTAAATTGGGAGAAATGTCACTTCATGGTGTATGAAGGTATTGTGTTGGGGCATAAGATTTCTAAGCATGGCATTGAGGTTGACCGGGCAAAGATCGAGCTCATTTCTAAACTTCCTCCACCCACTTCGGTAAAAGGTGTTCGAAGCTTCTTTGGCCACGCCGGATTCTATAGGAGGTTCATCAAGGACTTCTCGAAGATTGCACAACCCATGTGCAAGCTTCTTGAGAAGGATGCAAAATTTGTGTTTGATGACAAGTGCCTCAAGGCATTTGTGGAATTAAAGTTGAGGCTCACCACAGTACCTATTATTGTCACTCCCGATTGGACCCTTCCTTTCGAGCTCTTGTGTGATGCTAGTGGTGTAGCAATTGGAGCAATGCTAGGCCAACGCCACAAGAAAATACATCATCCGGTCTATTATGCAAGAAAAACTCTCAATGGGGCGCAAATGAACTACATTGTCACTGAGCAAGAGCTTCTTTCCATTATGTATGCTTTTGAGAAGTTCTGGGACTATTTGTTGGGGTCTAAGGTGGTGGTTAACACAGATCATGCGGCTCTTCGATATCTCATGGTGAAGAAAGATGCAAAACCTCGGCTAATTAGATGGGTTCTCTTGTTGCAAGAATTTGACTTTGATGTCAAAGATCGCAAAGGTACACAAAACCAAGTTGTCGATCACTTATCAAGGCTTGAAGAGGCGTGGAGACCTAAGGAAGAGCTTGAAATAAATGATGCATTCCCTGATGAACATATTTTGGCACTTTCCAATACTTTTTCTCCATGGTATGCTGACATTGGTAATTACCTGGTGAGCGGCCTTCTTCTGGAAGGGTTAGAGTCTTATCAATAGAAAAAGTTCTTGAGGGATTGTCGGTAATACTATTTGGAGGAGCCCTATTTGTTTCAAGTGTGTGCCGACAATATCATCCGGAGGTGCGTCCTTGTAGAAGAAATCATGCCAATCCTCAAGGCATGTCATGACTCACCGGTTTGGGGACATGATGGAGGCAATAGAACAACGGCTAAGATTCTTGAATGTGGTTATTGTTGGCCTTCCATTTACCCTGATGCAAATCAAATTGCAAAAGCTTGTTATCATTGTCAAAAACAAGGTTCAATCTCCAAAAGGCATGAAATGCCAATGCAATATATGATGGAGATAGAAATCTTTGATGTATGGGGTATTGATTTCATGGGCCCCTTTGTGAGCTCTTATGGAATAAAATACATTTTGGTGGCAGTAGACTACGTTTCCAAATAGGTTGAAGCCACTGCCTTACCAAACAATGAGGCGAGGAGTGTGACCACATTTTTGAAGAAGAACATATTCACTCGGTTTGGCACCCCTACAGCCATTCTTAGTGATGGCAGATAACACTTTTGCGATAAAGCTTTTGCGGGATTACTTGAAAAGTATGGTATCAAACACAAGGTGGCCACACCGTATCATCCGCAATCAAGTGGTCAAGTGGAGGTTTCCAACTGAGAGATCAAGAATATTCTAGCAAAAACTGTGAATGCAAATAGGACTGATTGGTCAAGAAGATTAGATGATGCATTTTTGGCATACCGCATGGCCTAAAAACTCCTATTGGTACTTCTCCTTACCGGCTCATTTTTGGTAAAGCATGTCATCTACCCATCGAGTTAGAACACAAAGCCCTGTGGGCATTGAAGATTTTGAATCTAGAATGGGCTGAGGCTGCGAAATTGAGGTTAACGCAACTAAATGAACTGGAAGAACGGATAAAGTTTGTGAGAGCGCAGCAGTGTACAAAGAACGGATAAAGTTTGTCCACGACAAAAAGATCTTGAAGAGAGAGTTCAAGGTAGGTGATTTGATATTGCTCTTTAACTCAAGGCTAAAATTGTTTCCGGGTAAACTTAAATCGAAATGGTTCGGCCCCTTTAAAGTGGTAAATGTCTCCCCATATGGAGTGGTGGAACTAGAATCAACAGACGGGTCCCGGACATTGAAATTAAATGGCCAACACATCAAGCATTACCTGGGCATTGACGGTAAAAAGAATATGGTGGAGTAGCTGGCTCTCAAGGATGGTCCTTGCCCATCCAATGGGTGAAATTGAAGAAATCAATCCCGTCATGCCGTGACGTTAAATCAAGCTCTGCATGGGAGGCAACCCATGGGTGGTAACACTTTCTTTCTCTTTGCATTATTTTCATTTTTCTTCTTTACAACATCTGTTGTAGTATAGGGAGTCCAAAACATGTCCATACTTGGTGAAAATGCATGATCAGGTAAAGGGGTAGCATTTTGAGAAAAATGCGTTGGAAATGCGGTCGTAGAATTGATCTGCAGTCTGCAAATCCACCGCAGAGCGCAACAGTGTCTTGGACAAATATAGATGTTCAAATGCGGTGAGAATGTCCATTCTGCGGTCCGCATGTTAGCTCTGCGACTGCAGAATGGACCGTATTTTAACCATCTCAACTCCTTCACCTTACATATTGTAGAACACATATGCGACCGCATAGTGCTCTACGTGATACCCTGGTAATCGCAAACTCTCCTCGCATATCTACCAGGTACGCTACTAAACTATACACTTCAGTTCAGAACAAAAAAAAAATATATATTTAGAAAACAAAAAAAAAAAGAGAACAGACCAAAACCAGTGAAATCAACCAAGGTTTGATAGAACCCAAGCAAGGGCAAATTGTGAAACTCCCTAACCACACTCTCACTGACCTTCACGCTCTATTTCTGGTATATATATTCTCTTCCATCTCTATCGTTAAAGTTTGGAGAAAACATTTGGGGGATTAGTAGTTGGTATGATTCAATGTTGCTAAAATAGGGTAAAACTTGGTCTAAGCATGCTGTGGGAAGGGAATTGATAGAAGAATAGGGTAGCCATGGATGGTAAAATAAGGTCCTTGATAGAGAACGATTGGCTCAATGGTCCGCATATCTGATATGCGGACCGCATTTTCATTGCATGCCTAACCCTAGGTTAGCTGGGGACGACGAAGTCTACGGTCATTTTGCGATCGCAAATTTGCTTTGCGGTCCACAGAATGACCGCATACTAGTCACCTGTATGATCTCTACCATGTCCTGACCCGTACCATGCCCTAGTCCTATCATGTCCTGCACCGTATTGACACATCTTATGGCCAGGTCTTGTGACGTCCTGACCCATGCCATGGCCACACCTGGCATGTCCTACAACATCCTGACAAGTCCTAAATCATGCCATGGCCATGTCCAGATGCGTCCTGACCTGTGGCATGCCCATGTCCTTCAATATCCTGACACGTCATGTGGCCACGTCCTGCGACATCCTGACACATCCTAACCTATACCATGGCCATGCCATACCATGTCCTGCGATGTCCTGACATAACCTAAAACATGCCATTATTATGTCGTCAATGTCCTAACTCGTGCCATGCCCACATCAATCCATGTCCTGCGATGTCCTAACACCTCATGTGGCCATGTCCTACAATGTCTAAAGACGTCCTGACCTATGGCATGGCCACGCCCTACCATGTCATGCGATGTCCTCACATGTCTTGAAGTGTGTCATGGCCATGTCCTTACATGTCCTTACACATGCCATGCCACATCTTGCAATGTCCTGACATGTCTTGTGGCCACGTCTTGTGATGTCCTGACATGTCCTGGCCCGTGCCATAGCTACGCCCTGCCATGTCCTACGATGTCATGACACGTGCCATGGCCATGTGTTGACACATCTTGACCCTTGCCATGCCCACGTCCTACCATGTCTTGACACGTCATGTGGCCACGTCCTGCGACATCTTGACACATCCTCACCCATGCCATGGCCATACCTCACATGTCTTGCGACATCCTGACACATCATAAAATATGCCATGGCCATGTCCTGACATATCCTAACTCATGCCATGTTCATGTCCTGCCATGTCCTACGACATCCTAGCACATCTTGTGGCCATGTCCTATAATATCCTGACACGTCCAGACCCGTTCCATGGCCATGCCCTGCCATGTCCTACGATGTCCTGACACATCTTTAAATGTTCCATGGCCTTGTCATGACACATCCTGACCTTTGTCATGCCTACATCCTTCATGTCCTGCGATGTCCTGACATGTCCGCAATGTCCTGACCCATCCTAACCCTGTGCCATGGCCACGCCTTTCCATGCCCTGCGATGTCTTTACACATCCTAAAATGTGTCATGGCCATGTCCTGACATGTCCTAACATGTACCATGCCCATGTCCTTCCATGTCCTGACACATCCTATGGCCACGTCTTGAGAAGCCTTGACACATCCTGACTTATGCCATAGCTACGCCCTGCCAGGTCCTGTGATGTCCTGAAACATGCCATTGCCATGTGATAACACTTCTTGACCCACGCCATGCCCACATCCTACCATGTCATGACATGTCATGTGGCCACATCCTGTGACATCCTGATACGTCCTGACCCGTGCTATGGCCATGTCATGACACATCCTAACCCGTGCCATACCCACATCCTGTCATGTGCTGCAACGTCTTGACACGTACTGAAACATTCCATGGTCATTTCCTAACACATCCTTACCCATGTCATACCCACGTCCTTCCATGTCTTGACACATCTTGTGGCATGTCCTTTGATATCCTAACACATCTTGACATGTGCCATGGCCACGCATGCCATATCCTAATACGTGTCACGGCCATGTCCTAACTCATCCTAACCTGTTCCATGTCCATGTCCTACTCTATCCTACAATGTCCTGACATATCTTGTGGCCACGTCCTACAATGTCCAGACATGTCCTAACACATTTTATGGCCATACACTACCATGTCCTGCAACGTCCAAACGGGTCCTGAAATGTGCCATGGCCATGTCCTGACATGTCCTGACCCATGCCATACCCATGTCTTGCCATGTCCTGACATGTCCTATGGCCACGTCATGCAACATGCTAACACGTCCTGACCCGTGCCCTGGCCATGTCCTACCATGATCTGCCATATCCTGAGATTTCCTGACACATGTCATGGCAATGTGCTGACAAGTCCTGACCTGTACCATGCCTACATCATGCCATGTCCTAAAACATCTTGTTGCTATGTCTTGCAACGTCTTGACACATCCTAACCCATGCCATGGCCATGTCTTGACAAGCCCTGAGTCGTGCCAAGCCCACATCCTGCCATGTCCTGCAGCATGATGACATGTCCTGTTGCCACATCCTATGAAATACTAACACGGCCTGGCCCCTAGCTTTGCCATGCCATGTCGTGTCCTACGACTTCCTGTCACGTGCCATGGTCATGTCCTGACATGTCCTGACCCGTTCCATGTCCTAGTCCTATTATGTCATGCACCGTATTAACACATCCTGTGGCCATGTCCTATGATGTCCTGACCCATGCCATGGCCAAACTTGCCATGTCCTATGATATCCTGACAAGTCCTAAAATGTGTCATGGCCATGTCCTAAGACGGCCTGATCTGTGACATGCCCACATCCTGCCATATCCTGACACATCTTGTGGCCACGTCCACGATATCCTGACATATCATGTCTTGTACCATGGCCACGCCCTACCATATCTTGTGATATCCTGACACATCCTATAATGTTCCATTATTATGTCTTGAATGTCCTAACCTGTGCCATGCCCACATCCTTCCATGTCCTGCGGTGTCCTAACACCTCCTGTGGCCACGTCCTCCAATGTCCCCACACGTCCTGACCCAGTCCATGGCCATGCCCTACCATGTCTTGCGACGTCCTCACACGTCCTGAAGTGTGTCATGACCATGTCCTTACATATCCTGACCCATGCCATGCCACATCCTGCAATGTCCTAACATGTCCTTTGGCCACGTCTTGCGATGTCCTGACATGTCCTTACACGTGTTATAGATATGCCCTTCCATGTCATGCAATGTCCTAACACGAGCAATGGACATGTGCTGACACATCCTAACCCGTGCCATGCCCACGTCCTACCATGTCTTGACACGTCCTTTGGCCACGTCCTGCGACATCCTGACACGTCATTACCTATGCCATGGCCACACCCTCCCATGTCTTTCAACATCCTGAAACATCATGAAACGTGCCATTGCCATGTCCTGACACGTCCTGACTCTTGCCATGCCCACGTTCTGCCATGTCCTACGACATCCTGGCATGTTTTGTGGCTTTGTCGTGTAATGTCCTGACATGTCCTGACCCGTTCCATGGCCATGCCATGCCCTTTCCTGCGATGTGTTGACACATCCTTAAATGTGCCATGGCCTTGTCCTGACACGTCCTGACCCGTGCCATGCCTACGTCCTTCATGTCTTGCGATGTCCTCACATGTTTGTAATGTCCTGACATGTCCTGACCTTGTGCCCTGGCAACGCCCTGCCATGCCCTGCGTTGTCTTGACACGTATTAAAATGTGTCATGGCCATATTCTGATATGTCCTGACCCATTCCATTCCCACGTCCTTCCATGTCCTAACACATCCTGTGGCCATGTCTTGCAATGTCTTGACACGTCCTGACCCGTCCTATAGCTACGCCCCGTTGATTCACGTCCAAGCAATGGTCGTAGTTAATATTATCTGGTTAATTAAGTCCAAAGTCGATCCCATAGGGAATTAACCTACCAACTGCAACTTCCACAACCCAAGAACACTTCTGAAGCAGCTTCCCAAACTTTGAGTATATTTTTGTGAAGAGTTTCTAACAACTAACTTTTGCAAGAAATAAAGACTTGAATGAAAGAATTGAATGTTGGGTAAAGATAAAGAAAAAGATAAAGGTATTGATTTCCCCTATTGATGGAATCCCTTCTGTTTATGCTCATACATATTGTGAATATATTCTATCATTCATGAACGCTCTTTTTACCATAATTCACTCGCGAGTAACTACAATAATTTACTAGTGCACCCTCCCGAGCTACCCTAGCTAGCTTTAATTTGAATAGTTCACTTTAGATTGCGTCCAAAGTTTCGTATTACTAATCCCACCTTTACCCCTAAAGTTATAGATTCCTCCAATAACCTAGGTGTGGTGTTGTTCAACAATATACCTGAATATGCACTCTTTTCCAAGTTATGCACACTAAATAGGCACAACTAATTGGGAGCTCTACCAATTAACTACAACAAGAAAAACGTTGAACAAATAGAAATCTAGCTAACAATTTGTAATCATATAAACTAGAAGTTGATCACTCAATAGGTTACATCAAAACCTTAGATAAGGAATTAGCTACTGATAATCAAAGAAACAAGAATAATAATTGAATTCATAATCAAAGAATCAATATAAAGGAAAGAAATAAGTTGAGAGAGTTATCTCTTACTAATAATCTTGCAAAAGTAGTCAAGAATACAATGCTTGCCTCTCTTGGGCGAAATCTATGCTTATATAGAGGGTTTAGGCTACAAAATTTGAGTTTTTACAAAGTTAGCCTACATATTTTTGGCCGATTTCACGGTTCGTTCACGGTTGCGAATGGACCGCAAATATTCAAGTCCTCTGATGCTTAATAAGTTCCGCGAGCCTCATTTTGTGCGGTTCATTTATGGTTGCGAATGGACTGCGAGTGAGCAGTGCCACGCCTTCTTCATCTTATTTTTTTATGCCAACTTCACTCTTGCTCTACACTTGGCCCTTTTACCATCTTATGACTCCAAAAAGTCTCTTTTAGTCTCCAATGGCTCATGTGTACCTATAACACACCAAGAAATACTAATGAAAGCATTTTGTCATCATAAACAATATCAATTCAACAATATAGTGTGATTATTTAGGACATAATTATAGTCAAATTCACCAGTTATCACCTGCCATGTCCTGTGACGTCCTGACACATGCCATAGCCATGTGGTAACACTTCCTAGCCCGTGCCATGCCCACATCCTGTCATGTGCTGCAATGTCCTAACACGTACTGAAACATTCCATGGTCATTTCCTAACACATCCTGACCCATGCCATATCCACGTCCTTCCATGTCTTGACACATCTTGTGGCACGTCCTATGATATCCTAACACATATTGACCTGTGCCATGGCCATGCTTGCCATATCATGCGATGTCCTGATATGTCCTAATACGTGTCATGGCCATGTCCTAACTCATCCTAACCTGTTCCATGTCCACATCCTACTCTATCCTACAATGTCCTGACATATCTCGTGGCCACGTCCTACAATGTCTAGACACGTCCTAACACTTTCCATGGCCATACACTACCATGTCCTGCAACGTCTAGACAGGTCCTGAAATGTGCCATGGCCATGTCCTGACATGTTCTGACCCATGCCATACCCATGTCTTGCCATGTCCTGACACGTCCTATGCCCACGTTGTGCAACATCCTAACACGTCCTGACCCGTGCCATGGCCATGTCCTACCATGATATGCCATATCCTGACATTTCCTAACACATGTCATGTCCATGTGCTGACAAGTCCTGACCCGTGCCATGCCTACATCATGCCATATCCTAAAACATCTTGTTGCTATGTCTTGCAACGTCTTGACACGTCCTAACCCATGCCATGGCCATGTCTTGACAAGACCTGACCCGTGCCAAGCCCACATCCTGCCAAGTCCTGCAACATGATGACATGTCCTGTTGCCACATCCTACGAAATACTAACACAGCCTGACCCGTTGCTTTGACATGCCATGTCGTTTCCTACGACTTCCTGTCACGTGCCATGGCCATGTCCTGACAAGTCCTGACCCGTGCCATGTCCTAGTCCTATTATGTCATGCACCGTATTAACACATCTTGTGGCCATGTCCTATGATGTCCTGACCCGTGCCATGGCCACACCTGCCATGTCCTATGATATCCTGACAAGTCCTAAAACTTGCCATGGCCATGTCCTGACACGTCCTGATATGTGCCATGCCCACATCCTGCCATATCCTGACACATCTTGTGGCCACGTCCGGTGATGTCCTGACACATCATGTCCCGTACCATGGCCATGCCCTACCATGTCTTGTGATGTCCTGACACATCCTAAAATGTGCCATTGTTATGTCTTGAATGTCCTAACCTGTGCCATGCCCACATCCTTCCATGTCCTGCGTTGTCCTAACACTTCTTGTGGCCACGTCCTCCAATTTCCTAACACGTCCAGACCCAGTCCATGGCCATGCCCTACCATGTCTTGCGACGTCGTCATACATCCTGAAGTGTGTCATAACCATGTCCTTGCATATCCTGACCCATGCCATGCCACATCCTGCAATGTCTTGACACGTCATTTGGCCACGTCTTGTGATGTCCTGACATGTCCTGACACGTGCTATAGCTATGCCATTCCATGTTATGCGATGTCCTGACATGTGCCATGGACATGTGGTGACACATCCTTACCCGTGCCATGCCCACATCCTACCATGTCTTGACACGTCATTTGGCCACGTCCTGCGACATCCTGACACGTCATTACCTATGCCATGGCCACACCCTCCCATGTCTTTCAACATCCTAAAGCATCATGAAACATTCCATTTCCATGTCTTGACACGTCCTGACTCTTGCCATGCCCATGTCCTGCCATGTCCTACGACATCTTGGCACGTCTTGTGGCCATGTCCTATAATGTCCTGACATGTCCAGACCCGTGCCATGGCCATGCCCTGCCATGTCATGTGATGTCCTGACATAACCTTAAATGTGCCATGTCCTTGTCGTGACACGTCCTGACCCGTGCCATGCCTACGTCCTTCATGTCTTGCGATGTCCTGACATGCCTGCAATGTCGTGACATGTCTTGACCTTGTGCCCTGGCCACGCCCTGCCATGCCCTGTGTTGTCTTGACACGTCTTAAAATGTGTCCTGGCCATATTCTGATACGTCCTGACCCATTCCATGCCCACGTCCTTCCATGTCTTGATACATCCTGTGGCCATGTCTTGCGATGCCTTGACACTTCCTGACCCGTCCCATAGCTACGACCCATTGATTCACGTCCGGGCATTGGTCGTAGTTAATATTATCTGGTCAATTAAGTCCAAAGTCGATCCCATAGGGAATTAACCTACCAACTGCAACTTCCACAACGCAAGAACACTTCTGAAGCAGCTTCCCAAACTTTGAGTATATTTTTGTGAAGAGTTTCTAACAACTAACTTTTGCAAGAATTAAAGACTTGAATGAAAGAATTGAATGTTGGTAAAGAATAAAGAAAAAGACAGAGGTATTGATTTTCCCTACTGATGGAATCCCTTCTGTTTATGCTCATACAAATTGTCAATATATTCTATCAATCATGAACGCTCTTTTTACCGTAATTCACTACCGAGTAACTACAATAATTTACTAGTGCACTCTCCCGAGCTACCCTAGCTAGCTTTAATTTGAATAGTTCACTTTAGATTGCACCCAATGTTTCGTATTCCTAATCCCACCTTTACGCCTAAAGTTATAGATTCCTCCAATAACCTAGGTGTGGTGTTGTTCAACAATATACCTAAATATGCACTTTTTTCCAAGTCATGCACACTAAATAGGCACAACTAATTGGGAGCTCTACCAATTAACTACAACAAGAATGAAGTTGAACAAATAGAAATCTAGCTAACAATTTGTAATCACATAAACTAGAAGTTGATCACTCAATAGGTTACATCAAAACCTTAGGTAAGGAATTAGCTACTAATAATTAAAAAAAAACAAGAATAATAATTGAATTGATAATCAAAGAATCAATATAAAGGAAAGAAATAAGTTGAGAGAGTTATCTCTTACTAATAATCTTGTAAAAGTAGTCAAGAATACAATGCTTGCCTCTCTTGGGCGAAATCTATGCTTATATAGAGGGTTTAGGCTACAAAAATTGAGTTTTTACAAAGTTAGCCTTCATATTTTTGGCAGCTTTCACGGTTCATTCGCGGTCGCGAATGGACCATGAACAGTCAAGTCCTCTGATGCTTAATAAGTTCCGCGAGCCTCATTTTTCGTGGTTCATTCGCGGTCGCGAATGGACCGCGAATGAGCAGTGCCACGCCTTCTTCATCTTATTTTTTATGCCAATTTCACTCTTGCTCTACACTTGGCCTTTTTACCATCTTATGACTCCAAAAAGTCTCTTTTAGTCTCCAATGTCTCATATGTACCTATAACACACCAAAAAACACTAATAAAAGCATTTTGTCATCATAAACAATATCAATTCAACAATATAGTGTGATTATTTAGGGCATAATTATAGTCAAATTCAGCTATTATCAATACCCCACACTTAAACCTTTGCTCGTCCTCGAGCAACCTTAATCACACTTTAGGACAATTTTATTAATGTCTCCCCCAAAATATGTCACAAAAGCTATCTTTCATGATTAACCTAAGACATGCACAATCCTTACCTAAATGTAAACTCACATGCCAACACATTATTGCTTATTCTAGTTATAATCACAAACTTGCAAATTTATTGTTTTCTTCTTGATTTACATTCCCTCACACAATTTATTGAGAGAAGATCCCACACAAACAATTTAGAACATGGAACTTATAGATATAGGAAAAAATTCACTCACTCTCAATAAAGAACATTCATATGCATACTGACACACCATAGGCTTGCCCCTAGTGTAATACTCCACTAATCGAGTTATTTAATAATAGATCAAGAGGTCTTTAAGGGTTGTAATGTTGGCTACGGGACGTGTAGGATACTTTTGGGTATAGTGGCTAACCTCTCTAAGCACTTTTCTTTCTTTTGCACAACTTCCCTTTTAGTTTTCTTCCATATGTGTCCCCTAAACATTCCTTCACTTTTATTTGCTTTTAATCCCCAATTTTCTTTTGTTGGTCTAACTGGCCTTTCTATTTTACATATATACATTGAATTTTTTTTATCATTTCTTTGCAATGCATTTACATTATTTTGCCAGTTCACCATTTTCTACCATTCATTCTTGATTTTCCCTTTCTCAACTTCCCTTCACCCCACACTTAGACTTTTGCATATTCATTACAACTGAAGTGCTTCGTAGGAGGTAAAGTAGAACAATTTACGATTTTGATTTTTCATGAACATTCAAGGGTTATCAAAGAATAGGCTTTAAGCTCAAAGGGGTTAACTAGGATATTATGTACAGGTGAATTCATGTCTTGTTGATTTATAGGGTTACACAATGAAGTGCCTCTAACATCTCTACAACCAAACAACTTCTATTTCGCTTTGCAAACACACAGGGAAAGTTCTAGGTATCATGTAGAACATATAATGTAAGTAAAATCTCACACACACATAGCATGGAACTCATTTAGAATCCGGTTCATCTACAAAGTCCTATCAATGTTCAAGCAAGTTGTATTGTGCAATTTAAGGCATATCATAGAATCTACAGTCAAGCTTAGATAATACATTCTCAAGTTCAATTATGTTTTGCTAATGTGCATACTTGGGGTTACATGACAACCTTTGCCCTCTAATCCTAAAAAGAAAAATCTACCTAACCCGGTTCAATAAAAACCCTTGGAAAAGAACCGTGGTCAAAAGAAAAACCAAGGAGGAGGTGATACACTACATAGAAAAAGAAAATAAAAGAAAGAAAAATTCCTACATGGACTACTTCCCTCAAGAGTATTTGCCCAAATAGTCCGTCATCAGGAAGAGCCCACTATTAATATTTTTGGATTTTTCAAATTTTTTATTTTTTTTGTTTTTTCATTCCGACTTAGACCCTTAAGAAACCCGTCGCCAAGTGTCCATCATCGGGCCAAGCCAGCTAATATTATTTACAACTACAACTACTATGTACAACATATACAAGATAAGTTTCCCAGCCCACACTTAAAATCATGTCATGTCATCATGGCATAATAATACAAGTATAGCTCAGAAGGGTGAGAAAAACGTACCTGTGACTCACTCAGAGTCGGAGACGGTGTCGGGGTCGACATTACACGCTCGATCAAGTGCTCGAAACCATGCCATGAACCTGTTTTCCGTCCGCGCGTGCGTAAACCATCCACTGAGGTGCATAAATCTGCAACCTCCTCCTCTATAGACCTAAGCATAGGTCTAGTAGACTCGGACCTAGATATGCCCGCTCCATGATGAGTGTGCTTAGAAGGTCCGGTAAAATACTTGGAATGCCTGGACTGGACAACCGGCATAGGGTCATCCTCAACATCTAAATCTATTGGGTCATTGCCTTGACCCACCCGGATGTGAGAAGCCCTGAATGGAGCTTTTGGAAGGAGATCACCATCCGTGCGAAGGACCGGAGTCCGATGGCCGAGGCACAGCGTAGTGACAAGAGACGTGTAATAGAAACCCTTGGCTTTGAGGGGCCCCTCAGTACCATCTCGTCACATGTCAGGCGGGCGATGTCCATGTCCCACTGGGTGACAAAGCACCATGTCAGCAATGCCCTAATTAAGTTCACGTCAGTGGTGTTGCTTGAGGGTAGAAACCGGTTACATATAATTGTGAACCAGCATTTAGCAGTGTGGGTGAAGCTGTTAGAGTGCAGTGTTTTCTTCTTCTCCAGACTGGGAGACCATCAACACATAAGGCCTCAATCAAGGTGTCCCAAGTGACACCAGGCCTATCGTGGTAAAAGTCCATGTCAATAGTAAACGTTGGTAGTCTAAGAGCCCGCCTAGTAGTTTGTACATGAGCCCAAACTTACTTACCTCGGATGAAGACTTCTCTTGCCATCCCGTAGGGAGCATTCGCATAGAACCACCTAACCAGCATTTTGTTTACGAATCCCGGTTCATTGAACAGGAACTCCATCTCGCGGCAGCGAATCTCATCGTATATATCGGGCTTTTCATCACGAATAGCTATCATGTCGATTTCAATCTCCCAGAGCCAAGCTTTAGTACCCTAGGCATGGAAGTCAGCTTCCGTGTCCTCGCCTATGAATCTAGACTCGTCATAGGTCGGTTTCCTAGACAAGCTTGCTGCATCCTTAATCTTTTAGGAGCCATAATCATGCACAAAAGAGAAATAACCAAAAAAATTCATAATGTTAGTACATCGGTTGGCAACTCAGACTTCACCATCCGTGGTCTGCAACAATATTTTCTTTAGTGCTATCATCCCATAACTCCTAATATTAACCAATTATCTAAAAATTAAACGCTTATTTCTTGTGGTAATTTAACATGACCCAATTAAACCTACACCATCTCCAATTATACATAACAACAAACAATCACAAACTTGGGAAATATCTCCCTAAAAAATACAACACCCAAATACTACAATATAATTTTGCCAACTTTGGCCAACTCAATAACCAAATACATCAACCATCACATTGGGTATCCAAAACAACATAATTAAAATAATTAAACACATTAGAGACCCAACAACACCTTATATACCAACATCCTATAGCAACATTCATACTTATAATACAATACACCAAAAATTAATTTTTATAGAATCTACTAACTACTAGCAAGATATTTTACAATTTATACAATTAAAGTATGTTACTAAAATTATGTAAACTAATTACTTCTGTAAAAACTAAGGAGAAAAACTAGAAAAGAAAGATAAAAGAAGACAACTTACAAGGAGATGGTTGAGAAGTTGAGAAGATGAAGAAAAATGGTGAAGAGGGATTGTTGGAGGAAGATTGGAAGAGAAGGAGGAGAGAAATTTGTATTTTAGAGAGGGAGAGGGGTTGGGGCGGCTGGAATAAGTATAATATGAAAGGGTGGGTAGATTTTAGGGTAATAAAATGGGGGGGGGATATAACTGGAAAAAAAATATTTTTGTTTTTCTCTGGCAAAACTGACTGCGGTCCGTTCGCGGTCGCGAATGAACCGTGAACAGTGAGAATCAGAGGGGCCGATCTTTCGTAGTCCATTCACGACCGCGAATGAACCGCGAAAAATCAGTTTCTCTAAATTTTTCGCCTGGCAGCAGCAGAATTTTTTTTTTGCATAGACTAACTATAATGGTTACACTTACAACAAGTTCGTGGGTTGCCTCCCATGCAGCGCCTCATTTAACGTCACGGCACGACTAGACTTAGCGCATTTCAAGGCTCGCTAGACCTTTGAGGTTCCTCTAACCGTAGTTCCACTTTATCCTTGATGTCATCCATGCCAACATATAGTTTCAACCGCTGTCCATTTACTTTGAATGTGCGTGAGCCATCAATAGTTTGAATTTCCACAGCGCTCGATTGTAATGCCTCAATTACCCGGAAAGGGCCTAACCACTTTGATTTTAGTTTGCTCAGGAACAACCGTAATCTTGAGTTATATAAAAATAACTTGTCCCCAGTTTTGAAGTTACGCTCTATGATATTCTGGTCATGAATCCGCTTCATCCGTTCTTTGTATAGTTGATAACGTCCATTTCCACCGCTAAAAAGCAATAGACACGGTCGTATGCAATATATTTACCCAACTATGAGTCGGGGTCGAATCCCACAGAGAACAATATGTAGGCGATTAGGAATGCAAGAAAATTGTCGCTAGTTGCGCTAAGCCAAACACTTAAGATATTGGGTTTTGGAAAATATTTTTATCTAAATGCGGAAGTGTAAACTAACCTAGAAAGCGAATAAAATGATCAATGGCTACAAATATGAATGCATCGGGAATTACACTCAAGTAACGATCCAATGTATTTCATGATTTTACAAATATGAGTGAGTTTATGTTAATTAGCCACGTATAATAATTCTTAATTAGCTTCTTTCGAAGAATAACAAAACTTCCTAATTGAATTATCCCTAATCTCAATTAGAAGATTAAGCGCACCCGATAGGCTACAAGTAGTCAATCCTATCCCTAGGTTGAATCTATAAAGTGAAGGTTAACGCCTCAAGTTCTTGTTAATTAATCTTTCCCAACTTCGAATTATCTTTTCCAAAATTAATTCAAAGTAAATGGGCGAGTCCTAGAGTTAGCTAATCTCTTTGGAAACATTGAAGAACACGAATAATTAAAGTAACAATAACTCAATTCATAAATATATAAAAATCATTCAATACATAAGCACAACAAGGTATTTAATCCACACTTTAAATATGATTATTCCCATAAACAAGATTCAAGTGTTGGAAATAAATACTACACACTTAGATATACAATACAAAGCAAGGAAATGAAGAAATAAACATAAATGGGTAAGAAATCCTTAACCACAAGCTTTAATCTTCAAGACCCAAGTGTGTGTGCAAAACCCTAGCCTTCTCTCTAAGCCAAATAGTAAAAATATGTTCAAGAGTTGTCCAAGATTGATTAGAGATTCAGAGATATATCCTACAATGTCTGTTTGGACGAGTAAATCATTGATTTGGGGTCAAAACGTGTGAAATGTCCAATCTGCCCAGGTCTGATGCTCAACTTTCGCACCTGCGGAGAATACCTCGCAGATGCGGCTCCGCTTAAGCGGAAATTACTTCGCAAAAGCGACAATTGGGCCTCCTGTCAAGCCATCGCAGGAGCGGATATCATGTCGCTGAAGCGATATCGCTGAAGCGTATAAATTTCCGCAAAAGCGGATCTTCCGCAGGCGCGATCAATCATTCGCAGAAGCGTGACAGCTTCTGCGTCTTCATCTCCGCAGGAGCGAAAGTGGCTGGCTCTTTGACAATTCGCAAAAGCGGTCAAAATCTCGCAGAGGCGAGATCGCTTCTGCGATCAAAATCTGCAGAAGCGAAATGCTTGACAGTTTTGCAATGTTTCTTCTCTTCTTAGCTCAATTCCTTGTCACTTCAGCCCAAATCACCTACTAGCATCATTTACCTGAAAATCTAGCAATAACCACCAAAAGCAACCTCATTTCATATTAAAGAGGCATAAAAAGCTAAGCAAAAGAAGCTACAATGAGTGGTAAAATTGCCACTCATCAACACCCCCAACTTAAGCTTTTGCTTGTCCTCAAGCAAATCAAAACCACAACTTTAATGAGGCTTCACCATTTACAAAATAATTGTCATTGCGATTATGAATATATCACCACATCCCCAACTTATCTCATTCAAACACCATACTTATGGATTTGGTTGATACTAACAATTAGGCTCAAGTATGTATATCTTTTCTCGAATAACTCCCTCCTAAGGAAAATCAACTTCAACAATGTGCAAGGGAGTTCCAAAACAATCAAGTGACAAAAATAAGCCTCAATAAGTGACTCAAAGACACTAGTTCACTATGATTGCTCACTTTACTCAATTTCACCGGTCTTTTCTAATTCATGCGCCCTCAAAAAAAAAAAAGTCCCAACAAAGAACATTATAATTACAACAAACACAAGGGACAAAGTTTTCGAAAACACTCGCTCTCACAAAGAAACTTCAAGTGTTACGACACCTCATACCATAAGCTTGCCCTTATTTTAATTCAATGCTTATTCAAGAATGCTTAGTTGGAGGTCCCATAAGGACTTTTTAAGCTTGTAATGTAGGTTTAGGGAAGGTTGGGGAAGCATTTGGGTACAAGTGACTTCATCCTCCTTGAACACTACTCACAAGTTTCATTCTTTTGTATATTGACTCTCTTTAACTTACATAGCCTCATTGGCATCTAGTTCCCAATATAGAACCACTTCACATACCTCTCCCAAATTTTATTCAAGGCTCCATAATGTACATATTTACATTTTTTTTTTTTTTTACTTATGGAGCTTGAATATTTTAATACAAATACTTTGAGGCATGTGGATACTCAATGCACAACCTTACCAATCTCCATTTTGACACCACCCCCAACTTAGGCTTTTAGCCTCATTCTCAGTGTTCAAAGAGGGACGGGTTCAAGAGGGGGAATTATTATACAAAAAGGGAAAGGTTTGTAATGAGTTGGCCAAAGAAAGGTTTAAAGGCTCAAAATGGGTACTAGTGACATTATTTATGCAACGGTAGGCTTGAAAGGCTAAAGAGATTTTAAAATTAAAACAAAGAATGCCTAAGATCATTCCTCCAACCAAATGTACTATCATTAGCATTGAAAAACTAACCGGACAAGTTCTAGATGATGGAAGTAAACACAAGATTTATTTCAACACTCGCTAACACACATGGCACATGAATTACTGAAGACGGATCAATTCTATAAAACTAGTGAGCTAGAAGTCACTACAAGAGCCAAAAATTTATCACCAAAATTGTTTTACACCATACAACTTACTTGTTTTTAACACTTTAATACAAATTTTTGGAGGGGTATTCTTAATTCATAATTTACATACAAGAGGCTAATTTTATTAGTATCAAATAATCCAAAAGCCTCATCCTAACAAAATAAGACTAATTCCCTTAAGAAGGTTGTCACACTATCTCTCATCGGGAAAAGTCACCCGGTTCACTAAGAGATTCCTTGGGAAAGAACCGTAGCATGAAGAAAACCCAAGGAGTAATAAAAGGAAAGAAACTACTCTACATAATACTCCAAAAAAAAAATAATATAGGCTAATAAGAAGAAGTATAAATAAGAAAAGCACAATACTAACACAAATATAACTAATCAAACCAAGTATAGAACATCAAAGTCAAAAACTACAAAGCATAGTCACAAGCTACACAAGCCACCCCCAACTAGAATATTGCAGTGTCCTCACTGCACAATATCAAATGTAAAGCATAAAAAGTTTGAGGGTCTCCCTGAGCTCTGCGTCAGACTAGCAGACTGTGGGAGGAAGGCGGATCACTGTTGCGCTGAGCTCGTAGCTCCATCATCATCGTTCTCCTCATCATCATCATCATCCTCATCATCATTATCATCAGCAAACTGTGTCATGAAAGAGTACTCCTCGCTGTCATCCTTGGTCGCTACAGGGATCTTCTTATCTGGGTTTCCCCATTTGAAGATTGCCTTGATGCCCCTCCACATCTTGATCATCAGCTTGCCTTTCTTCTTGTTCTTTTTCTTCTCTTCCTCAAAGTCAGACTGAAGGGTGGCATGGGCCTTAGCCAGAGTACTGTAGGCTCCCTCCAGTTTAGTCACTGACGCTGCCATCTTCTTCATGTTATCATTTTGGAGTGTCTGGGCATCCAAGTAACTCTGCATGTCGTCCCTGGAGAAGTAAGAGGGCCCAGGCTGTGAGGGGGATGGCCCACTAGGAAGCTGTGATACTAACTCCTTTATGGTCTGAAGCTCGGAGTTAAGGATCATAAATGGCCCCCGAGCAGCTATCTGTGAAGAGGACTCTGAACCGGTGGCTGTGAAAGTGATTTTCCTCTTCTTGCTTTTAACCGCACTCCCCTCTCCCGTCACTCTCAATGGATGAAAAGGTTTGTCCGCTGGTAGCCACCGATCGGTGCTACGGACATCAACCTCTGCCCTGGTGCATAGCAATGTGATGAGAGAAGGGAATAGTAGACCTGCATCCTTGTTGCTTGAGTACTCTCTCAAGTACTGCCTCATCTCCTGTAGAATGTAGTATCCTACATTCACCGGTGTGCCATCTAGAATGCATGCTATGATCAATGCCCGGGTGTAGGAAACATCAGTCATGTTGCCACAAGGAGAAACTCTGTTGTTGAGGATGTATAGCCACATTTTAGCCTCGGCTGTGAAGTCGGTGGATTTGAACCCTTTTCTTCTGGTTCCCCATTTTACTCCGAGCTGTGGTGGAAAGAGCTTGGAGACAAGCCATGCTCCATTTTCACAAGTATCCTTTTCTCGTACTTGGTCCACCGGAAAGTTGGGAATTCCAAGAGTATCATTGATTTGTTCAATGCCAAACCTCACTAACTTTCCTCGGATGACTATCTGTGGGCTATCAAAATTTACCCGCCCGAGGTTAGCATAGAATTCACGGACCCACTCCTCATTGGCTTTGCAAGGAGTGGGGATAAAGCAGGACCATCCCGATGATTCGAGTCGAGCATAGAAATCTGGAAGCTTTTCTACCAACTTCTCCTCATGAATTCCTTTTTCAAGGATAATCTTCTTGTGGACGAGGTCATCCAAATATTGCCGCTCACACTCAGCGGATATGAAGCGAGTATCATCATATGGTTCATTGATTTCTTCTTCGATTTCTCTCCGTTGTCCGCTTGTGGTTGCGTCCATTTTCAAATAAATCACCTACAAAAATTCAACACAACGTCAATTTGGCAATTGAACCAGATTAAGAACTTCAAAACACTGCAATTTAGCCAAAAGTTTGGATTGAACGGGCCCGGGAAGGAGCAGTTGCAAAGCTACTGGAATTTGCAAAAAATTCCAGTTTCCGCTTCTGCGAACAAAGTGCCGCAGAAGCGGATCCGTTTCTGTGAGAATTTCTTCGCTTATGCGATGGTGTACGCTTCTGCGAACGAAGAGCCGCAGAAGCGGCTACGTTTCTGCGAAGAGGAGCTCGCTTCTGCGAGGAGTATCGCTTATGCGTGGCTTCCTCCGCAGAAGCGGATTCGCTTCTGCGAAAAAAATTTCGCTTCTACGGTTTTCGACATCTTCTTCATTCCCAGCACTTTCATCAAAATTTTTACTTGTTCTTCAATGTCTAAACAAATTTTGGCTTGTATTAGTGCAGTAAAAATATTTATGATTCAATTAAGTCCCATATGCGCTGTAAAGCCACAATACTTCATTGAAACAATGTGACAAACATCTTGCGGGCAGTTTAATTTGACCTCTCTTTGAACAATGGTTGTGGTACTAGACTTCCCAAAATTTGTTCACAATTAACAGCACACATTATCTACACTCAACCAATTCCTCACTTCCTAAAACAATCTAGGATTTAAAAACCAAAAGAAGGAAAATAAAATTCAAGATATATTACCTACAAACATTGTTAGATATGGAAATCACAAGGAATGGGAAGAGATTACCTAATGTTTGCAGAAGAGAAGGAGACTACACGAGATGCTTTTGACAAATTTCTAAGAAAATTCGGAATTTTTGGGGATTTAGGGTAGGGGAGACGGTTTTTATGTGAAGAGAAAAGGGTTAACCAAAAGACTTAACCCCCTCTGTTTTGAAATTAAAAGCTGGACGATTTTCACTTCTGCGAAAATTTATACGCCCCTGCGGAACCGCTGAAGCGATAAAGTGGCCGCTTCTGCGGTTTTAAAACCGCTTCTGCGATGTCGCGGAAGCGTAAAAGGTGCCGCATGTGCGATATAGTCGCTTCTGCGATGCCACGGACGCTTCTGCGAGACCGCAGGTGCGACTGTTTTATCGCAGAGGCGGTTCTAGCAGAGTTTTGGTGCCAATTTTCTTCAGCTACTGGTTTGTGACTGTCCGGATACCTCGACCTGCTCAAATCAACTCCAAAAAATCTGAAACTTGGCAGATTAGTTAAAAACATTATTCTAAGATATTACAAAAAAGCAATTTTCAAAAATGATGAAAAATTTTGAAAAACGACTAAAAATTTTGAGAACGATGGGTTGCCTCCCACCAAGCGCCGCATTTAATGTCGTGGCACGACACAAACAACATTACCACTTTTCTCGCCACTTGGATGATATGAATTGGGCCCCTAGCTTGGAATCAAGCTTATGACCACGAGCAATGGGGGTGGTAATTGGATGTTCGAGCCAATGCTTAAAATTTTCATTTTGCACTTCTTGGCTTTCAAGTGAGGAATGTCGTTTTGATTTCTTGCCTCCTCAAACTGTAAAATGTATGGCCAAAGTTGTTCCTCCTCGCATTCCTTCATTGATTCATGTGGTTCAACTCCCGTGTCACCACACAATTCCAAGGTTGAAAAATGTTTGGAATGTGACTTTAAGCCCACACTTTGCAATTCTTCTATGTTGCCATTCTCTTTTTCCCCCGGATTAGAGTCAACAACAACCAGATTAGCATTTACACCGGTTAACTCCAATTCCATGTTTTTGCCGGCATCAACAACACTCATTGAGTTGGTTGGCGGATGTTCAATTCTTGACTCCTCAAAGTAAAGCTCACTCTCTTCCTCGGAATTGGACTCTTCTTGGCTTTCATCCACACACGAAATTTGTTGGGCATAGTTAGCCTCAACCAAAATTTGCATTTGATCCTCCAAAGTGCGGATGTGTTCACCATTGTAATTTATGCATTGTTTCAAGTCCTCGAGTGCAAAGTTGCGCTTCTCCTCATTTTCAAGAATGACCTCCAACATGAGCAATTTTCTCTCATTTTGGGCATTAGAGAATTCTTCTTGGTTTTGATCAATTTCCAAGGAAGGATTTTCATTTTCAACATCCAAGAAGGATTCTTGGTTTTCATTTACTTCCGAGGCTTTGATCATTTCATTCATTTGTGAGTGTAACCTTTCTAGTGCTAAACCATTTTGGAGACTAGTCTCCAAAAGATGTTCCAAGGCATTTTCTTCCTTGTTTCCTTCTTCGAGTAAACACTCCAACATGAGCTTGAATTCTCCATTTTGACCATGCTCAAATTCTTCCACCTCCATAACCATATAATTCTCATCAAAACAAATAGAACCATCATAGTAGGGGCTTGGGGAAGGGAATAAAAAATAAGCACAATCATCCCAATGACCATTTTGGAAACCACACTTATCACAAATACTCCACTCATGGGTTTGAAATTGTGCGCACAATCCACCCCCGGGAGAATTTAAACGATTTTGCCATGAGTGTGGTCCTCTACAATAAGGACAAGGATCATCAAAATATGAACAACTATTATCCGACCAATTTTCATTATATGATGCCATTTTTCAAAATTAAGAAAATAAACAAGAAACAAACACTAAAAATAGACCCAAGGTAAGAAAAATAATTACACAAATATTCACAAGTTTGGACTAAAGCACTTTCGCTTACTTCTCAAACAACCTAAATTACGCCAAATTGTTCCCCGGCAACGGCGCCATTTTTGATAACGTCCATTTTCCCCGCTAAAAAGCAATAGACACGGTCGTATGCAACATATTTACCCAACTATGAGTCGGGGTCGAATCCCACAGAGAACAATATGTAGGCGATTAGGAATGCAAGAAAATTGTCGCTAGTTGCGCTAAGCCAAACACTTAAGATATTGGGTTTTGGAAAATATTTTTATCTAAATGCGGAAGTGTAAACTAACCTAGAAAGCGAATAAAATGATCAATGGCTACAAGTATGAATGCATCGGGAATTACACTCAAGTAACGATCCAATGTATTTCATGATTTTACAAATATGAGTGAGTTTATGTTAATTAGCCACGGATAATAATTCTTAATTAGCTTCTTCCGAAGACTAACAAGACTTCCTAATTGAATTATCCCTAATCTCAATTAGAAGATTAAGCGCACCCGATAGGCTACAAGTAGTCAATCCTATCCCTAGGTTGAATCTATAAAGTGAAGGTTAACGCCTCAAGTTCTTGTTAATTAATCTTTCCCAACTTCGAATTATCTTTTCCAAAATTAATTCTAAGTAAATGGGCGAGTCCTAGAGTTAGCTAATCTCTTTGGAAACATTGAAGAACAAGAATAATTAAAGTAACAATAACTCAATTCATAAATATATAAAACTCATTCAATACATAAGCACAACAAGGTATTTAATCCACACTTTAAATATGATTATTCCCATAAACAAGATTCAAGTGTTGGAAATAAATACTACACACTTAGATATACAATACAAAGCAAGGAAATGAAGAAATAAACATAAATGGGTAAGAAATCCTTAACCACAAGCTTTAATCTTCAAGACCCAAGTGTGTGTGCAAAACCCTAGCCTTCTCTCTAAGCCAAAGAGTAAAAATATGTTTAAGAGTTGTCCAAGATTGATTAGAGATTCAGAGATATATCCTACAATGTCTGTTTGGACGAGTAAATCATTGATTTGGGGTCAAAACGTGTGAAATGTCCAATCTGCCCAGGTCTGATGCTCAACTTTCGCACCTGCGGAGAATACCTCGCAGGTGCGGCTCCGCTTAAGCGGAAATTACTTCGCAAAAGCGACAATTGGGCCTCCTATCAAGCCATCGCAGGAGCGGATATCATGTCGTTGAAGCGACATCGCTGAAGCGTATAAATTTCCGCAAAAGCGGATCTTCCGCAGGCGCGATCAATCATTCGCAGAAGCGTGTCCGCTTCTGCGTCTTCATCTCCGCAGGAGCGAAACTGGCTGGCTCTTCGACAATTCGCAAAAGCGGTCAAAATCTCGCAGAGGCGAGATCGCTTCTGCGATCAAAATCCGCAGAAGCGAAATGCCTGACAGTTTTGCAATGTTTCTTCTCTTCTTAGCTCGAATCCTTGTCACTTCAGCCCAAATCACCTACTAGCATCATTTACCTGAAAATCTAGCAATAACCACCAAAAGCAACCTCATTTCATATTAAAGAGGCATAAAAAGCTAAGCAAAAGAGGCTACAATGAGTGGTAAAATTGCCACTCATCAATAGTCTTGTGCTTTCGAAGGCCAGATACCAGAATTCTTCCATCTCATGCAACCCAGTGACTCTAGATTTCCCCGCTTCATCCCAAATGAGATTTAATTGTTTCATTACCCACCATGCTTTGTGCTTTAGTTCCACGGGTAGATGACAGGTTTTCCCAAACACCAATTTGTATGGTGACCTGCCGATTGGTGTCTTGAATACTGTCCTATATGCCCATAATGCATCATCGAGCTTCCTGGACCAGTCGGTCCTCGCGGGATTCACAGTCTTTGTTAGCACACTCTTTATCTCCTTGTTGGAGACCTCAAATTGCCCGCTGGTCTGCGGGTGATATGGAGTAGCAACCCAGTGTTTCATATCATATTTGGCCTACATTTTCTCGAATGCCCGGTTGCACAAGTGTGTACCTCCATCACTAATGATTGCCCTTGGAGTGCTGAAAAGGGTGAAAATGTTCTTCTTTAGAAATTCCACCACCACCTTAGCATCATTGGTGGGTAATGCTACCGCTTCCACCTATTTGGACACATAGTCTACCGTAACAAGTATGTACTTATTGCTGTATGAGCTGATAAAGGAATCGTGAAGTCTATTCCCCAGACGTCAAACACTTCCACTTGTTGAATTGGGTTCATTGGCATCTCATGACACCGGGAGATGTCCCCGGTGCGTTGACATTCACTGCATCCTATCACCTACAAGTGTTCATCTTTAAACAACATTGGCCAGTAGAAACTGGCCTCAAGTATCTTGGCAACTGTTCGCACTCTTCCAAAGTGGCCACCATATGCGGAAGTATGACACGCCTGCAAAATAGAAGATTGTTCGATCTCGGGGATGCATCTCTGTATCATGTTATCGAGACATATCCTAAACAAACAGGGTTCATCCCAATAATAAAGCTAGCTTTCACGAAAAAATATTTTCCTCTGGACCGATGATAGGTCATGAGGAACAATACCACTGGCCAGGAAATTTGCATAATCTGCATACCATGGCGCTTTGAGGAGAGTGGTAGTGAGCAGCTGCTCATCTGGAAAAGTTTCCAGAATTTCTCCACTCTCTTTAACAATTTCAGCTCCTTCAAGTCGTGACAAATGATCAGCAACTTGATTTTTGGTTCCCTTCCGGTCAGGTATTTCAAGGTCGAACTCTTGTAGAAACAGCACCCAATGAACTAGGCGCTGCTTAGAGTCCTTTTTATCAATTAAGTACCTTAATACTGCATGGTCAGTGTATACTATTACATTAAATCCTGTGAGATAGGACCTGAATTTGTCGAACATAAACACTACCGCCAGCATCTCCTTTTGCGTCACTGTGTAGTTCAGTTGTGCTCCACTCAATGTTCTACTAGCATAGTAAATTGGATGCATCAGCTTGTCTTTCCTTTGGCCAAGCACTTCCCCCACTGCATAATCACTTGCATCGCACATCAGCTCAAATGGTTGCTCCCAGTTAAAGGCAATGATGATGGGTGTTGTGACCAACCTCTTCTTCAGCTCCTCAAATGCAATCATACACTTATCAGAAAATAAAAAGGGGGGGGGGGTCTTTTTCAAGTAACTTACAGAGAGGGTTTGCGAGTTTGGAGAAGTCTTTAATGAACCTCCAGTAAAAACCGGCCTGTCCAAGAAAGCTTCTAATGGCCTTGACGGTTGTTGGTGGAGGAAACTTTGAAATGAAATCTATTTTAGCTCGGTCCACCTCAATACCTTTTCTCAAAACCCGGTGCCCTAATACTATACCTTCTTGTACCATAAAATGGCATTTCTCCCAGTTTAGCACTAAGTTTGTCTCCGTGCACCGTTTCAGCACTATTGTCAGATTGAGGAGGCATTCATCGAATGAATTCCCTACCACTGAGAAATCATCCAGGAACACCTCTATAATGTCTTCCCCAGGTTAGTGAATATAGCCATCATGCACCTTTGGAATGTGGCAGGTGCATTGCATAGTCCGAATGGCATCCTCCTAAAGGCAAAAATGCCATATGGGCATGTGAAGGAGGTCTTCTCTCTATCCTCGGGGGCTATGGAGATTTGATTGTACCCAGAGTACCTATCCACGAAGCAAAAGTGTGGCCTCCCTGCCAACCTGTCAAGCATCTGATCAATGAATGGAAGTGAGAAGTGGTCCTTGCGGGTGGCTAGATTCAACTTCCTATAGTCCATGCATATTCTCCACCCGGTGACAGTTCATGTTGAGATCAATTCGTTATTCTTGTTTTTCACCACCTTCATTCCACCTTTCTTTGGCACACATTGAATTGGGCTAACCCAACTACTATAAAACATTAAGAAAATAATTCCCGCGTCTAGCCACTTTATTACCTCTTTCTTCACCACTTCTTTCATGTTTGGGTTCAGCCTTCCTTGATGTTCCTTGGAAGGTTTGTACCCCTCTTCCAGGAGAATCTTATGCATGCAGTATGCAAGGCTGATCCCCTTTATGTCCGCCATGGTCCAACCATTGGTAGCTTTACATTTTTTCAGTCTGTATAAGCTTTTGAGCCTGCACATCTAGCAAACCAGATGAGATAATAATAGGTAAAGTGGAGTTAGGGCCTAGAAATTCATACCTGAGATGAGATGGTAGTGGTTTAAGCTCCAGCTTTGGTAGCTCTTCTATGGATGGCTTTGCGGGAGGCGTCTCTCTTTTCTCTAAATGTAGAGGTTCAAATTCCAACTCTCTATCCCAAAACCCCTTACCTTCAAGAGATAGCACCCAATCTTCCAGGCTTTCACCATTTGCCTCTTCTATGTTTATCGGGCATACCTGAAGTGGATCTTAAGTAGTCAATTCTATATCATCAGTCTCCGCTATCACATCCACCATATCAATAAGAGAGCAATTCGCGAACTCACTAGGGCGCCTCATGCATTTTTGCATATTGAATATGATCTCCTCATCATTCAACCTCATCTTGAGTTCCCCAGTCTCACAATCAATCAACGCTCTCCCTGTGGCTAGGAATGGTCTGCCAAAGATTATAGGAATTTCCTCGTCGACCTTACCGTCAAGAATCACAAAATTGGCGGGAAACACAAACATCCCCACCTGGATGAGCACATCATCCAATATACCAAATGGACGCTTAACCGTCCTGTCAGGAAGCTGCAATAACATGGAAGTAGGCCTGGCTCTCTCGATACCCAGTCTCTTATAAATAACCAAGGGCATAAGATTTATGTTTGCCCCCAAATCACACAATGCCTTTGCAAAGCCAAAGTTTCATATAGTGCATGGAATGGTGAAGCTACGTGGGTCAGATAACTTCTCAGCAATGGGTCTAGAAACCACTGCACTACAAGATTGAGTAAGAATCACGGTGGCCAAGTCTTGGAAATCAAATTTCCGCGACATCAAGTCTTTCATCATCTTAGCATACCTAGGCATTTCTTTCAAAGATTCAATTAAAGGAATGTTTACCTGGATTTGCTTTAGCATATCAAAGAACTTTTTGTGTTTCTCTTCTTTGTGGTGCTTGGCCAACCTTTGGGGAATGGTGCTAGAGGCCTCTTCTTCCCAATCACTTGGGACTTTTCTTTTTCTATCACTTTCTCCTCAACCTGCTGCTCTACCTATTCAGCTACTTTCTCTGTTCCCTACTGCACATCTTTATTTTCAGCTACTGGATGGACTGTAACTTCTGACAACCTGGTGGACACATCCAGTTCAATGGGCACTGGATTGAGTGTCTCATACTGTAAGTTGTTTCTCTCTCTTTCCTGCTCAGCATCAAGATGTCTACCACTTCTTAGATTAACTACAATCAGCTGCTTTGGGATTTGATCCTTCGGGTTTGTTTGTGTATCTGCAGGCAATGTCTCTTGAGGACGATTGTTAAGTGACATAGCCATCTGGCCCATCTGTACTTCCATATTCTTGATAGCTGCGTCATGTGAATCTATCCTCTAATTGGTTTTGGCATGTGACCATATTACCTGCTACATCATTGCTTCCAACCTTGCGAACCCATCGTCATGTCTACCCCCATGTTGCGGTAGAGGTGGATGATACCCTTGCTGGTGGTTGTTGAAATTATGAGGTCTAGGATATAGAGCCATGTTGTGTTGTGGCCTCATACCTGGTGCATTATATTGTGGCTGAGGAGGCCTATATTGTTGTGGAGCCTCCTGTCCCCAACTCTAGTTACCCTGTCGCTGCCCTTCATAATTAGCCACATAGTTCATGTCTTCATGCTGGTGCTGATGTTCTTGGTCTGCAGCCCATGGATTACCTATGGGTTGGCTAATGCAAGATGTGCACAAACCACTACTGGTAGTGTCTACAATATGAAACTGCTGCTTGACCCCTGATTATTCCAACTTCTTTGTCAGGATGCTCATCTGTGTCAATAAAGTTGCCATGTTCTCCTCCATAGTGTTGGATAGATTCAGAGGTAGAGAGTGTACTACTAGAGTGATAGGAGCATTCCTAGTCGTCCACCCAAAGTTTTGAGCCATCTTGTCAAGCAAATTTTGGCATTCTCTCCAAGTTTTGCTCAGAAAAGCCCTACCTGCTGAAGCATCTACAATATTCTTCATACTATCCTGAAAGCCCCATGTAGAACCTTTGACCCAACATCTGCTCAGGGATCCCATGGTGAGGACACATAACAAGCATACCTTTGAATCTGCCCCAAGTTTCATGTAATGTCTCCATTGGTTTCTGCTTGAAGCTCACAATCTCATCAATTTGCTGAGCTATCTTATTAGGTGGATCAAACTTGTTGTGGAATTTCTTGACCAACTCATCACAAGTTGCAATAGAATTTATGGGGAATGAGTTTAGCCATACCTGCGCAGCCCTTATAAGTTAGAACGGAAATAGCAATAGTACGATGGCTTTCGATGTCACATTTGGTTGCCTTTGTGTCTTGCATATTGAGAGAAAGTTGTTCAGGTGCTGTTGTGGACCTTCAACCTGAGACCCAGTGAATAATCCCTTGTTTTGCATCAAGTGTAACTGGAAAGACTCAGCTTGAATCGCTGGCACAATGATGGCAGTTGCCAAATTATCCGCTGTTGGTTGTGCCCAGTCAAATAGTGCACCTTCTTGCACCTTATGCGCCTCTTGGATGTTCAACCTAGCTTGCTGGTTTGGGTCGTTTACGTCTCCCATGTATAAATCTATTTTGATTGGTTGCTGAGATTGCTGAATTTGTTTGATTGCCCTGTTACGTGCCCGGAAAGTTTGCTATGGGTCTGAGAATCCTTCAATTAGTTCTCCAGTCCTAGCAGATTTTCTAGGCATGCACCTGAGTGCCCAATTCAACAATCGTCAAAATTTTCAATGTAAAGTGTAGAAAGAACCTGACTACACAAGAATATTGTAGTTCTATCAATAGCAATTCATAATTCCGCTAATTCCCCAGCAACGACACCAAAATGGATTCATGTCCAAGCAACGGTTGTAGTGAATATAATCCGGTCAATTAAGTTCAGTTTTGATCCCACAGGAAATTAACCTACAAACTGCAACTTCCACAACCCAAGAACACTTCTGAAGCAGTTTCCCAAACTTTGAGTATATTTTTGTGAAGATTTTCTAACAACTAACTTTTGGAAAAATTAAAGACTTCAAATAAAAGAATTGAATATTGGGTAAATAATATGGAAAAAGACTAAGGTATTGATTTCCCCTATTGAGGGAATCCCTTCTGTTTATGCTCATACAAATTGTCAATATATTCTATCAATCATGAACGCTGTTTTTATCGTAATTCTCTCTCGATCAACTATAACAATTTACTAGTGCACTCTCCCAAGCTACCCTAGCTAGCTTTAATTTGAATAGTTCACTTTAGATTGCACCCAAGGTTCCGTTATTCCTAATCCCACCTTTACGCCTAAAGTTATAGATTCCTCCAATAACCTAGGTATGGTGTTGTTCAACAATATACCTAAATATGAACTCTTTTCCAAGTTATGCACACTATATAGGCACATCTAATTAGGAGCTCTACCAATTAACTACAACAGGAACGAAGTTGAACAAGTAGAAATCTAGCTAACAATTTGTAATCACATAAACTAGAAGTTCATCACTCAATAGGTTCCATCAAAACCTTATATAAGGAATTAGCTACTCATAATCAAAGAAACAAGAATAATAATTGAATTCATAATCAAAGAATCAATATAAAGGAAAGAAATAAGTTGAGAGAGTTCTCTCTTACTAATAATCTTGCAAAAGTAGTCAAGAATACAATGGTTGCCTCTCTTGGTAGAAATCTATGCTTATATAGAGGGTTTAGGTTACAAAAATTGAGTTTTTACAAAGTTAACCTTCAAATTTTTGGCAGCTTTTGCGGTTCGTTCCCGGTCGTGAATGGACCACAAACAGTCAAGTCCTCTGATGCTTAATAAGTTCCGCGAGCCTCATTTTTCGTGGTTCATTCGCGGTTGCGAATGGACCGCGAATGAGCAGTACCACGCCTTTTGCATCCTATTTTTTTATGCCAACTTCACTCTTGCTCTACACTTGACGTTTTTACCATCTTATGACTCCAAAAAGTCTCTTTTTGTCTCCAATGGCTCATGTGTACCTATAACACACCAAAAAACACTAATAAAAGCATTTTGTCATCATAAACAATATCAATTCAACAATATAGTGTGATTATTTAGGGTATAATTATAGTCAAATTCACCAATTATCACCTGCCATGTCCTGTGACGTCTTGACACATGCCATAGCCATGTGATAACACTTCCTGACCCATGCCATGCCCACATCCTGTCATGTCTTGACATGTCCTGTGGCAACATCTTGCGACGTCCTGATACGTCCTGACCCGTGCTATGGCCATGCCTTGACATGTCTTGACCCGTGCCATACCCACATCCTGTAATGTCCTACGATGTCCTGACACGTCCTGTGGCCACTTCTTGTAATGTCCTGACATGTTCTGACCCATGCCATAGCTACGCCCTGCCATGTCCTGCGACATCCTAACACGTACCGAAACATTCCATGGTCATGTCCTAACACATCCTGACCTGTGCCATACCCACGTCCTTCCATGTGTTGACACATTATGTGGAAACGTCCTACGGCATCCTAACACATCTTCACTTTCCATGGCCGCGCCCTGCCATATACTGTGATGCCCTGATATGTCCTAATACATGCCATGGCCATGTCCTAACTCGTCTTGACCCGTGCCATGCCAACATCATGCTCTGTCCTACAATGTCCTGACACATCTTGTGGCCACGTCCTCCAATGTCTAGACACATCCTGACCCTTGCCATGTCCTGCAACGTCATGACACATCATAAAATGTGCCATGGCCATGTCCTGACATGTCCTGACCCGTGCCATGCCCACGTCCTGCCATATCCTGCAACGTCCTAACACATCCTGTTGCCATGTCCTACAACGTCCTGACACGTCCTGACCCATGCCATGGCAGTGCCCTATTATGTCTTGTGATGTCCTGACATGTCCTGAAATGCGCCATGGCAATGTCGTGACACATCCTGACCCATGCCATGCCTACGTCTTACTAAGTTGTGTGACATCCATACACGTCCTATAGCCACGTCCTACAATGTCGTGACACGTTCTAAACCGAGACATAGCTACACCCTGCCATGTCCTGCAATGTCATAACATATTCTGAAATGTGCCATGGCCATGTCCTGACACGTCCTGACCCATGCCATTCCCATGTCCTACCATATCTTGATAAATCCTATGTCCACATCCTGTGACGTCCTAACACGTCTAATCTATGCAACGGCCATGCCCTGCCATGTCGTGCAATGTCTTGATATGTTTTGACACGTGCCATGGCCATGTGCTGACACGTTCTGACCTGATCCATGCCCACATCCTGCCATGTCCTGACATGTCCCGTGGCCACGTCTTGCGATGTCCTGACACATCCTGACTCGTGCCATGGCTATATCTTGACACATCCTGACCCATGCCATGCCCAAGTCTTGCCATGTCTTGTGATGTACTGACACGTCCTGAACCATGCTATGGACATGCCCTACCATGTCCTGCGGCGTCTTGACATATCCTAAAATGTGCCATGGCCATGTCCTGAAGGTCCTAACCTGTGCCATGCCCACATCCTTCCATGTTCTGCAATGTCCTAACATGTACTATGGTCATGTACTACAATGTCCTTACACGTCCTTACCCGTGCTATGGCCATGCCCTACCATGTCATGCGACGTCCCGACACATCCTAAAACGTGCCATAGCCATGTCCTGACACATCCTGACCCGTGCCATGCCCACATCCTACCATGTCCTGACACGTCCTGTGGCCACATCTTATAACTGTCACACCTCCTTTTTCTTTATCCACTACTTACCCGAAGGTAATGTGCCACTAATTACTACTATACCTCGGGAAGGGCTATAATAATAATAGGGAAGGAGTTTTTCCAGTTAAAGGACATTCGGAATGAGATTTATTTATTAATTTTCAGAGTCGCCACTTGGAAAAATTGATGTGCCGGAGAAATTCGGCACATTTACATATTAATTGCTTAGATATTAGCTTGTTTTATTGCAAAATTTAGTCCATACTTATGTGATTTTGTGCTCTTACAGATCAAGAGTAAGAAAAGACCAAGGACACGAAAATGGAAGCAAAAAGACAAGAAAAAGGCAAAGTATTGCACAAATGCATATCTGCGGACCACTCTGCGGTCGCAGATTGCACATGCGGACCGCATAATTGTGCCACAAATCGCAGAGCAAAACAGTGTCAGGAGCTAAAAATCGTGCCAATAATGCGACATATTCTGCGATCGCATAAGCAACATGCGGACCGCATTTCAGTCGCAAAATAATCAAGAAGAAAACCCAAGATTCAATTATGCGGTGCCATCTGCGATCGCATAATCACAATGCGGACCGCAGAATGGCAATGTGATGGATGAACATGCAGCTAAGGTTTTTAATATGCAAAGCGGCTTCTCAATATGCGGACAGCAGACCTGTTATGCGGCAGATCTGCGGTCAAAAAGCTGACCTGGAAGGGTAAATTTATCTGATTTTTGTTCGAATTTGGTCCCTCTATAAATAGCTTTTAGAATCTTTTGTGGGAACATCTTGTCTGCTTTTCACACTACATTCCAAGACTTTAATATCTGATCTTTTGGAAGCTTTTGGTTGAAGATTCTCTTACATTGTAAGCATTTATGACATTTTATACACTTTGTATTTTGTATTTTAGCATGTGTGGCTAAACTTAAATACGAAGGTTGTGAACCCTAAATAGGTGTTATGTAAATGGGTGCTTAACATTGAATATATGCATAATGGTTGGTTGATATTTATTTACTTCTCATTCTTCATTTATTGTTGGTGGTTGCAAATATTGACAAAGGCCATTTAAGTCTTACTTTGCTTGGGAAAGTGAGTTAGATTTTGGAAGAAGTAAATAACAAAGACTCAAGGCCTTACACCTCGTTTAATAGAATCGCTTAGGGATAAATGGGTTTTATTTGGCATCTATTGATTGTTATTAATTGTGACTCTTAGACTTTTGGGAAAAAAGCAAGAGAGGAAATACTATTCAATTATTGGAAAATATTGGGTAGTTGCATTGATATCAATTGCATATCAATAACCAACCATTAGAAATATATTATATTAACACTGATAACATTACACTTCATTTATGGGAACACAACCTTGGTTTAATCAACCTTATTAATTACTACATCAAGCATTCAAATTAGTTATTGCTCTAAAACAACTCTCACCCATACTCTTGCTACTCTTACTACATTTTCATGTTACTACTAACGAAATAGATTTAAGATTATAGTCGGGTAACACACTAATTATAGTAATCGTATCACACCTATTCCCTGTGGGATTCGACCCCAACCTTGTTGGGTTACTATATTTGACACCGACCGCCTTACACTAATTATCAAAGTGTAATTTGAGTGTATCAAAAATAATGGTGTCCCAAGTCATCGGTTTAATCCCGAACCGAGGAAATTATGACTATGTTAAACAGTCCGCAAAACTAGAAATTCCGATAAGAAATTCTATTAAACTAGGAGAAGGTGTTAGGCACTCCCAAATTTCGTGGTTCTAGCACGGTCGCTCAACTACCGTATTTGTTTTTTTATCCGATTTCCTTATATTCTTCAATTTCAAGTGTTATTAATGTCCCATTTTGTTATTTTTTAAAGACTTGCGACATCACGAAAATTCATTTCGAGTCACACCGTAGCCAGTACGCCTATGACTTTAGTGCATTTCAGCTTCGCCGGGATTTGAGATTTGGGTCACATAAATATGCACCCATATTAGGAATATAATCTCATTAATCGTTCCTGTAATGTCTACTTCTTATTAACTTTGGGAAAGACCGTGAAATTTGCTAAACGGTCCTTCCAAGTCTAGAATTTCACATTGAAATCTATTTGGGGGCCCCGTGTATTTTTTCATTTTTTGTAATGAGGCTCATCCCTTATTTTTAAAGTTCAATCCTATTCATACACTATATTCTCTATTTTCTTTTTCCTTCCTAATACACATATTTTTTTTTGTGTTGTTTTTTAAACTATAATATTAGAGTCCATGCCATTATTCATTATTGGGCCTGGACCTTAGACAGTTCAACAGTCCATTATTAAAAACAATTGGGCATCTGGAGCCCAATGTATACTACTGTCCCTACTTGAGAACACCAGCATTACGTTAATCAAACATGGGCCTATATTCATGACTAGGCCCAGACCATATGAGCGAAATTAAGAAAAAACTATCAGTTTGAAAACGGTATTTGAGCAAATGCTTTTCAAATGTCAGAGAAGTCAATAAAATCATATTATTACAAAAGATATCAAGTTACATTTTTGATTACTACTGATTTTAAATTTTAACAGCTAATAAAAATTCTAGCACAGTAATTTGTTTCAATATCGCTATTCTATGTGGCAGGTCAGATATTCAAGTAATTATTACGATACTAGTTGCAAGATTAATTAGTCACTTTATTTTAACTAAAGGAAAACAATGTTCTGAACTAACTAACATGCTTGAACTACTAAAAATTACAAGGTCTAAAAGCGGATTTATAGTTAACTCATATTCAATAGATATAAATAATAATACAAGTTGAACTACTTATACTTTTGGATTAAACTATTCAGATTCAGAATTCAGAATGACTAAGTACCAATTTTAAGCATCTACTTTCAGAACATGCTTATTTTAACTGTATTAGCCTATTTTAGTTTTTTTAATTAGGTGACAAACTATATCTAATTGCTGAATTACGTTTAACTACTTTATTAACTACTATACCCTAATCTACGTCGAACTCATATAGCTGTTGATTATTACAACCGTTCCTAATGAATTACAATGATTCACGAATTATAACTATAACTAAATGGAAGAAACAGAAATAACTTCATCGAAAATCAATTTAACTTCATTCCTTCATTATAATTTCGATTACACCTTCAGGAAGCAGAAGTGTACTGATCAAACGAAAACAAATTGATGAGTTCTAAGGAGATGAAGGACAAGAGAGGTCAGCAATGGCAGCAGCAGAGTATCAACAGCAAACACGAGCAGGAAATAACACAACAACTCCTAAATTTAATAGACAAACAGTAATCAACTCGAGAAAATCAGAAATCCAAGCTAGTTGAGAAAACACAGTAGAAAAACACCAGCAAAGATCCCAGGAATAATTCTCGACTCGAAGCTAAGTAGAAGAACAATATATATGATGTTTTGAACTCTTAAAACTGTCCCTAAGAATTCGTTCAGCCTCTAAGAATTTTTCGAACCCAATTTTTCCAACTCTAGAAAATTTCTGAACTTAGAATTGTGAACTTAAGAATTTGTCCAGCTGAACCTCTTTTTCAGGTTTGTAAAAGCCTATTTATAGAGTAATTTTGGGCGGAATTTCAAATTAATTAATTCTATTTCCCTCCCCTACTTTTTCAATTAAAAACATTAAGGTCTAACCAAATTGTAACGAAATGCCCTTGAACCCCTGCTAGAAGGTTATGGGCTGTTCTTTTGTGTTCTATTATGCAGTTTTTACCTAGTTACCCCAACTTGCTAAGGTTTATTACACAATTACCTTGTAGCTCTTCCTAGTATACCCCTTATTATTCAAGTATTCTCAGAAAAACCAAGCACTAAAGTCATTTTTATCCCCACATGCTCTATTTAATCTACAAGAATACCATTTTCCTTTCTCTTTTTACCCCTTGCATTTTATTATAATTACTCGACCTACATCAGGTCTATCAAGACTAGGGTAATTTGAGTGTATTTAACTGATAGCCCCCCTAAGACATGTCTTAAAACTTAACCAATCTCAAATTATAGGCCTTTTCAATATTAGCCACTTTTACAAAAATAGCCACTATCAAAACTCATACTGTATTTGCAAACATAGCCTCAAAAACATTTATGCATATAGCCTAAGTACTCATAAGCATTCAGAGGTTCAGAAGAAACTAACATACAAATCAAATTGCAAATATAACAAGATTCATGTTGTTTTGCAAAAGTTACTCTAATGACGACTTAACTTCAAATTAATCAGAACTCAGAGGGACAAATTGATAATGGTGAAATTCCAACTAATTAAAACCCTAATCGAGATAGGATCTACGGAACAATCACATAAACATAGCTAATAGCCCATGATATACAAGTAGCTAATATCAGAACTTAAGAACACTTAGATGATTTCAGGCACGCATGAAATGAATTTCAAGGCTAATATGAACAAGTACGAATCAAGAAATAAAACAGAGATAGATTCAGGTTTTTAGACATGCATAGGAATTCTCCAAGTTATACAAAGATAAGCATATAAAAAAATCATGATTCAGAACAAGTGAACACAAAACAGCCACTGAACAAAAACAGGTAAGGTACTTAGTTGTTTTTTAAGGCTTTTTCCTTTTCTTTTTCCTTTTCTTTCTTTCTTTCCTTCTTCTTTCTTCTTTCTTTCTTCGTTTCTTTCACTTTTTGATTTTTCTAGTGTTCAGAGACTTCTGGTCTACTGAGTATCATATCTCCCAAATAGGCCATGGAGGTTTGATTTGAGTGTGTGAGGGGTGTTTGGGACTTGGGGTAAGGTCTTTGAAGTGGTATTATTTTTGGGTGCTCGCCGGAGTAGGGTTCCGGCGATGCTTTTTCGAATATTCGAAGGGTTGGGGTAAGATTCGAGAGAAACCACCTTGGTGTGGTGGTAGATCATCTAAAGGCGGTTAGATGGTGTTAAGATGGGGTACTGGTTCATATTTTGGTGGTCGCCGGCTAGGGTTCCGGTGACAAGAATTTCAAGATTGGGGGAACTGGTGAGTCTTTGGATATGGTTAATGGGTTTAAGTGTTGTTTCAAGGTGAGGAAGGGCGTTTGGGAGTTGTCTTGAGCCAGAGATGAAGGCTGAGGAGTGACCACCAGTAGGGTTCCGGTGGTCTCCATGACGGGGGAGGCGGAGGGAAACCTAGGGCAGCTAGGGTTTGGCATAAGGATGTATGTGCGTATACTGAAGAGATTGAATGGGGAGGGTATAATATATATATTAAAATGACATTTCTGATCCTCAGCCGTTGGATTCAATCAAATGAACGTCCAGGATCATCTGGCCACAAAACGACACTGTCTACTATAATGAGGTGTCTCCTTTGGTCCGTTAGATTAAGTGCTTGAACGGTTGAGATCAATTACCTAGACTACGTCGTTTCATTTAACTGGTTCATCAGCCTCGTCCGTTTGATTCGGTTTAATGGACGGTTGAGATTAATTACTTATGCGACGTCATTTTATTCATTCGGGCACCACCTTACCTGGTTCGTTGATCATTCGTATCAACGGCCCAGATTTAATTATTTATACGATGTCGCTTGGTTTATCAACTGGACAGACCTGGTCGAAATGACTCTGGCCTGGTCTGTATAATATGTTTTGGGATGAGTACATGTATGTATTTGGCCCAATTCAATATTCCTTATTGTATTTTTGTATTTTCTTATTTTCAATTGTATTTTATTTAATTTCTTGTATCTTCGTTTTGTATTTTGTACATTTCCTTTGTACTGATGTATTTTTCTTTTATTTTCCCATTTTTTTTATTTTCCTTGATTTTCCGATATTTTTTGTATTTTTGCTTAATTTCCAATTTCCTAGTATTTATCAATAATTTTTTTTTGTGATATATTTATAATTAATTTCCTTTTGTATTTTCATTTAAGAATTTATTATTAGCAATTAACAAACACTGGTATTTCACACGCACAATTCAAAACAATTTGCAAATAAATTTTTTTTTTATATTTTCGATTTCAATTGCTTGGGGCAAAAATCACGTGCTCACAGCTACCCCTTTTTGCTCGGGAACACGAAAAGTTTTAGTGCAAAGACAAGTGAGCAGTAATGAGGGATTTTTGTCCACCCGCATATTCCGTATGAAGCATTTTTGGAAAGTTATGACCGCACCCTGCTTCAGAGGTTGCTTACATATCCTGAGCTATACAGGAATCTGGTCAGTATTGTTCGGGAATGTTTGGTAGTTTGAAACTACCAAGGAAGACTGTGATTTCACTGTTGTTGCTGTTGTTACTGATGTTACTACTAACCGACTCCTTATTACAGCGGGGTAAGAAAAGTAAAGAAGTTAGCTTAATCTATGGTCTATGAGTTACAAAAAGTCCTATCTAGGTCTTGCGTCTTGTGTTGCCTTGATCATTCATCTTACTTGTTGCTCATTATTTGCATCTTCCATTCTTTGATAAATCTTCTATTTTTAACTTGCTTCAAACATATTACTTCCTTCCATTTGTATTACTTCAACAAAAATGTGTTTTTCCGTTTTCTGGGTTGGTACGTGCTTATTGCAAAAAATAAAGAAAACTTTTTTCTCTGCCCCAATACGGGGCTTTCAATCTTATTATGATGTTACTTTGTTAGAAAAGAAAAACTTTTATTTTGCAGAAAATATTCTCTTGTTATACATGTAGGCGCCTGAACAGATATTAAAAATGCTAAAAATATTCCCTTGTTATATAGGTGGGCGCCTGAACAGAAATTAAAAATGCAGAAAATATTCCCTTATTATACAGGTAGGCGCCTGATGCAGAAATTAAAAATGCAGAAAATATTCACTTGTTATCCAGGTGGGTGCTTGATGCTGAAATGAAAAATGCAGAAAATATTCCCTTGTTATCCAGGTGGACACCTGATGCATAAATTAAAATGCAGAAAATATTCCCTTGTTATCCACATAGGCGCCAAATGTAGAAATTAAAAATGCTAAAAATATTCCCTTGTTATCCAGGTGGTCACCTGATGCAGAAATTAAAAATCCAGAAAATATTCCCTTGTTATCCATGTGGGCGCCTGATGCAGAAATTAAAAATGCAGAAAAATATTCCCTTGTTATCCAGGTGGGCGCCTGATGCAGAAATTAAAAATGCAGAAAATATTCCCTTGCTATCTAGGTGGGAGTCTAATGCAGAAATTAAGAATGCAAAAAAATATTCCCTTCTTATCCAGGTGGGTGTCTGATGCTAACTTACAAACCTAAAAATATTACCTTACAACGCTAACTTACTCATCACGTGGATATCCGACTGCCATGCCCACTAATAAGGACATTACCAAACACATAAGTTAAAAGTACTTGCTCGCATAATCAGCACTTCGGTGCTCAAGCCATAGGCGAAGATTCGAGCTCAGGTCCTCTGGATTGGCCCAACATGAACTCACAGAGATTACATCTCGCTTCTCGATCGGGGAATCTCCAGCCATCGATGCAGATGTATTATTGAATGCTCGCATGTGCGTACAAACATGTGGAAGGAATTTCAATAGTTATTTCTCAAGCTGAATCAAATATGCACTATAAGAATTCCAAGAAAGTGAAGTGTTTCCTAAAAGTTCTGTAGCCTCCCGAGGATAGATACGGACGTCTACGTACCGATCCGCAAAAGCCTACTAAATTGGCACCTGACTCGCAAGTCCTAGTAACCTAGGCTCTAATTCCAACTTATCACGACCCAAATTCGGTCGTAATGGCGCCCAACCGTAAAGTTAGGCAAGCCAGACCAAAAATTATTTCCAATTAGAAAACCAGTCCTAGAAGGATCAACTCAAGAAAAATATATGGGTCAATAGATACTCTGATAATAATAGTATGAATAAATAATGAGAAGTGTGAATAACAAAATAACACTCCCAAAAGATCTCGGGTCACGAGTCTAGAGCCTCTTAACAAAATTGAATAGACATATAAATACTTATTGAAATACTCAAGTCTGAAACATATAGTAAAAACTGAATGGAAAGAGAAGCTAGGTTCTGCGAATGCCGGCAGCTACCTCAGCAACTCTGATAAACTCTAATAAAGCTAGAGTGCTCGTCTAACCCTCCTGTGTACCTGAATCTGCACGCAAAGGTGCAAGGAGTAGGGGTGAGTACTAAGTACTCAGTGAATAAAAAGTATATATTAATAGCTTAAAGCAAGAAATCCATAGAATACCACAGAGTAAAGCTAAACTACAGTCCGATACCTACCACGAACTAACAACAATAGCAAGTCACAATTAGCACAGATAATTCAACAGATAAAAATGCAATAAAATGCATATGACCGCTACGGCGTGTAGCCCAATCCATTTAATGTTACGACGCTCACTAGGGGTGTGTACAGACACCGGAGGGGCTCCTTCAGCCCAAGCGCAATATCATATCATCTGCTGCTGCGTGTAGCCCGATCCATCGTTAGTCCACAACATGCATATAAGTCTCACAACATTTCAAATTATTTATTTCTAGGTTCCCGTTCATTAATGATGAAAATACTTAAATTTTTAATTAATTTTCCAAGAACAGGTGACTTAGCAGTTTATAATAGTGATATCAAACCAGGACTGAGATAAGTGATTAAGCACACCAAGCTATCACATATATATCTATCCCCTAGGGATAATACAGGTCGGCAGAAGGCCCCAAACATGGCTTGCAACCCACAAATATATCTAACACAATGTGCATTTCAGCCGCGTATAACATATTGGTCATATCCGGGATGGACCAAGTCTCAATCCCCAGTCATAATCAATCTCGCACCTGCCATAGGGTGCGGCCCACGCCCTAATAGCGTCACAATTTGCTAAGCCGAGGTGTCAAACCCTCAGGCTACCATATACACTAACTACTCACCTCTAGCCGGCCGTGGACTCGTCCACAATTCTTTTTCCCTTCAAATTTGCTGCCTCGTGCATCGAATCTAGTCAAAACCACAATAATAACATAAAGGTGGGTCAAAGAAACATAACCCAATTAAAATTACTCGAAAAACGCAACAATTCATGAAGTTGGTAAAACCCGAGCCCTGGGCCCACTTCTCAAAAAAATTCCAAAAATCATACCAATGGATTCCTCATCTCTCCACAAGTCCGTGCATATAAAATTTATCGATACCAGAGTTCGAATGGCCTTTCAAAACCCAAAAATTCATTTTCATGATTTATGCCCTAATTCTTCACAAATTCTACCCAATTTCAGGAATTTTTGGGTTGATTCTAGCATAAAATTAAGTTTTTGGGTCAATAAACTTACCTCCAGTGATTACCCATTGATTTCTATCTTAAAAATTACCTCAGAAGCTTCTTCCCGTTCCAAAATTGGAAGACAACTTGACCTCCTCATTATAGGTATACTGTTCATGCGTTTTACTGCTCCCAATGGATTTCTTGTGAAATTCTAATGAATTTATGCTTTTGAATCACTCAATTTGACCTTATAATAAAGGAGATATGCAGGTTTTAGGATCTGCAAATAATGCAGGTTTTTAATATGCTGTCAGGGGCATTTTCATCATTAACCTAAAAATCTGGCCAATCATAGTAAAATAGCCACAAAATCCTCATAAGATGTCCAAATTAGATGATTCTTTTTGTTACGGGTCCGTAATTATGATACCGATCTAATGCTCAATTCAAAACAATAACCGGAGCTCATTTGTTTAATATGGTACCCTTTTATGTCCAAATATACGACGTTGAAACATCAATCAAGAGCGTGATCACAACCCGAAACACCTCCAAATGATCTAAAATTTCGCACGTATATCCAAAATATCCTAACAGAGTTACTACAACTCTCAGAATTTCATTCTGAACCCCGGATCAAAATCTCGCCTACCATCCAAAATTCGCCAAAATTCAGCCTTAGCCAATTCAAACCTAAATCTACACCGGACCTCCGAATTCAATTCCGATTGCTCTCCTAAGTCATAAATCATCCCCCCAAAACTAGTGGAATTATTAAAAATCCATTCCGAGCTCTCTAACTCACCGGTTAACATTCGGTTGACTTTTTCAAACTATTCTTCTCATAAAGAGACAAATTTCCTCATTCTAACCAAACTCTATCCGAATTACTTCAAATTTGCCAAACACATATAATGAAACATATAGAATCATAAAATGGGGAAAATAGGGCAGTAACTCCCGTAATGATAGGTCGGGTCGTTACAATGATGTATCAAGTTTGTTCACCTTCAAACATGACATATAATGGGACTATCCGCCCTCAAATAGGATATAATGGGACTATCCGCCCTCGAATAGGATATAATGGGACTATCCGCCCTCGAATAGGATATGATGGGACTATTTGCCCTCGAATAGGATATGATGGGACTATCCGCCCTCGAATAGGATATGATGGGACTATCCATCCTCGAATAGGATATGATGGGACTATCCGCCCTCGAATAGGATATAATAGGACTATCCACCCTCGAATAGGATATGATGGGACTATCCGCCCTCGAATAGGATATGATGGGTCTATCCTCCCTTGAATAGGATATGATGGGACTATTCACCCTCTAATTGGATATTTTGGGTCTATCCTCCCTCGAATAGGATATGATGGGTCTATCCGCCTTAGAATAGGATATGATGGGTCTATCCGCCCTCGAATAGGATATGATGGGACTATTCGCCCTCGAATAGGATATGATAGGTCTATGCGCCCTCGAATAGGATATTATGGGTGTATCCTCCCTCAAATAGGATATAATGAGACTATCCGCCCTAGAATAGGATATTGTGGGTTTATCCACCCTCAAATAGGTTATGATGGGACTATCTGCCCTCGAATAGGATATTATGGGTCTGTCTGCCCTCGAATAGGATATTATGGGTCTATCCACCCTCCAATAGGTTATGATGGGACTATCCACCCTTGAATAGGATACTATGGGTTTATCCGCCCTCGAATAGGATATGATGGGACTATCCACCCTCGAATAGGATATTATGGGTTTATCCGCCCTAGAATAGGATATTATGGGACTATCCGCCCTAGAATAAGATATTTCAGGTTCATCCGCATTTGTATAGGATATTTTAGGTCCATCCGCCTTTGAATAGGATATTTTAGGTTCATCCGCCTTCTAATATGATATTTTTAGGTCCATCCGCCTTCAAATAGGATATTTTAGGTTCATCCGCCTTCGAATAGGATATTTTAGGCTCATCCGCCTTTGAATGGGATATTTTAGGTTCGTCCGTCTTCAAATAAGATATTTTAGGTTCATCCACCTTCGAATAGGATATGTTAGGCTCATCCGTCTTCGAATAGGATATTTTAGGTTGCGTATAGTATATTTTGTGTGATGACCCGGCCCGTCATTATGTGATTTATCACCCTGTTTTCCCTGTTATATGCTTGTTCATGTTCCATTATGTATGATTAGTGAGTTTGAGTCAATTCGGATAGAGTTTGGTTGGAAATGAGAATAATAGTCTCTTAGAATAAGGAATAGTTGGGAAAAGTCAACCAGATGTTGACTTGTGAGTTAGGGAGCTCAGAATCGAATTCTGATGATTTCGTCAGCTCTGGGAGGTCATTTGTAGCTTAGGAGAGCAATCAGAATTGAATTTGGAGGTCCGGTGTAGTTTAGGCTTGAATTGGCTAATGTTGAATTATGGCAAAACCAGAATAATAGGTGAGCTTTTTATCCGGGAGTCAGAATGGAATTCTGACAGCTACAATAGCTTCTTCAGGTAATTTTCAATATGCCTGCAATGTTTCAGGTCATTCATACATCGTTTGGTCGGGTTTTTGATCGAATGTTGGTTTCGGAAGTTTTAGATGAAACTTAGGCTTGAGTTAGCTTGGATTGAATGATTTCCTTTTTTAAGGGTGTGTTTTTATGATTGTAACAAGTTTGTATCGTGCTTTGGGGTAGGTTGGTGGTTTTCATTGGGGTCCCGGGGGCCTCGGGATGAATCCGGGGGTCTAAACAGACCATTTTGTGCCAAAAAGCACAGCTGATCTGGTGCACTAAATTGCAGGAAAAATTTACACATCACGATTGCATACCTGGCCATGCGATTGCGTAGTGCATCCGAGAGCTGAGGGGTTTTTGTTCTTCGTGATCGTGAGATGAGGGATGCGATCGCATAAAGTTAAGGCTATGTTCATCGCGATCGCGAGGCCTTTCATGCAATCGCGTAAGGTTGAGTCTGGAAGCAGTGTGATCGCGGTACGAGTGTCGCGATCACGTAGAAGTGTTAAGCTGGTCATCGTGATCGCGTCTGACTCCATGCGATTGCGTAGAAGGAAATCAGACCTACCAAAAATTCTGTACATCACGATCGCGTGCCAAAGGCTGCGATCGCGTAGAGTAACAAGTCATGGTAGAAGGGTTAAGTTCAGAACATTTCATCCGTGACCCCATTACACATAACCTCCATTTTTAAGTTATTAGAGAGAAAAGTGAAGAGAATTGAAGGGCACTTCACCGGGTAAACATTGGAGGTACGTTTTATGGTCTAAATATGTGATTTTATCTTAGAATCTTCAATAATTTCACTTTAAATGGGAGGATTAATGGGATATTTTTGCACTAAGCTTGGGTTATGGTAAATCGTCAATTTGAATAGGTAAACGAAGTCCGATTTTGATAAACTTTATATGTATGGACTCATGTTGAGATTAGTATTTAAAAATGTAACTTTTGTAAATTTTCGAGAAGCGTACCAAAAGTCGTATGTTGACCACTTCGTGGGTTTTGGTGTAAATTGAGTTATTTCGGTTGGGGTATGTCTAATTAGTCCATATTGATGTATTCTTATTGATTTTGAGAAGATTTGGCATTCGAGGAGATTGATTTGAGAGGCAAGCGCAAGGCGAGCTAGGACTTCTACCGGTTCGAGGTGAGTGGTGGTAGTAAATGATGTAATGACGGTTTGAAACCTCGTACTTGCACTATACAGTGCTATGATGAGATGAGATGAGACACGCGTCTTGTGACGGGCGTGGTGACATTGTGATTGGGGAATTGGACTTGGTGCTTCCCGGCTAATAGTGTATTATGTATCATGACCGAGAATGAAATTATAATCGTGTAATTGGGCTAGTAGCCATGTTTGGGGCCTTGTGCCGATCTGTAGAGTGTTAGGGGACCTGTAGAGGTAGGCGACCCCTATATCATGCAATATACATACACTTAGTCGTAATTATAGCTGCATAGCATATCATGAGCCAGTACTAGATGTTTACTTTGAGAGAGACTACCTAGGGTGGGATTCCCTGTTCTAGCTAAGTGGGCCTGAGAGGCCAAGTCTATATTGACTAAGATAGGGCCGAGGAGCCGCTGTGAGGTATTGATATAACTATATATCAGATCGGGTTGCACGCCGCAACATAATATTTGTATATTGGATCGGGATGCATGCCGCAGTGCTATACATATTGGATCAGACTGCACGCCACAGTAATATACATGTGGATCGGACTGCACGCTGCAGTATTATTGCGCTTGGGCTGTAGGAGCCCCTTCAGAGTCTGCACACATTCCCAGTGAGCGTTGTTACATATTGTTGGATCGGGATGTATGCTGCAATAGTATATATATATATATATATATATATATATATATATATATATATATATATATATGTGTATATATATATATATATATATATATATATATACATATATATATATATATACATATATATATATATATATATATATACATATATATATACATTGGATCGGACTGCACACCACAGTGATATATGTGTAGATTGTACTGCACACTGCAGTATCATAGCGCTTTGGCTGAGGGAGCTCCCTTGAAGTCTGTATACACCCCCAGTGAGCATCGTCGACATTAAATAGAGCGGGCTGCACGCCGTAGCGTTATATATATTCGAGCGGGCTGCATGCCGTAGCATCATACATATATATTAGACCGGGCTGCACGCCGCATCAGTATGAGTGAGGACTAGGTCAGTGTTGGACCGTTGTGAGACAGATGTGGACTGGAAATGAGATTATTCACTGTAGAGATGACTTACCTGTGAGGTTACCCCCTTAGAACTGTTTAGTGACAGTACAAGTATTCTTACTTTCAGTTGTTATTTATTATTATTACTCACTGAGTTGAAATATACTCACCCCACTCCCCGACACTTTTTGTGCAGATTCACAGGCTCTAGAGGGCAGTTGAGCCATCGTAGCTGCTTCATTACTATTATCCTGAGGAGACTTCGAGGTACCTGCCGACGTCTGCAGGACTTGATCTCTTCTTCTTATCATTTTGTTGCTCTCATTATGCCTAGACTTGATTTGTGTAGGATATTTTCATATGTAGAGGCTCAGATTTATGACACCGCGATTTGGTTGGGCTGTATTTTGTGTATTTCGTTTCCGCACTTATTATTTTGATATGAAAATATGCTATTAAGGTTAATTGATCATTGTTAACTAATAACTGGCTGTTAAATTGGATAACATGGTTTGGCTTGCCTAGCAATGTGTTGGGCGCCATCACGACCGGGGATTGGGTCCTGACAAGTTGGTATCAGAGCCTAGGTTAACAGGTCTCGCGATTCATGAGCCGGTTTAGTAGAGTCTTGTGGATCAGTATGGGGATGCCTATACTTATCCTCGGGAGGCTGGAAACCTTTTAGGAAAGTTTCAATTCTTGAAATTCTTGTCGTGCGATTTTGTTGATTCAAAATTGAACTTTGATATTCTATTCTCTCGCAGACGGCAAGAACTCGAGTTTCCGGACTAGGTGGACGACCACCATTGCCACCTGCTAGAGTCCGTGGATGCGACCATGGTCATGGTAGGTGTAGGGCAGCTGAGGTAGTGCCAACTGACCCACAACCCCAAGTTGCTGAGATTCCAACATTACCAGCTCAGGCACCAGCTGTGCCCATTGTTATTCCGAGTCTATAGGAGACCCTAGCTCAGATATTAGCGGTTTGCACTGGCCTGTCACAGGCAGTTTCAGCTTCCCCCGCAGTAGCTACATCAGGAACCTAGGTGGTCATCAGACCCACGCAGCTCGCACTCCAGAGCCAGTAGTGCAGGGTCTACAAACAACAGAGGCTCCTCCAGTTCAGCCAGTGGTCCTAGTACAGCCAGCTGTTCAGGTTCAAGGGGAAAGGGTCTAACTATGACCGACGACGAGCAGCGACATCTTGTGAGGTTCAGCATATTATCTCCTCCCATTATAAGTGGTCCTCCAGGCGAGGACGCCCAAGGTTTTTTGGACAAGTGCCGTCGGATGCTCCGTACGACAAAGATCTTAGAGTATAGCAGAGTATCCTTTACTACCTTCCAGTTCCCGGGACCAGCCTTTGCCTGGTGGGAGGCTTATGAGCGTCGTAGACCGGTAGAGGCAACACCATTATCATGACTAGAGTTCTCCACTATATACTTGGAGAAGTGGGTACCTCGATCCCAGAGAGAAAAGATGCGTAGACAGTTTGAGGGGCTCCGCCAGGGAGACATGTCAATATCGGAGATTGAGATCAGATTCACAAAGTTATCCAGATATGCACCATGCTTGGTTGCTACCGACGGGGAGAGGATTGGATGCTTTGTAGATGGACATATTTATCCTATCCGTATTCTGATGACCCGAGAGAGGGAGATTCACGTCCAAGCAACGGTCGTAGTGAATATAATCCAGTCAATTAAGTCCAGAGTCAATCCCACAAGGAATTAACCTATCAACTGCAACTTCCAAAACCCAATAACACTTCTGAAGTAGCTTCCCAAACTTTGAGTATATTTTTGTGTGGATGTTTTCTAACAACTAACTTTTGCAAGAATTAAAGATTTGAATGAAAGAGTTGAATGTTGGGTAAAAAATAAAGAAAAAGACTAAGGTATTGATTTCCCCTATTGATGGAATCCCTTCTGCTTATACTCATACAAATTGTCAATATTATTCTATCAATCATGAATGCTATTTTTACCGTAATTCTCTCCCAAGCAAATACAATAAATTACTAGTGTACTCTCCCGAGCTACCCTAGCTGGCTTTAATTTGAATAGTTCACTTTAGATTGCACCCAAGGCTTCCTAATTCCAAATCCCACCTTTACGCCTAAAATTATAGATTCCTCTAATAATCTAGGTGTGGTGTTGTTCAACAGTATTCCTAAATATGCACTCTTTTCAAAGTTATGCACACTAAATAGGCACAGCTAATTGAGAGCTCTATCAATTAACTAGAACAAAAACAAAGTTGAATAAATAGAAATCTAGCTAACAATTTGTAATCTCATAACCTAGAAGTTCATCACTCAATAGGTTCCATCAAAACCTTAGATAAAGAATTAGCTACTCATAATGAAAGAAACAAGAATAATAATTGAATTCATAATCAAAGATTCAATATAAAAGAAATAAAGATGTTGAGAGAGTTCTCTCTTACTAATTTACTTGCAAAAATATCCAATAATACAATACTTGCCTCTCTTGGACGAATCCTATCATTATATAGAGGGTTCAGGTTACAAAATTTGAGTTTTGACAAGTTTAGCCTTCAGAAATTCGGCGTCGCCCGCGGTCCATCCGCGGTCGCAGATGGACCGCAAAACATCACGTCCGCTGAATCTGTTGAGGTTCCGCGAGCCTCTTCTTCTGCGGTTCATCCGCGGTCGCAGATGGACCATAGATAAATAGTGTCATGGATTCTTCTTCCTATTTTTAATGCAAACTTCACTCTTGCTCTACACTTGGCCTTTTTATCATCTTATTACTCCAAAATTGCTCTTTTAGTCTACAATGGCTCATATGTACCTATAACATACCAAAAACACTAATAAAAGCATTTTGTCATCATAAACAATATCAAATCAACAATAAAGTGTGATTATTTAGGGCATAATTATAGTCAAATTCACCTATTATCAATACCCCACACTTAAACCTTTGCTCGTCCTCGAGAAACCTTAATAACACTTTAGGCCAAATTTATTAATGTCTCCCCTAAAATATGTCACAAAAGCTATCTTTCATGATTAACCTAAGATATGCACAATCCTTACCTAACCGTAAACTCATATGCCAACACATTATTGCTTACTCTAGTTATTATCACTGACTTGCAAATTTACCTTTTCCTTCCTGAGTTACATGCCCTCACACAATTTATTTAGAGAAGTTCCCACACATAAACAATTTGGAACATGGAACTTATAGATATAGGAAAAATTCACTTACTCTCAACAAAGAACATTCATATGCATACAGATACGCTATAGGCTTGCCCCTTGTGTAATACTCCACTAATCGAGTTATTCAATCACATATCAAGAGGACTTTAAGGGTTGTAATGTTGGCTATGAGACGGGTAGTATACTTTTGGTTATAGTGGTTAATCTCCTTAAGCACTTTTCTTTTTCACAATTTTCCTTCAAATTTTTTCATTATGCTTCCCCTAAACATTCATTCACCTCTTGTTCACTTTTAATCCTCAATTTTTTGTTGGTGTAACTAGCCTTTCTATTTTACATATATACTTTGATATTTTTTTTTATCATTGCTTTGCAACGCATTTACATTATTTTTCCAGTTCAGCTTTTTCTACCATTCATTCTTGATTTTCCTTTTTTCAACTTCCCTTCACCCCACACTTAGACTTTTGCATATTCTTTACAACACAAGTGCTTCTAGGAGGTAAAGTAGAACAATATATGATATCAATTTTTCATGAACATTCAAGAGTTATCAAAGAATAGGTTTTAAGCTCAAAAGGGTTAACTAGGATATTATGTACATGTGAATTCATGTCTTATTGATGTATGGGGTTACGCAAAGAAATGCCTCTATCATCTCTACAGCCAAACAACTTCTATTTCGCTTTGCAAACACACAGTGCAAGTTCTAGATATCATGCAAAACATATAATGTATGTAAAAATCTCACACACACTTAGAGTGCAACTCATTTAGAATCAGGTTCATCTACAAAGTCCTATCAATGTTCAAGCAAGCTGTATTGTGCAATTTAAGGCATATCCTATAATCTACAGTCAAGATTAGATAATACATTCTCAGGTTCATTTTAGTTTTGCTAATGGGCATACTTGGAGTTACATGTTAACCTTTGCCCTCTAATCCTTAAAAAGAAAAAATCTACCTAACCCGGTTCAATAAAAACCCTTGGAAAAGAACCGTGGTCAAAAGAAAATCCAAGGGGGAGGTGATACACAACCTAGAAAAAGAAAATAAAAGAAAGAAAAACTCCTATATAGACTACTTCCCTCAAGCGTACTTGTCCAAATAGTCCGTCATCATGAAGGGTCCTCTACTCCTATTTTTGGATTTTTTTTCAATTTTTTTTTGTGTTTTTATTCCAACTTAGACACTTAAGATACTCGTCGCCAAATGTCCATCATCAGGCCAAGCCAGCTAATATAATTTACAACTACAACTACTATATAGTACATATACAAGATAACTACTATATAATACATATACATGTCCTCATGGAATAATAATACATTTCAAGATCAGAAGGGTGAGAAAACTTACCTGTGACTCACTCAGAGTCGGCGATGGTGGCGCGGTCCACACTTCACGCTTGACCAAGTGCTCGAAACCATGCCATGAACCTGTTTTCAGTCCTACCTTGCCTTTGGGACATCACGTCCATGCGCATGTGTAAACCATCCACAGAGGTGCGTAAATCTGCAACCTCCTCCTCCATAGACCTAAGAATAGGTCCAGTGGACTCGGACCTAGATATGTCCGCTCCATGATGAGCGTGCCTAGAAGGTCCAGCGGCGTCCGTGGAATGCCGGGACTGGACAAGCGGCACATGGTCATCCTTAGCATCTAGATTAATTGGGTCATTATCTCTACCCACCCGAATGTGAGAGGCCTTGAATGGAGCTTTTAGATAAAGCTCACCATCCGTAGGTAGTACCGGAGTCTGGTGGTTAAGGCACAGAGCAGTGACAAGAGAAAGGAAGTAGAATCCCTTGGATTGGAGGGGTACCCTAAACACCATATCGTCACTTATCAAGCGGGCAATGTCAACATCCCGCTGGGTGACAAAGCACCATGTCAGAAATGCCCTATTAAAGTTCACATCTGTTGTGTTGCTTGAGGGCAGCAACCGGTTACATATAATTGTGAACCAACACTTGGCAGTATGGGTGAAGCTGTTAGAATGCAGTGTATTTTGTCTTATCCAGACTGTATGACCATTGACACATAAGGCCTCAATCAAGGTGTACCAAGTGACACCAGGTCTATTATGGTAAAAATCCATGTTACCAGAAAAGGCGGGCAACCTAAAAACCTGCTTAATAGTAGGTACTTTCGCCCAAACATACTTACCTCTAACGAAAACTGTCCTGGCCTTTCTGTAGGGTGCGTTCGCGTAGAACTCCCTAACTATCATTTTGCTGATGAGGGTCGGTTCATCGAACAGGAACTCCCTCTCTCAGCATTGGATCTCCTCGTACATATCGGGCGTTTTAGCCCGAATAGCCATCCTGCCGATTTCGATCTCCTGTAGCCAAGCTTTAGTAGCCTGGTCATGAAAGTCCGCTTCCTCTTCCTCACCTGTGAATCGAGACTAGTCATAGGTTCAAAATGGATTCACGTCCAAGCAACGGTCATAGTCAATATAACCTGGTCTAATAAGTCCAGAATCGATCCCACAGAGAATTAACCTACCAATTGCAACTTTCACAACCCAAGAACACTTCCGAATCAAGTTCCCAGATTTTGAATATATTTTTCTGAGTTTTTCGAACAACTACTTTGCAAGAATTAAATGACTGAAAAGGAATAATTGAATATCGGGAAAATAATATGGAAAAAGACTAAGGTATTGATTTCATCTGTTGATGGAATCCCATCTGTTCATGCTCATACAAATTGTCAATATATTCTATCAATCATGAACACTATTTGTATTGTAACCCTCTCCCAAGCAATTATAATAATTTACTAGTGCACTCTCCCGAGCTACCCTTGCTAGCTTTAATTTGAATAGTTCACTTTAGATTCCACCCAAGACTTCGTCATTCCTAATCCCGTCTTTACGCCTAAAGTTATATATTCCTCCAATAACATAGGTGTGTAGTTGTTCAACAATATACCTAAATATGCTCTCTTTTCCAAGTTATGCACACTAAATAGGCACAGCTAATTGGGACGTCCACCAATTAACTACAATAAGAATGAAGTTGAACAAATAGAAATCTAGCTAACAATTTGTAATCACATAAGCAAGAAGTTCATCACCCAATAGGTTCCATCAAAACCTTAGAAAATGATTTAGCTACTCATGCTCAAAGAAACAAGAATAATAATTGAATTCATATATAAATAATTGATATAAAAGAAAAGAATATGTTGAGAGAGTTCTCTCTTACTAATAATCTTGCAAAAGTAGTCAAAAATACAATGCTTGCCTCTATTGGGCGAACTAGGGGTTTTTATAGAGGATTTAGTGCTTAAAAACTGAATTTGTATACAACTAGGAAAATATTTGCGGCGCCTTCCGAGGTTCATCCACGGTCGCGGGCGAACCACGAACATAGCAGTACTCTGATTCTTCCGAAAAGTTCAAAGAACTTTTTTTTTCGCGGTTCATCCACGGTCGCGAGTGAACCGCGGATGAACAGTACATCGGATTTCTTCTTCAATTTTTCAAGCTCACTTTACTTCAACTCTTCACTTGGCCTTTTCATCAACATGTGACTCCAAAATGGCTCCTTTAGCATCCAATGGTTTGTGTGTAACAATAACACACCAATAAACACTAATCAAAGAATTTTGTCATCATAAACAATATCAATTCAACAACAAAGTGTGATTATTTAGGGCATAATTATAGTCAAATTCACCTATTACCAATACCCCACACTTAAACCTTTGATCATCCTCGAGCAACCTTAATCACACTTTAGGCCAATTTTATTTATGTCTCGTCCAAATTATGTCACAAAAGCTATTTTTCATGATTAACCTAAGATATGCACAATCCTTACCTAACCGTAAACTCTCATGCCAGCACATTACTGCTTACTCTAATTATCACTAAAAACTTGCAAATTTACCTTCTTCCTCTTGAGTTACACACCCTCACATAGTTTATTGAGAGAAGTTCCCACACATAAATAATTCAAAACATGGAACTTATAAATATCGGAAAAATTCACTCACTTTCAACAAAGAACATTCATATGCATAGAGACACACCATAGGCTTGCCCCTAGTGTAATACTCCACTAATCGAGTTATTCAATCATAGATCAAGAGGTATTTAAGGGTTGTAATGGTGGCTACGGGACGAGTAGGATACTTTTGGTTATAGTGACTAACCTCCCTAAGCACTTTTCTTTTCCTTTTTACAACTTCACTTTTAGTTTTCTTCCTTATGTCTCCCCTAAGCATTCCTTCACCTTTATTTACTTTGAATTCCCATTTTTCTTTTGTTGGTGTAACTGAACTTTCTAATTTTCATATATACATTGATATAGCATTTTTTCTCAAAATATCTTTTTTTTCTTATTGCTTTGCAACACATTTACATTATTTTGGCCAGTTCACTATTTTCTACCATTCATTCTTGATTTTCCCTTTTTCAATTTTCCTTCACCCCACACTTAGACTTTTGCATATTCATTACAATACAAGTGCTTCTAGGAGGTAAAGTAGAATAATATAAGATTTCAATATTTTTATGAACACACAAGGGTTATCAAAGAATAGGCTTTAAGCTCAAAGGGGTTAACTAAGATATTATGTACGGGTGAATTCATGTCTATTGATTTATCGGGTTACACAAAGAAATGCCTCTATCCTTTCTACAACCAAACAACTTCTATTTCGCTTTTCAAACACACAGGGAAAGTTCTAGGTATCATGTAAAACATATATTGTAAGTAAACTCTCTCACACACATAGCATGCAACTCATTCGGAATCTGGTTCATCTACAAAGTCCTATCAATTTGTCAAGCAAGATGTATTGTGCAATTTAAGGCATATTTAGGATCTACACTCAAGCTTAGATAATACATTCTCAAGTTCAATTAAGCTTTGCTAATGTGCATACTTGGGGTTACATGTTACCCTTTGCCCTCTAATCCTAAAAAAGAAAAATCTACTTAACCCGGTTCAATAAAAACCCCTGGAAAAGAACCGTGGTCAAAAGAAAAAATAAGGGGGGGTTGATACACTACCTGGAAAAAGAAAATAAAAGACAGAAAAATTCCTACATGGACTACTTCCCTCAAGAGTACTTGTCCTAAATAGTCCGTCATCAAGAAGAGTTCTCTACCCATATTTTTGGATATTTTTTTAAATTTTCTGGTTTTTTGTGTTTTTATTCCAACTTGGACCCTTAAGAAACGCGTCGCCAATTGTCCATCATCGGGCCAAGTCAGCTAATATAATTTACAGCTACATCTACTCTATACAATATATACAAGATAAGTTTCCCATCCCACACTTAAAATCATGCCATGTCCTCATGGCATAATAATCAATGTACACACAGAAGGGTGAGAAAACATACCTGGGACCTACCCCGTGTCTAGCCACTTTATCACTTTCTTTTTCACTATATCCATCATATTCGGGTTTAGCTTTCTTTTGCGTTTCCTAGAGGGTTCGTGTCCCTCTTCCAGTAGAATCTTGTGCATGCAGTATGCAAGGCTGATCCCGTTTATGTCTGCCATGGTCCAACCAATGGCAGTTTTACATTCCTTGAGTACATGTAATAGCTTTTGAGCCTGCACATCTAGCAAACCAGATGAGATAATAACAGGTAAAGTGGAGTTAGGGCCTAAAAATTCATACCTCAGATGAGCTGGTAGTGGCTTAAGCTCTAGCTTTGGTGGCTCTTCTATGGATGGGTTTGCAGGAAGGGTCTCTCTTTTCTCAAGATGTAGAGGCTCGAATTCCAGCTCTCTCTCCCAAAACCCCTTACCTTCCAGAGATAGGACCCACTCTGCCAGATATTCACCATTTACCTCTTCTAAGTTCATTAGGCATGCCTGATGTGGATCTTCAGTCGTCAATTCTAGATCGTCTGTCTCCACTATCACATCAACCGCATCAATAAGAGAGCAATTCGCAAACTCACTAGGGCACCTCATGGATTTTTGCACATTGAATATGATCTCCTCATCATTCAACCTCATCTTGAGTTCCCCAGTCTCACAATCAATCAAAGCTCTCTCAGTGGCTAGGAATGGTCTTCCTAAGATTATAGGAATTTCCTCGTCCACCTTGCAGTCAAGAATCACAAATCGGCGGGAAACACGAACTTCCCCACCTGGATGAGCGCATCATCTAATATACCAAATGGATGCTTAAACGTCCTATCAGCAAGCTGTAATAACATGGAGGTAGGCCTGGCTCTCCCGATGCCTAGCCTCTTATAAATCACTAATGGCACGAGATTAATGCTTGCCCCCAAATCACACAATGCCTTTGCAAAGGCATAGTTTCCTATAGTGCATGGAATGGTGAATCTACCTGAATCAGATAACTTCTCAGCAATGGGTCTAGAGACCACTGCACTGCAAGTCTGAGTAAGAGTCATGGTGGCCAAGTCTTGGAAATTAAATTTCCATGACATCAAGTCTTTCATCATCTTAGCATACCCAGGCATTTCTTTCAAGCCTCAATTAAAGGAATGTTTACCTGGATTTGCTTGAGCATATAAAATAACCTTTTCTATTGCTCTTCTTTCTGGTGCTTGGCCAACCTTTGGGGGAATGGTGGTGGAGGCCTCTTCTTCCCAATGACTTGGGACTTTTTTATTCTATCACTTTCTCTTCGACCTGCTGCTCTACATGTTCAGCTACTTTCTCCGTTCCCTGCTACACCTCTATATTTGTAGCAACTGGCTGGACTGTAACTTCTGTCAACCCGGTGGACTCATCCAGTTCAATGGGCAATGGAGTGAGTATCTCAGACTGTGTGCTGCTTCTCTCTCCTTCCTGCTCAGCATTAAGATATCTACCACTTCTTAGAGTCACTGCCATCAACTGCTTTGGGACTTGATCTTTTGGGTTTGTTTGTGTATCCGCACGCAATGTCCCTTGAGGACGATTGTTAAGAGACATAGCAATCTGGCCCACCTGCACTTCAATATTCTTGATGGCTGCATCATGTGCATCTATCCTCTCATTGTTATTGGCATTTGACACAATTACCTACTGCATCATAGATTCCAATCTTGCGAAACCATCGTCATGTCTACCCCCAAGCTATGGTCGAGGTGGATGATATCCCTGCTGCTGATTGCTGAAATTCTGAGGTCTAGGATATGGAGCCATGTTGTGTGGTGGCCTCATACCTGCTGCATTATATTATGGCCGAGGAGGCCTATACTGCTGTGGAGCTTGCTGACCCCAACTCTGGTTACCCTGTCGTTGCCCTCCATAATTTGCCACATAATTCATGTCTTCATGTTGTTGTTGATGTTCTTGGTCTGCAGCCCATGGAATACTTATGGGTTGGCTAATGCAAGATGCACATAAACCACCATTGGTAGTATCTACAATGTGAACCTACTGCTTAACCCTAGATTCTTCCACTTTTTTTGTCAGGATGCTCATTTGTGTCAATAAGGTTGCAATGATCTCCTCCATAATGCTGGATGGATTAAGAGGTACAGAGTGTACCACTGGAGTGATAGGAGCATTCCTAGTTGTCCACCCGAAATTTTGAGCCATCTTCTCTAGCAAATTTTTGCCCTCTCTCCAAGTCTTGCTCAAAAAAGCCCCACCTGTTGAAGCATCTACAATATTCTTCATACTATCTGAAAGCCCCATGTAGAACCTTTGACCCAACATCTGCTCAGGAATCCCATGGTGAGGACACATAACAAGCATACCCTTGAATCTGCCCCAAGTTTCATGTAATGTCCCAATTGGTTTCTGCTTGAAGCTCACAATCTCATCTATTTGTTGAGTTGTCTTGTTAGGTGGATGAAACTTGTTGTGGAATTGTTAGACTAACTCATCCCAAGTTGCAATAGACTTTATGGGGAGTGAGTTTAGCCATACCTGTGCAGCCCCTGTAACTGAGAACGGAAAGAGCAATAGTCTAATGGCTTACGGAGTCACATTCGGTTACCTCTAAGTCTTGCATATCGAGAGAAAGTTCATCTTGTGCTGTTCTGGATCTTCAACCTGAGACCTAGAGAATAATACCCTGTTTTGCAACAAGTGTAGCATGTTGTTTGTAATCTGGAAAGACTCAGCTTGAATCGCTGGCACAACAATGGCAGTTGCCAAATTATCCGTTGTGGGTTGTGCCCAGTCAAATAGTGCACTTCTTGTGCCTCCTGCGCCTCTTGCATGTTTAACCCATCCTACTGGTTTGGGTCGTTCACGTCACCCATGTCGAAGACTAGTTTGATTGGTTGCTGAGATTGCTTAATTTGTTTAATAGACCTGTTACATGCCTGGAAAGTTTGCTCGGGGTCTGAGAGTCCTTCAATTAGTTCTCCTGTCTTTGAAGATTTTCTAGGCAAACACCTGAGTACCCAAATCAACATCCATCAAAATATTCAATGTAAAGTGTAGAAAGAACATGACTACACAAGAATCTTGATGTTCTGTCAATGGCAATTGATAATTCTATTAATTCCCCAGCAATGGCGCCAAAATTGATTCACGTCCAAGCAATGGTCGTAGTCAATATAACCTGGTATAATAAGTCCAGAATCGATCCCACAGAGAATTAACCTACCAATTGCAACATTCACAACCCAAGAACACTTCCGAATCAAGTTCCCAGATGTTGAATATATTTTTGTGAGTTTTTCGAACAACTACTTTGCAAGAATTAAAAGACTGAAAAGGAAGAATTGAATATTAGGTAAAAAATATGGAAAAAGACTAAGGCATTGATTTCCCCTATTGATGGAATCCCTTTTGTTTATGCTCATACAAATTGTCAATATATTCTATCAACCATGAATGCTATTTGTATTGTAACCCTCTCCCGAGCAATTACAATAATTTACTAGTGCACTCTCCCGAGCTACCCTAGCTAGCTTTAATTTGAATAGTTCACTTTAGTTTGCACCCAAGACTTCGTTATTCCTAATCCCGTCTTTACGCCTAAAGTTATAGATTCCTCCAATAACCTAGGTGTTGTGTTGTTCAACAATATACCTAAATATGCACTCTTTTACAAGTTATACACACTAAATACGCATAGCTAATTGGGACGTCTACCAATTAACTACAACAAGAACGAAGTTGAACAAATAGAAATCTAGCTAACAATTTGTAATCACATAAACAAGAAGTTCATCACCCAATAGGTTCCATCAAAACCTTAGAAAAGGATTTAGCTATTCACGCTCAAAGAAACAAGAATAATAATTGAATTCATAAATAAATAATTGATATAAAAGAAAAGAATAGGTTGAGAGAGTTCTCTCTTACTAATAATCTTGCAAAAGTACTCAAAAATACAATGCTTGCCTCTATTGGGCGAGCTAGGGGTTTTTATAGAGGTTTTAGGGCTTAAAAAGTGAATTTGAACACAACTAGGAAAATATTTGCGGCGCCTTCCGCGGTTCGTCCGCGGTCGCGGGTGAATCGTGAACAGAGCAGTACTCTGATTCTTCCGAAAAGTTCAGAAAACTTGTTTTTTCGCGGTTCATCCACGGTCGCGAGTGAACCGTAGATGAACAGTACTTCAGATTTCTTCTTCAATTTTTCATGCTCACTTCTCTTCAACTCTTCACTTGGCCTTTTCATCAACATGTGACTCCGAAATAGCTCCTTTAGCATCGAATGGTTCATGTGTACCTATAACACACCAATAAACACTAATCAAAGCATTTTGTCATCATAAACAATATCAATTCAATAACAAAGTGTGATTATTTAGAGCATAATTATAGTCAAACTCACCTATTATCAATCGCCTAGACGATCTTGCTGCATTCCTAGATATATTAGGAGCCATAATCCTGCACCAAAAAAGAAACAACCAAAAATTTCCATCACGTTAGTACATCGGTTGGCTACTCAGACATCACCATCGGTGGTCTATATTTCCTTTAGTACTATCATCCCATAAATCCTACTATTGACCAATTTTCTATAAACTTTGCCAAGTTACCTAATGCACCCCACACTTATTTTTTGTGGCATTCCAACATGACCCAATTTAACATACAACATCTTTAATTATAAACAACAACCAACAACCACAAATTAGGCAATATCTCCCTAAAAAATACAACACCCAAATACTACAACATATTATTGCCAACTTTGGCCAACCAGATCACCAAATAAATCAACTACCACATTGGGTCTCCAAAACAACATAAGTACCACAATTAGACACAATGGAGACACAACAACTTCAAATATACCAACATCCCATATACAACATTCATACTAATAATACACTCAAAAATTATATCTATATATATATTCTACTAAATACTACAATTATAGTGTGGTAAACTAACACTTGCTAAACTAATTATTCTATAAAAATTAAGGAGAAAACTCAAAAAAATTAAACAAAAAAGAAAGATAGAAGAGAAAACTTACTAGTAGATGTTGGGGATGTGGAGAAGATGAAGATGAAGGGGTTGGGGAGTGGTGTAGGTTGGTGGGTGAAGATTGCAGGAGAAAGAGTAGAGAGAAGGAGGAGAGAATAAAGGATTTTAGAGAGAGAGAGGGGTTGGGGGGCAACAAAAATTGGGAATTATGAGGGGGGGGGGGAATAATTTTTACAATATTTTTCCTGATTTCCGCGCTGTCAGGTCTGACAGCGGTCGTGGTTGGACCGCAAAGGGGGAGATTCAGAGAGGCGATTTTTCTGCGGTTCGTCCGCGGTCGTGGATTGTCCGTGGATGAACATTCTCTCTGATTCTTACACCTGGCAGCAGCGAATTGTTTTATGTATAGACTAACTATAATGGTTATACTTACAACAATTTCGTGGGTTGCCTCCCACATAGCGCCTGATTTAACATTGCGACACGACTCAACTTAGCGCATTTCAAGGCTCGCTAGACCTTTGAGGTTGCTCTAACCGAAGTTCCACCTTCTCATCGATGACATCCATGCCAACATATAATTTCAACCGCTGTCCATTTACTTTGAATGTGCATGAGCCATCAATAGTTTGGGTTTCCACAACACCCGATTGTAATGCCTCAATTACCTGGAAAGGGCCTGACCACCTTGATTTTAGTTTGCCATAAAAGTACCTCATCCCCGGTTTTGAAGTTACGCTCTATGATATTCTGGTCATGAAGCCGCTTCATCCTCTCTTTGTATAGTCTTGTGCTTTCGAAGGCTGGATACCAAAATTCTTTCATCTCATGCAACCCGGTTACTCTAGATTTTCCCGCTTCATCCCAGCCGAGATTTAATTGTTTCAGTGCCCACCATGTTTTGTGCTCTAGTTCCACAGGTAGATGACAACCTTTCCCAAACACCAACTTGTATGGTGACATGCCGATTAGCGTCTTAAATGTTGTCCTATATGCCCATAATGCATCATCGAGCTTCCTAGACCAGTCGGTCCTTGTGGCGTTCACTATTTTTGTCAACACACTCTTTATCTCCCTGTTGGAGACCTCAACTTGCTCATTGGTCTGCGGGTGATATGGAGTAGTCACCCGGTGTTTCACACCACATTTGGCCAATAATTGCTCGAATACCCGATTGCAAAAATGAGTACCCCCATTATTAATGATTGCCCTTGGAGTCCCAAAATGGGTGAAAATGTTCTTCTTCAGAAATCCCACCACCACCTCAGCATCATTGGTGGGTAATGCTACCGCTTCCACCCATTTGAATACATAGTCTACCGCAACAAGGATGTACTTATTGTCGTATGATCTGACAAAAGGACCCATGAAGTCTATTCCCCAGACGTCAAACACTTACACTTGTTGAATTGGGTTCATCGGCATCTCATGATGCTGGGAAATGTTCCCGATGCGTTGACATTCATTGCATCCTTTCACCCTCAAGTGTGCATCTTTACACACCGTTGGCCAGTAGAAACCAGCCTCAAGTATCTTGGCAGTTGTTGGCACTCCTCCAAAGTGGCCACCATATGCGGAAGCATGACACGCCTGCAAAATAGAACATTGTTCGATCTCGGGGATGCATCTCATGATCATGTTATCGAGGAATATCCTAAGAAAATAGGGTTCATCCCAATAATAAAGCTGGCTTTCACGAAAAAATCTTTTCGTCTGGACGGATGATAGGTCATGGGGAATAATACCACTGGCCAGGTAATTTGCATAATCTGCATACCATGGCGCTTCAAAGAGAGTGGTAGTAAGCAGCTGCTCGTCTGGAAAGGTTTCCAGAATTTCTCCACTCTCTTTTACAATTTCAGCTCCTTCAAGTCGTGACAAATGATCAGCGACTTGATTTTCAGTGCCTTTACGGTCACGGATTTAAAGGTTGAACTCTTGTAGAAGCAGCACCTAACGAATTAGGCGCGACTTCGAGTCTTTTTTATCAACTAAGTATCTTAATGCTGCATGGTCAGTGTATACTCTTACCTTAGATCCTATGAGATAGGACCTGAATTTGTCGAACATGAACACTACTACGAGTATTTCCTTTTCTGTCACTGTGTAGTTCAGATGTGCTCCACTCAATGTTCTACTAGGATAGTAGATTGGATGCATCGGCTTGTCTTTCCTTTGGCCAAGCACTGCCCACACTGCGTAATCACGTGCATCGCACATCATCTCAAAAGGTTGCTACCAGTTGGGGGAAATAATGATAGGTGCTATGACCAACCTCTTCTTCAGCTCCTTAAATGCAATCCTGCACTCATAAGAAAATAAAAAGGGTGATCTTTTTCAAGTAACTTACAGAGTGGGTTTGAAAATTTGGAGAAGTCTTTAATGAACCTCCGATAAAAACCGGCATGTCCAACAAAGCTTCTAATGACCTTGACGGATGTTGGGGAAGGAAACATTGCAATGGCATCCACTTTAGCTCGGTCTACCTCAATACCTTTGCTCAAAACCTGGTGCCCCAAAACTATACCTTCTTGTACCATAAATGGCAGTTCTCCCAGTTTAGCACTAAGTTCATCTCCATGCACCGCTTCAGCACTCTTGTCAGATTGACAAGGCATTCATCAAATAAATTCCCTACCACTGAGAAATCATCCATGAACACATCCATAATATCTTCCACCATGTCGGTGAATATAGCCATCATGCACCTTTGGAATGTGGCAGGTGCATTGCATAGTCCGAATGGAATCCTCCTAAAGGCAAAAATGCCATATGGGCATGTGAAGGAGGTCTTCTATCTATCCTCGGGGGCTATGGAAATTTGATTGTACCCGAGTACCCATCCAGGAAGCAAAAGTGTGACTTCCCAACCCACCTGTCAAGCATATGATCAATGAGGGGAAGTGTGAAGTGGTCCTTGCGGGTGGCTAGATTCAGCTTCCTACAGTCATGCATATTATCCAACCGGTGATGGCTCTTGTTGATATCAATTCATTGTTCTTGATTTTCACCACCGTCATGCCACCTTTCTTTGGCACACATTGAATTGAGCTAACCCTTCTACTATCAGAGATTGGGAAAATAATTCCCACGTCTAGCCACTTTATTACCTCTTACTTGACCACTTCCTTCATATTTGGGTTCAACCTTCTTTGATGTTCCCTGGAATGTTTGTGCCCCTCTTCCAGGAGAATCTTGTGCATGTAGTACGCGGGGCTGATCCCCTTAATGTCTGCCATGGTCCACCCAATGGCAGTTTTGCATTCTTTAAGTACCTGTATAAGCTTTTGAGCCTGCATATCTAGCAAACCAGATGAGAAAATAACAGGTAAAGTGGAGTTAGGGCTTAGAAATTCATACTTGAGATGAGATGGTAATGGTTTAAGCTCCAGCTTCGGTGGCTCTTCTATGGATGATTTTACTAGAGGGGTCTCTCTCTTCTCTAAATGTAGAGGTTCAAACTTCAACTCTCTATCCCAAAACCCCTTACCTTCCAGAGATAGCACCCACTCTGCCAGGCTTTCACCATTTACCTATTCTAAGTTCATCAGGTATGGCTGAAGTGGATCTTCAGTAGTCAATTCTACATCATCTGTCTCCACTATCACAACTATTGCATCAATGAGAGAGCAATTCACGAACTCACTAGGGTGCCTCAGGGATTTTTGCACATTGAATGTGATCTCCTCATCATTCAACCTCATCTTGAGTTCCCCAGTCTCACAATTAATCAATTCTCTCCCTATGGCTAGGAATGGTCTTCCTAAGATTATAGGAATTTCCTCATCCACCTTGCAGTCAAGAATAACAAAATCGGCGGGAAACACAAACTTCCCCACCTGGATGAGTACATCATCCAATATACCAAATGGACGCTTAACCATCCTGTCAGCAAGATGTAATAACATAGAAGTAGGCCTAGCTCTCCCGATGGCCAACCTCTTATAAATCACCAAGAGCATAAGATTTGTGCTTTCCCCCGAATTACACAATGCCTTTGTAAAGGAAAAGTTTCCTATAGTGCATGGAATGGTGAAGCTACCAGGGTTAGATAGCTTCTCAGCAATAGCTCTAGAGACCAATGCACTACAAGTCTGAGTAAGAGTCACGGTGGCCAAGTCTTGGAAATCAAATTTCCGCGACATCAGATCTTTCATCATCTTAGCATACCCAAGTATTTCTTTCAAAGCTTCAATTAAAGGAATGATTACCTGGATTTGCTTGAGCATATCAAAGAACCTTTTGTATTGCTCCTCTTTCTGGTGCTTGGCCAACCTCTTCTTCCCAATCACTTGGGACTTTTCTTTCTCCATCACTTGCTCCACAATCGGTTTATCTACCGGTCCAGCTTCTTTCTCCGTTCCCTGCTGCACATCTTTATTTTCAGCTATTGGAAGGACTATAACTTCTGTCAAACCGGTGGACTCCTCCAGTTCAATGGGAATTGGAGTGAGTGTCTCAGCCTGCAAATTGCTTCTCGCTCTTTCTTGCTCAGCATCAAGATCTCTTCCACTTCTCAGATTAACTGCCATCAACTTCTTTGGGATTTGATCCGTTGGGTTTGTTTGTGTATCTGCAGGCAATGTCCCTTGAGGATAATTGTTAAGTGACATAGTAACCTGGCCCACTTGTACTTCAATATTATTTATAGCTGCATCATGTGCATCTATCCTCTCATTGGTTTTGGCATGTGACCTAATTACCTACTGCATTGTAGCTTCCAACCCTGCAAACCAATCGTCATGTCTACCCCCATGCTGTATTGTAGGTGGATGATACCCCTACTGCTGATTGTTTAAATTATGAGGTCTAGGATATGGGGCCATGTTGTTTGGTCTCCTCATACCTACTGCATTATACTGTGGTTGAGGAGGTCTGTACTGTTGTGGAGCCTGCTGACCCCATTTATGGTTACCTTGTCGCTGCCCTCCATAATTTGCCACATAGTTCATGTCTTCATGTTGGTGATGATGTTCTTGGTCTGCAGCCCATGGATTACCTATGGGTTGGCTAATGCAAGATGTGCATAAACCACCATTGGTAGTATCTACAATGTGAACCTACTGCTTGACCCCAGATTCTTCCACCTTCTTCATCAGGATGCTCATTTGTGTTAGTAAAGCTGCCATATTCTTCTCCATAGTGTTGGAAGGATTCAGAGGTACAGAGTGTACCACTGGAGTGATAGGAGCATTCCTAGTCGTCCACCCGGAGTATTGAGCCATCTCATCAAGCAAATTTTGGCATTATCTCCAAGTTTTGCTCAGAAAAGCCTCGTCTGCTGAGGCATCTACTATATTCTTCATAGTGTGTGAAAGCCCAATGTGTAACCTTTTACCCAACATCTGTTCAGGAACCCCATGGTGAGGACACATAACCACCATACCTTTGAATCTTCCCTATCTTTCATCTAATGTCTTCACTGGTTTCTGCTTGAACCTCACAATTTCATCAATTTGCTGAGTTGTCTTGTTAGGTGGATGAAACTTATTGTGGAATTGCTTGACTAACTCATCCCATGTTGCAATAGAGTTTATGGGGAGTGAGTTTAGCCATACCTGCGCAGCCCCTGTTACTAAGAACAAAAATAGTAATAATCTGATAGCTTCCGGTGTCACATTTGGTTGCCTCTGATTCTTGCATATTGAGAGGAAGTTCTTTAGGTACTGTTGTGGATCTTCAACCTGAGTCCCAGAGAATAATCCCTTATTTCGCAACAAGTGTAGCATGTTGTTGGTAATCTGGAAAGACTCAGCTTGAATCGCTGGCACAATAATAGCAGTTGCCAAATTATCCGCTGTTGGTTATGCCCAGTCAAATAATGCACCTTCATGCGCCTCCTCCGCCTCCTGTGTGTTCAACCTAGCTTGCTAGCTTGGGTCGTTCACGTCTCCAATGTTGAAATCTAGTTTGATTGGTTGCTGAGATTGCTGAAGTTGTTTGATTGACCTGTTACGTGCCCGGAAAGTTTGCTCGGGGTCTGAGAGTTCTTCAATTAGTTCTCCAGTCCTTGCAGATTTTCTAGGCATGCACCCGAGTACCCAATTTCAACAACCGTCAAAAAATTCAATGTAAAGTGTGTAGAAAGAACCTGACTACACAAGAATCTTGTAGTTCTGTCAATGGCAATCTATAATTCTATTAATTCCCCGGCAACGACGCCACATTTGATTCAAGTCCAAGCAACGGTCGTAGTCAATATAATCTGGTAAATTAAGTCCAGAGTCGATCCCACATGGAATCAACCTATCACCTGCAACTTCCAAAACCCAATAGCACATCTGAAGTAGCTTCGCAAACTTTGAGTATATTTTTTTGTGGATGTTTTCTAATAACTAACTTTTGCAAGAATGAAAGTCCTTAATGAAAGAGTTGAATGTTGGGTAAAAAATAAAGAAAAAGACTAAGGTATTTATTTCCCCTATTGATGGAATCCCTTCTGTTTATTCTCACACGAATTGTCAATATTATTCTATCAATCATGAACGCTATTTTTGCCGTAATTCTCTCCCAAGCAACTACAATAATTTACTAGTGTACTCTCCCGAGCTACCCTAGCTAGCTTTAATTTTATTAGTTCACTTTAGATTGCACCCAAAGCTTCGTTATTCCTAATCCCACCTTTACGCCTAAAATTATAGATTCCTCCAATAATCTAGGTGTGGTGTTGTTCAACAGTATACCTAAATATGCACTCTTTTCCAAGTTATGCACACTAAATAGGCAAATCTAATTGAGAGCTCTATCAATTAACTACAACAAGAACGAAGTTGAACAAATAGAAATCTAGCTAACAATTTGTAATCGCATAACCTACAAGTTCGCCACTCAATAGGTTACATCAAAACCTTAGATAAAGAATTGGTTACTCATAATCAAAGAAACAAGAATAAAAATTGAATTCATAATCAAAGATTAAATGTAAAAGAAAGAATGATGTTGAGAGAGTTCTCTCTTACTAATTTACTTGCAAAAGTATTCAATAATACAATACTTGTCTCTCTTGGGTGAATCCTATCATTATATAGAGGGTTTAGGTTACAAAATTTGAGTTTTGACAAGTTTAGCCTTCAGAAATTCGGCATCGCTTACGGTCCATCCGCGGTCGCGGATGGACCGCAAAAAGTCACGTCCTCTGAATTTGTAGAGGTTCCACAAGCCTCTTTTATCGCGGTTCGTCCGCGGTCGCGGATGGACTGCAGATGAACAGTGTCGTGGAATCTTCTTTCTATTTTTTAATGCAAACTTCACTCGTGCTCTACACTTGGCCTTTTTACCACCTCATGACTCCAAAATTGCTCTTTTAGTCTCCAATGGCTCATATGTTCCTATAACATACCAAAAAACACTAATAAAAGCATTTTGTCATCATAAACAATATCAAATCAACAATAAATCGTGATTACTTAGGGAATAATTATAGTCAAATTCACCTATTATAAGAGGGTTTTGACTCGCAATTATGAGGATGTAGTGGATATTGCTCGCGACATAGAGACAGATCATCGTAGGGAGAGAGAGGAGAGGAAGGCCAAGAGGCCTTAAGGATCAGCTAGTTCTAGTGGCACTCAGACAAGAGGCCAGGGTCAGTAGAGCCTAGGTCGCTCTTTCAGGTCTTCACAGCCGATCCACTCAGATCATCGTGGGTCGTCTTCTGGCCGTGGTTATTAGGGGTCACACCAGGGCTAGCCATCTCTCAACGCTATGCCATCATAGAGTTCTTCACACGTTCTATATGTCTAGGGCTCTTCTCGACCTAGTTCATTAGCTAGACACTCCGATGCTAGGGGTCCTCATCAGTCCCAGCCCCCAGCACCTGGGTGTTGTTTCGAGTGCGAAGAGTTTGGGCACATCCACAGAGAGTATCCCCGTTTTGTCCCCCAGGCCATATCATCAGAGGGGGTAGCCCTCATCATCTGGTCCTTCTACTTCAGCACCCACCCCGCCAGCTAGGGGTGAGGGTCTAGCAGGTAGGGGTCGCCCTCGAGGGGGAGGCCGATGAGGCGGACATGCTAGATGCTATGCCCTGTAGGGCCGATCTGAGGCAGTTACTTCTGATGCTGTCATTATATGTATTATTTTAGTCTGCCGAAGAGATGCCTCAGCATTGTTCGATCCTGGTTCCACTTATTCTTGTGTATCTACATATTTTGCTCCTCATTTGGGCACGACCCGAGGGTGTCTTGCGTTGCCCGTGCATGTATCTACCCAGGTGGGTAATAACATTGTTGTGGACTATGTATATCGGTCCTGTTTAGTCACTATTGGGAGTCTGGAGACCCGAGTATACATATTTCTTCTGAGCATGATTGATTTTTTTGTTATATTGGGCATAGATTGGATATCTCCATGTCATGCTATTCTGGACTGTCATGCCAAGACAGTCACCTTGGCTATGTCGGGCATTCAAAGGATCGAGTGGCGAGGCACGACTGATTATGTACCCAGCAGGGTAATATCTTTCCTCAAGGCCCAACGAATGGTTGGGAAAGGATGTCTTTCTTATTTGGCATTTGTGCGGGAGGTCGGAGCTGAGACCCCCAGTATTGATTCAGTTCCCATTGTGTGGGACATTTCTGATGTATCTCCCTCACACTTACCGGGCATGCTACCAAACAGGGACATTGATTTTGGGATTGATTTGGTGCCAGGCACTCAGCCTATCTCTATTCCTCCATATCGTATGGCACCACATGAGCTAAAAAGATTGAAGGAGCAGCTCCAGGATCTCATAGATAAGGGGTTCATTCAACCGAATGTGTCACTGTGGGGGGTACCGGTCTTACTTGTTAAGAAGAAGGATGGCTCAATGAGGATGTGTATTGACTACAGGCAGCTGAACTTTGTAACAGTGAAGAACAAGTATCCTCTACCTCGCATTGATGATTTATTTGATCAGCTCCAAGGAGCTAGGTGATGTGCCGGAGAGATTCGGCACATTTACATACTAAATTCCAGTATATTAGCGTGTTTCATTGCAAAATGTAGTCCATACTCATGTGATTTTGTGGTTTTACAGATAAAGAGGAAGAAAAGACCAAGGAAACAAAAATGGACGCAAAAAGATAAGAAAGAGGGAAAGTAGTGCAAAAGAGCAAAATCTGCGGACCACTATGCGGTCACATACTTCATAGGTGGACCGCAAACAAGCAACCAAATTGCAGAACTAAATAGTGAATGGAGCTGAAATGCATGCAAGAATGCGATGTCTTTTGCGATCGCACATCCAATATGCGATCCGCACTTCTTCCGCATAATGAACACACAGGAAACCTAAGATGCAAGTCTGCGGTGCTTTCTGCGGTCGCACAATCAACATGCGGACCGCAAAATGATTACGCGATCAACACAATAACAGCTAGGGTTCCTATCCGCGACGCCGCCTCTCAAGATTGCGGACTGCAGACCTGTTATGCGATAGATCTCGGTCGCATACATGATCTAGAAGGGCAAACTTGTCCGCTTTTGTCAGATCTTGGTCCCTCTATAAATAGCTTTTTAGAATTTTGTGTAAGGGCATCTTGTGCATACTTTATAAACACTCCAAGACTTTATTACTTCATCTTTTTGGAAGCTTTTGGTTGAAGAATCTTTTACTTTGTAAGCATTTATGACATTTATTACACCTTGTATATTATATTTTAGCATGTGTGGCTAAACTTGAATACTAAGGTTGTGAACCCTAAATGGGTGTTATGTAAATGGGTGTTTAACATTGAATATATGCATAATGGTTGGTTGATATTTCTTCACTTCTCATTCTTCATTTATTATTGGTGGTTGCAAACACTAATTAAAGCCATTAAAGTGATACCTTGCTTGGGAAAGTGGGTTAGACTTTGGAAGAAGTAAAGAACAAAAACTCGAGGCCTTACACTTCGTTTAATAGAATCGCTTAGGGATAAGTGGGTTTTATTTGGAATTTATTGATTGTTATCCATTGTGACTCTTAGACTTTTGGGAAAATGCAAGAGAGGAAATACTACTCTAACTATTGGGAAATATTGGGTAGTTGCTTAGAAATCAATTGCATATCAATAATCAACCATTAGGAATATATCATATTAACACCGATGGGATTACACTACATTTATGGGAACACAACCTTGGTCTAATCAATTCTCTAAATTATTACATTAAGCATTTTCACTAGTTAAATATTCTAAATCAACCTTCACTCATACTATCACTCTTACACCATTTCTATGTTACTTCTAATGGAATAGATTCAAGATTTTAGTAGGGTAGCACACTAAATCAAGTAATCATTTCACACCTATTCCCTTTGGGATTTGACCCCAACCTAGTTGGGTTATTATATTTGACACCGACCGCCTTACACTAATTGTAAAAGTGTAATTTTAGCGTATCAAATTTTGGCGCCGTTGCCGGGGAATACGGTTTTGAAATTACTCATTAGTGTGTACTTTACTTGATATCTAATTGTATTCCATTACACTTTGCTTGTTTTGCTTGGTGTGATAGGTTACAATGTCTGATTACGAGGACGAAGGGGAAGAGAATCCTTTTGCAGATATCGATGAATATATCGATGACACAAATGCTATTGTACCCCCTACTGTTGGTCCCTCAACGTTTAAGGTGGATCATGGTCTAATCCTCATGCCCAAAGCGGAAGGGCTTTTCAGGAATTCCATCGATGATGACCCAACTCAACACTTGAGAAATTTTCTGGGAGTGTGCGCTATGCACAAACAAACCAATGTCTCAGAAGATGCCTTAAGGTTGAGAGTTTTCATGTACTCCTTGGTCGGTGATGCTAGAAAGTGGCTTCAAAACTTGCCACCAAATTCAATCCGATCATGGCCTGAACTTGTCCGAGCATTCTTAGCAAAATGGTTCCCTCAAAGCAAGAAATCTGAGCTTAGAGATAAAATCTTTTTCTTTAAGCAACAACAAGGGGAACATTAACATGAGGCGTGGGATCGCTTTAAACTATATTTGGTGAGATCGCCAAATCATGGATTCCCTTACTCAATTTTGCTTGAGAAGTTTTACATGGGTCTTGATCCCATGAACCAAGCCATTGCAAAGAATGCAGCGGATGGATCTTTTATGGACAAGTCTTTTGCTAGAGTGACTCAAATCCTTGACAAGATGGCCAAACATAATCAAGCATGGCATTCTGAGGATTCATCAGATGGAATAGCTTATGGGTCTCCTTCTTTGACAAATTTGATCAAGGAAAACCAAGAGAGAGACCAAATCATTGCGGGGTTGGCCACTAATGTCAATGTGTTGACCAAGATGTTTATAGAAAATCAAACAAAGAAAATCAACGTTGTCGAGGGCATGTCGTCCAATTCAAATGAAGATTATGAAGAGGCGAATTATATCAATAACCCCCAAGGAGGAGGGTATCAAAGGCAATACCATCAAGGTCAAGGAGCACAAAACCAATGGAGACCAAACCCGCAAGGGCAAGGAAACCAACATTGGAGGTATGACCAAGGTAGTTCGTAACAAAGAAATTGGGGCAACAACAACAACAATTTTTCTAACTGGAGTGAAAATCCTTATGTTCCTCCAAAAGGACAACATTCGAACCAAGGGTCCTCAAGTGATTCAAAATTGGAAGCTATGCTAGAGAGAGTGCTACAAAATCAAGAAAAATCTGATGCATCATTGAGGAACATGACCGAGGTTGTTGGCTCTCATACCGCTTCCATCCAAAAGTTGGATATGCAAATGAGAGATATTTCCAAGGAACAAAACCCCAAGCAAAAGGGAACACTACCTAGTGACACGATTCCAAACCCAACAGGTAGTGGAGGTGGTCCAACCTCTCATGTCATGGCAATCACCACTAGGAGTGGAAAAGTGCTACTTGGAGAAAATGAACACATAGTTGAGGATGTGGAGACCAAACAAATGGTTGAGGGTGAAGAACAAGAGGTCATCGAAGTTGAAAAGCAAAAAGTAGTTGTGGTTGATAAACCAAAAGTTGTTGAAAATGAAAGAATTCCGGAAAAGGCTAGAGCACAACAAGAAGATCGAGAAGAGGAAAAGGAAAAGGGGAACGAGTCATCACAACCTCTTCCACCTATTCCTGGACCTCTTCCTCCTTTCCCTCAAAGGCTAGCAAGGAAGATTGATGATAGCAAGCTTGAAAAGTTCTACGATATTCTCAAACAATTGACAGTGAATATACCTTTTGTAGAAGCTTTTCAAGAAATGCCAGGGTTTGCTAAGTACTTGAAAGATTTGATCACTAAAAAGAAGACCTCAAAGCATGAGGTGGTAAGCATGACTCACAGGGTAAGCTCTATCATTGCTACAACCCCGGTTCAAAAGAAGGACGATCCGGGAGCCTTTACTATACCTTATACTATTGGGAAACGTGAATTTGCAAGAGCCTTATGTGACAACGGAGCTAGCATCAACTTAATGACACTAGCCATCTATAAGAAAGCGGGATTGGGTATGCCTAGACCAACAAGTATGAGATTGCAAATGGCCGATCGTTCCATCAAGCGACCGGTGGGAATTGTGGATGATGTACTAGTGAAAGTGGGGAAGTTCCATTTACCCGCGGACTTTGTAATTATTGATTGTGCTGTGGAAAAAGAGATTCCTATCATTTTGGGAAGACCATTCTTGGCTACGGGCCGAGCACTCATGGATTCTGAGAGAAATGAGATAAAGTTCCGGGTGAATGATGAAGAAGTCAGTTTTCAAGCTGGCAAGGGCATGAAGCTACCCCACGAATATGAGAGTATCTCAATGATAGACGCGGTTGATGAGGTAGAGGATGCCGTTGAATTTAAAATGGAAGAACAATGCCTTGGTGAGGCATTAGCGGCAATCCTAGTAAATTTTGATGGGGAAAACGTGGATGGGTACATAGTATCGGTGAATGCATTGGAGGGTATTGGATCCTATACGTACAAGCCGGCAAAGCTCTCTCTTGACTTAGAGAATAGAGCTACTCCTCCCGCCAAGCCATCAATCATTGAGCCACTATAACTAGAGCTCAAACCACTCCCTTCGCATTTGAGGTATAAATTTCTTGGCTCTAATAATACTTTACCCGTAATTGTGTCTTCTTTATTGAATGATGTGCAGGTAGAGCAATTATTGGAAGTTCTAAGGGAGCACAGGCAAGCAATTGGGTGGAAAATCACCGACATTCGTTGCATTCGCGCGGGTATTTGTGAACAAAAAATTCAATTGGAGAATGACACCAAGCCAAGTGTAGAGCATCAAAGGCGACTAAATCCATCAATGCAAGAGGTGGTGAAACAGGAAATTATCAAGTGCTTAGACGCCGGAGTTGTGTACCCAATCGCCGATAGTTTGTGGGTGAGCCCAGTACAATGTGTACCAAAGAAGGGGGGCATAACCGTGATTGAATATGAAAAAATGAGCTCATCCCTACTAGAACGGTGACCGGGTGGAGAGTGTGCATGGATTATCGAAAACTCAACAATGCAACTTGCAAGGGTCATTTCCCTATGCCTTTTATTGATCAAATGCTTTATCGGCTAGCGGGAAGAGCCTTCTATTGCTTTCTTGACGGATACTCCAGCTACAACCAAATCAACATTGATTTGGAAGATCAAGAGAAAACAACTTTCACTTGTCCTTATGGGACATTTGCGTTTAGCCGGATGCCATTTGGGTTGTGTAATGCTCCGGCGACCTTTCAAAGCTGCATGATGTCGATATTTACCGATATGGTGGAAGATTTTATAGAGGTTTTCATGGATGACTTCTCTGTCGTTGGTGATTCCTTTGAGCATTGTCTTGCAAATCTTAGACAAGTGCTCAAGAGATGCGAAGAAACGAATCTGGTGCTAAATTGGGAAAAATGCCACTTCATGGTGGATGAAGATTTGTGTTGGGGCACAAGATTTCTAAACATGGCATTGATGTTGATCGGGCAAAGATCGAAATCATTTCTAAACTTCCTCCACCAAATTCAGTAAAAGGTGTTCGAAGCTTTCTAGGCCACGCCAGATTCTATCGGAGATTTATCAAGGATTTTTCCAAAATTGCACACCCAATGTGCAAGCTTCTTGAAAAGGATGCAAAATTCATGTTTGATGATAAGTGCCTTAAAGCGTTTGAGGAATTAAAGTTGAGGCTTACCATGGCACCCATTATTATCACCCCCAATTGGACTCTTCCTTTTGAACTCATGTGTGACGCTAGTGGAGTAGCTATTGGAGCAATGCTAGGTCAACGCCACAACAAGATACTTCATCCTGTCTATTATGCAAGTAAAACTCTCAATGGGGCACAAATGAGTTACACTGTCACTGAGCAAGAACTTCTTGCCATTGTGTATGTTTTTGAAAACTTCTGGGCCTATTTGTTAGGGTCCAAGGTGGTAGTCTACACGGATCATGCAGTTCTTCGATACCTCATGGCAAAGAAAGATGCAAAGCCTCGACTAATTAGGTGGGTCCTCTTGTTGCAGGAATTTGACTTTGAAGTAAAAGATCGAAAAGGTACTCAAAATCAAGTTGCGGACCACTTGTCAAGGCTTGAGGAAGCAGGGAGGCCTAAAGAAGAGCTTGACATAAATGATGCTTTCCCCGATGAACATATATTGGCACTTTCCAACACCTTTGCTCCGTGGTATGCCGACATTGCAAATTACTTGGTAAGCGAGGTCATTCCGGAAGGGTTATAACCTCATCAAAAGAAATTTTTTTTGAGGGATTATCGGCAATACTACTGGGAGGAGCCTTATTTGTTTCGAGTGTGTGCTGACAACATCATTCGGAGGTGCGTACCAGAGGAAGAAATCATGCCAATCCTCAAGGCATGTCATGACTCACCGGTTGGAGGCCATCATGGAGGCAATAGATCTGCTGCAAAGATTCTTGAATGTGGCTACTATTGGCCTTCCATCTATCATGATGCAAACCAATTTGCAAAAGCTTGTGAGCAGTGCCAACGGCAAGGTTCAATCTCCAAAAGGCATGAAATGCTTATGCAATATGTGTTGGTGATAGAAATCTTTGATGTATAGGGAATTGATTTTATGGGCCCCGTTGTGAGTTCCTATGGGGTGAAATATATTTTGGTGGCTGTGGACTATGTCTCAAAATGGGTTGAAGCCATTGCCTTACCAAACAATGAGGTGAGGAGTGTGACCGCCTTTTTGAAGAAGAATATATTCACTCGGTTTTGGCACTCCTAGAGCCATTCTTAGTGATGGGGGATCGCACTTCTGCAACAAAGCATTCACAGGGTTACTTGAGAAATATGGGGTGAAACACAAGGTGGCTACACCATACCACCCGCAGTCAAGTGGTTAAGTTGAGGTCTCAAATCGAGAGATAAAGAGTATCCTAGCCAAGACTGTGAACGACAACAGAATTGACTGGTCCAGAAGATTGGATGATGCATTATGGGCCTACCGCACGGCCTTCAAGACTCCTATTGGTACTTCTCCTTACCGACTCATTTTTGGGAAAGCATGCCATTTGCCGGTTGAGCTGGAGCACAAGGCCATGTGGGCACTCAAGAAGGCGGAAGCTGCAAACTTTAGATTGATGCAACTAAATGAACTAGAGGACTTTCGATTCCATGCATATGAGAGCGTAGCGGTATACAAGGAGCGGATGAAATTTGTTCATGACAAAAAGATCTTGAAAAGAGAGTTCAAGACAGGTGACCTCATTTACTCTTCAACTCAAGATTAAAATTGTTCCCGGGCAAATTGAAATCAAAATGGTCCGGCCCATTTAAAGTGGTGAGTGTATCCCCGTATTGAGCTGTAGAGTTAGAATCTACTGACGGGTCTCGGACATTTAAATTAAATGGCCAACGCATCAAACACTACTTGGGTGTTGATGGTGAGAAGAAGGTGATAGAGAAGCTGGCTATACAGGATGGACCTTGCCCATCAAAAGGATGAAATTGGAGAAATCAGTTCCGTCATGCCGCGACGTTAAATCAAGCGCTGCATGGGAGGAAACCCATGGGTGGTAACACCGTCTTTGAATTTTGAATTTTCTTTGTTTATTTATTTCCTTAACATCTGTGAAGTGTAAGGAACCTAAACAGTGGTGATATTTGGTGGATGCACCCATGGACAGAAATGCGGATAACGGAGGGTAAAAATGCGGTAGAAATGCGACCGCATAATTGATTTGCGGACCGCAAATCTATCGCAAACCTAACCAGTGAGCGCTCTAAATTGGAAGCTGCAATGCGTCCATTATACGGTCCGCATATTAGTTATGTGATCGCATAATGGACCGCAAAAGTGATTATGAGAAACCTTCGCGTCGCAGCAATATGCGACCATTATGCGGACCGCAAATCACCTCTGCGATCGTATAATGGTCCGCAGCATTGGGGTCGCAACTCCTCCCAGGTACGTTCCTAAATGCCCTACATGACAGAACAAAAAAAAGAAGAGAAAAAGAACAAACAAAAGATAAAGAGAGCAAAAACAAAAAGAAAAATAAAAAAAAAACGAACGGAGGCAAGTTCGAATCGGCTCATCAACAGGCATCCTCCTGTAAATAACTAGCATTCTCAACATCGGGTATGTAAAATTGTTTCCCCCTTCGACATTATTTAAATACTTTGAGGAAAGAGTTGTGGGGAATGGTTGTAGGCGTAATAGCATGGCTAGGGTAGTAATGAATTAGACGTTGGGGTAGGAATTGGTTGAAGATTGGGCACCCATGGTTGAGCATTTGAACTATTGCGTTAAGTTGCTTAGTTCTGAGGTCCGCATGTCTAAAGTGCGAACCGCATAGTTGTTGCATACCTAACCCTAGGTCAGATGAAGAAGACAAATTATGCGGTCACTATGCGATCGCATTATAACTTTGCAGTCCGCAAAGTGACCGCATACCTGCCACCCTTGTAGCCTTCTCAAGCATTGGAATGTGCAATCAAGTATGCGGCCGCAGAATTGATCTGCGGTCCGCAAACTCAATGCAAATTAAAACAGTGAACTGTGTTATTTGTACTTTGCAAGGAGCCATTCTGCGATGACTATGCGGTCCACATAACCGTTATGCGATCGCATATATCATCGCAGAATGGAATGGCACTTCAGCAGAAAAATTTCTGCGACCACACTGCGGTCCGAATTCCTATTTTGCGATCGCAGAGTGCATCCCATCCTTGCTCCCAGTTACATATTTCCCATTCTCAACCCTCCTGCCTATACTAACAATGCTCCCTTTGCAGACATGGCTCAAAAACAACTTGCAAACAGACCCCGTGCTTCTAAAAGACAAAGAGTGGACTCGCCAGGAGAAGGAAATGACCAACCTGAGGAAGTAGACATGGGTAAGGCAGCAGCTTCAGCTTTACCTCGGGAGGATGATACTGTGGATAAGGATGAGTGCGCTCAGCTGGAGGTGGCATGCAGAGTTCATTGATTGACCGAGGAGGCCCCACAGTTCATATATCAGCTGAGGCATCTAGCAGCTCTCAGATGCCGGTTGTGGTCATAGCAGCTCCACCATCAGCTCCAGTGCCAGCCTTGCTTTTTACACCAGAGCTTCCACCGACAGCAGAGGTCGCACCCTCGACTGTTCCTATGCCAGATACACAGGAGGGTGATCACTCCAGCACACAGCCAGCTGCCGACTCCCATAGCACTTAATGTGCCTCAGGGAGTCTCTCCTCACACTTTGCACTTTTATTATCTGCATTGGGGACAATGCATCGTTCTAAGTTGGGGGTGGGGATACTTTGGGTGTTTTGATTTGATATAGCCATTTTTGTGCTTTTTATGTATCAAACTTGTACAACTTTGATCTATAAAGCAGTGTATATACAATGTTTTGATATGTCAATATTTGTTTATGATAAGTTAGCCAATCCATTCCTCTTGGTTTTTCCTTATCTGATTCTTTTCCAAGAGTGTAATAGTAGAATCAAAACCTCGTGTGTAAATCAACGTGATCAGTTAGTGAAATTGTTCAGTGCCAAACATGCATACCTGTACATAGCACATATCCTCCTATAGTCATTTTTCTCGACTTGTCCCAATGATAGATAGATTGACGACTGTCTTAAGGGAACGTGTCTTTATGACCAATCTTGTGAATTTAAGGATCACTTTGTAACTCTATAGCGACCCATAAAAGGTTGAAATTGCAAAGTAGTTGCTCGGAAGTGCTAAACAATGTGAATTAAGTAGTTCAAGTACAATGTGTGTAAGTGAGATTTTCTACTTGTATATAGTTCTTGTGTCCACTTCTGTCATCTAGAACTTGCCTGATTGGTCTTTCAATACTAATGATAGTATGTCCGGTTGGAGGAATGAACTTAGGCATTCGTTGTGTTAATTTGAAACATCTCTCTAGCTTTTAGAGCCTACCATTGAGTAAATAATATCACTAGTACCCCTCTTTGAGCCTTCAAACCTTTCTTTGGCCAACTCAGTACAAACCATTCCCTTTTCGCAAAATGATCCCTTATTTTGAACCCGTCCCTCCTTGAACATTGAAAATGAGGCTAAAAGCCTATGTTGGGGGTTGTATCAAGGGGAGATAGGCAAGGTTATACATTGATTCTAAGGCCACATACCTCATAGTGCGTATTAATGTATTCAAGCTCCAATATAAAAAAAAAATTATATATATATATATATATATATATATACATTGTGGAGACTTGAATAAAAATTGTGAGAGATATGCAAGGTGGTTCTATAATCGGGGACTAGAGGCTAATGAGGCTATGTGAGTTAAAGAAAACCAAAATGCAACAGAATGAAGCTTGTAAGTAGTGTTCAAGGAGGATGAAGTCATATGTACCCAAATGCTTACCTAACCTTTCCTAAACCTACATTATGAGCCTAAAAAGTCCTTATGGGACCTCCAACCGGTCATTCTTGAAGAAGTGGCGAATTAAAATAAGGGCAAGCCTATGGTATGACATGTAGTGGGACTTGAAGTTCCTTCTGAGAGTGAGTGTTCTCTTTTTACTTGTCCTTGTGAATACTGTAAATATGGTGAGTATAGGACATCCTTTCTGGTGAGAGTGCTTGAACTGCAGAATTTACTTAAGTTGAGGCCTTTAGAGTCTAATGCAAATGCAGTCAGCTGAGGGTAACATTTAGTCACAATGTGAGGCTCAAAGATTGCATGATTGGTCTGTCTTTACATGTTTGCTCTTAGTCAAGGAGGAGTGGAGCGATTGTTCCAATACATGCTTGAAGAACTGAACATTAGCACAAATCTTGTGTCATTGTTGTGTTGAGTGTTAGAAATAAGTGTAGCATAGGTATGTTCTGATTGCTTGAGGACAAGCAAGAGCTTAAGTTTGGGGTGTTGATGTGCTGGAGAGATTCGGCACATTTACATACTAAATTCCAGTATATTAGCTTGTTTCATTGCAAAATGTAGTCCATACTCATGTGATTTTGTGGTTTTACAGATAAAGAGGAAGAAAAGACCAAGGACACAAAAATGGACACAAAAAGATAAGAAAGAGGGCAAGTTGTGCAAAAGAGCAAAATTTGCGGACCACTATGCGGTCGAATACTTCATATGCGGACCGCAAACAAGCAACCAAATTGCAGAACTAAACAGTGAATGGAGCTTAAATGCATGGTAAGAATGCGATGTCTTTTGCGATCGCACATCCAATATGAGGTCCGCACTTCTGCCGCATAATGAACACACAGGAAACCTAAGATGCAAGTCTGCGGTGCTTTCTGCGGTCGCACAATCAAGATGCGGACCGCAGAATGATTACGCGATCAACACATGAATAGCTTGGGTTCCTATCCGCGGCGCCGCCTCTTAAGATTGCGGACCGCAGACCTGTTATGCGACAGATCTGCGGTCGCATACGTGACCTGGAAGGGAAAACTTGTTCGCTTTTTGTCAGATCTTGGTCCGTCTGTAAATGCCTTTTTAGAATTTCGTGTAAGGGCATCTTGTGCAGACTTTCTACTACACTCCAAGACTTTATTACTTCATCTTTTTGGAAGCTTTTGGTTGAAGAATCTTTTACTTTGTAAGCATTTATGACATTTATTACACCTTGTGTTTTATATTTTAGCATGTGTGGCTAAACTTGAATACTAAGGTTGTGAACCCTAAATGGGTGTTATGTAAATGGGTGTCTAACATTGAATATATGCATAATGGTTGGTTGATATTTCTTCACTTCTCATTCTTCATTTATTATTGGTGGTTGCAAACACTAATTAAAGCCATTAAAGTCCTACCTTACTTCGGAAAGTGGGTTAGATTTTGAAAGAAGTAAAGAACAAAAACTCGAGGCCTTACACTTCGTTTAATAGAATCGCTTAGGGATAAAAGGGTTTTATTTGGCATTTATTGATTGTTATCCATTGTGACTCTTAAACTTTTGGGAAAAAGCAAGAGAGGAAATACTACTCTAAGTATTGGGAAATATTGGGTAGTTGTTTAGAAATCAATTGCATATCAATAATCAACCATTAGGAATATATCATATTAACACCGATGGCATTAAACTACATTTATGGGAATACAACCTTGGTCTAATCAATTCTCTACATTATTACATTAAGCATTTTCACTAGTTAAATATTCTAAATCAACCTTCACTCATACTATCACTCTTACACATTTCTATGTTACTTCTAACAGAATAGATTCAAGATTTTAGTCGGGTAACACACTAATTCAAGTAATCATTTCACACCTATTCCCTGTGGGATTCGACCCCAACCTAGTTGGGTTATTATATTTGACACCGACCGCCTTACACTAATTGTAAAAATGTAATTTGAGCGTATCACTAGGGTATTCTCGAAGATTTATCTTTGTTTAGGCTACCACTAGCTGAATATTAGAGAGTCTAATATTATGAAGACAGCCTTCAGGATGAGGTATAGGCACTATGAGTTTCTTGTGATGTCTTTTGTGCTAACCAAAGCCCCAGCCGCGTTCATGCATTTGATGAACAGTGTATTCCGGCCATATTTGGACTCTTTCATGATTGTGTTCATAGATGATATCCCGGTGTACTCCCGTAGCCAGGAAGAACATGGCCAACATCCTAGAGTTGTATTACAGAGGTTGCGGGAGGAGATGTTGTATGCCAAGTTCTCCAAGTGTGAGTTCTGGCTTGAGTCTGTGGAATTCTTAGGACACGTGGTTTCAAGTGATGGTATTCAGGTGGATCCGAAGAAGATAAAGGCAGTGCAGAGTTGGCCCAGGCGGACCTCAACTACTGAGATTCGTAGCTTCCTTGGATTGGCAGGCTATTATCGCTGATTTGTTCAGGGATTCTCTTCCATTGCTTCACCCTTGACTAGATTGACTCAAAAGTGTGCTCTTTCATATGGTCCGAGGAGTGTGAGGAGAGCTTTCAGAAGTTCAAGATAGTGTTGCCCACAGCACCAGTCTTGATACTATCATCATCTTCAGACCCTTATACTCTGTATTGTGATGCCTTGAGAGTGGGCATTGGTTGTATGTTGATGCATGGGGGCAGAGTCATTGCTTATTCTTCTCGTCAGTTGAATCCCCATGAGAAGAACTAACCTGTACATTATTTGGAGCTAGCAGCCATAGTTCACGCTCTAATGATTTGGAGACATTACATGTACGGTGTCTCTTGTTAGGTGTATACCGATCATCGCAGTCTTCAGCATCTGTTCAAACAGAAGGACCTTAATTTGAGACAGCGGAGGTGGGTGGAGTTGCTTAAGGACTATGACATCACTATATTATATCATCTGGGGAAGGCCAATGTTGTGGCCGATGCTTTGAGCCGAAAGGCGGTCAGTATGGGCAGCCTAGCTTATATTCCGGTTGGGAGAGGCCATTTGCATATGATGTTCAGGCTCTAGCCAATCGGCTAGTGAGGTTGGAGGTTTCTGAGCCGAGCCAAGTATTGGCTTGTTTTTTTTCTCAGTCTTCATTATATGTTCGCATCAGAGAGCGTCAATATGATGATCCACATTTGCTTGTCCTTAAGGACAGAGTTCTGCATAATGATGCTAGAGATGTGACTATTTATAATGATGGTGTTCTGAGGATGCACGGCCGTATATGCATGCCCAATGTAGATGGCTTTCGAAATTTGATATTATAGAAGGATCACAACTCGCGATACTCCATTCATTCGGGTGCCGTGAAGATGTACCAGGACTTGAGACAGCAATACTAGTGAAGAAGGATGAAGATGGATATTGTTAGGCGTGTAGCCAGGTGCCTCAAATGCCAACAAGTCAAGTATGAGCATCAGAGACCAGGCGGTGTTCTTCAGCGTATGGTTATTACCAAGTGGAAATGGGAGAGGATTACCATGGATTTTGTGACTGGCCTCCCTCGAACTTCGAGGAAGTTCGATTCAGTGTGGGTGAATGTTGATTGACTGACCAAATCCGCACATTTTTTTCCAATATGTACTACTTACTCGTTGGAGTGGTTAGCAGGGATTTTTATACGGGAGATTGTTAGGTTGCATGGGGTCCCAGTGTCTATCATATTTGACAGGGGCACTCAGTCACTTCTCAGTTCTGGAGAGCATTTCAGTGGGAGCTGGGTACACGGGTTGAGTTGAGCACTATATTCTATCCTCAGATAGACGGACAGTCTGAGAGCACTATTTAGATCCTGGAGGATATGATTCACGCATGTGTGATTGATTTTGCAGGTTCATGGGATGCGTTCTTGCCACTTGCAGAGTTTGCCTACAACAACAGTTATCAATCGAGTGTTCAAAAGGCCCCGTACGAGGCGTTGTATGGCAGACGGTGTAGATCTCCTGTGGGTTGGTTTGAGCCCGGTGAGGATAGATTAATAGGGACTGAGCTAGTTCGGTATGCTTTGGATAGAGTGAAGTTGATTCAGGAGAGGCTTCGCACAGCATAGTGACGCCATGGTTGGTGATAGAGTACTACTGAAGGTTTCACCCATAAAGGGTGTTATGCGGTTTGGCAAGAAGGGGAAACTGAGTCTCATGTTCATTGGTCCTTTTGAGATACTCAGGAGGATTAGGGAGGTGGCATATGAGCTGGCCTTGCCACCTAGTTTGTCCGGTGTTCATCCAGTAGTCCATGTGTTTATGCTCCGAAAGTATATCGGGGATCCATCTCATGTGCTGGACTTCAGTACGATTCAGCTTGATGGTGGTCTATCTTATGATGTGGAGCCAGTGGCTATTCAGGGTTGACAGGTTCGAAAGTTGAGGTCCAATGACATTGCTTCAGTCAAGGTACAGTGGAGAGGCTGGCCCATGGAGAGGGCTACTTGGGAGATCAAGCAGGAGATGCATAGCAGATATCCTCATCTATTTGAATCTCCAGGTATGTTTATTGACCCGCTCGAGGATAAGCATTTTCTTATGTTGGGGAGAATGTGATGACCCGGCCCGTCATCATGTGAGTTTTCACCTCGTTTTCCCCGTTATATGCTTTTTCATGTTCCAATATGTATGTTTGGTGAGTTTGAGTCAATTCGGATTGAGTTTGGTTGGAAATGAGACAAATAGTCTCTTAGAAGAAGGAATAGTTGGGAAAAGTCAATCGGATATTGACTAGTGAGTTAGGGAGCTCGAAATGGAATTCTAATGATTCCATCAGCTTTGGGAGGTCATTTGTCGCTTAGGAGAGTGATCAGAATGGAATTTGGAGGTCCGGTGTAGTATTAGGCTTAATTTGGCTAATATTGAATTTTGGCAAAATCCGAACGGTAATTGAGATTTTGATCTTGGAGTTGGAATGGAATTCTGACAGTTGCAGTAGCTCCGTTAGGTGATTTTGGATATGCTTGCAAATATTCAGGTCATTCGGACATCATTTGGTCGGGTTTTTGATCGAATGTTGGTTTCTGAAGTTTTAGATGAAACTTAGGCTTGAATTCGCTTGGATTCGATGATTTCCGTGTTTAAAGGCCTGCTTTTATCAATGGATCAAGTTTGTATCGTGTTTTGGAGTAGGTTGGTGGTTTTTTGTTGGGGTCTCGGGGGCCTCGGTATGATTTCGGGGGTCCAAACGGACCTTTTTGTGCCAAAAAGCATAGCTGATCTGCTGCACTGAATTGCAGGAAAAATTTACACATCCCGATCGCGTACCTGGCCATGCGATCACATAGTGCATTAGAGAGCTGAGAGGTTTTTGTTCTTTGCGATCACGAGATGAGGGATGCGATCGCGTAAAGTGAAGGCTGTGTTCATCGCGACCGCGAGGCCTTTCATGCGATCGTGTAAGGTTGAGTCTGGAAGCAGTGCGATCGTGGTGCGAGTGTCGTGATCACGTAGAAGTGTTAAGCTCGTCATCACTATCACGGCTGACTCCACGCGATCGCGTAGAAGGAAATCAGGCCTGCCAAAAAATCTGTACATCGCGATCGCGTGCCAAAGGCTGCGATCGCATAGGGTAACGCGGCCTGGCAGAAAGGTTAAGTTCAGAATATTTCATCCGTGACCCCATTACACATAACCTCCATTTATGAGTTCTTAGAGAACAAAGTGACGAGAATTGAAGGGGATTTCACTTGGTAAACATTGGAGGTACGTTTTATGGTCTAAATACGTGATTTTATCTTAGAATCTTCAATTATTTCACTGTAAATGGGAGGATTAATGGAGGATTTTTTCCCTAAGACTGGGTTATGGTAAATCATCGATTTGAATGGGAAAACGGAGTCCTATATTGATAAACTTTATATGTATGGACTCGTGTCGAGATAAGGATTTCAAAAATGTAACTTTTGTAATTTCTCGATAAGCGTACCAAAAGTCAGATTTTTACCACTTCGTGGGTTTTGGTGTAAATCAAGTTATTTTGATTGGGTTTTGTCTAATTAGCCTGTATTGATGTATTCTTATTGATTTTGAGCAGATTTGGCATCCGAGGAGATTGATTTGTGAGGCAAGCGCAAAGTGAGCTAGGACTTCTACCGGTTCGAGGTGAGTGGTTGTAGTAAAGGATGTACTAAGGGTTTGAAACCCCGTACTTGCACTATACAGTGCTAGGCTGAGATAAAACACGCGTTGTGTGATGAGCGTGGTGGTATTTTGACTGGGGATTTGGACATGGTCCTTCCCGATTGATAGTCTTACTGTATATTATGACTGAGATTGAGCTTATAACTGTGTAATTGGGCTAGTAGCCATGATTCAGGCCTTGTGCAGATCTGTAGAGTATTAGGGAGGCCTGTAGAGCCAGGTGACCCTTATATCTTGCGGGATACATGCACTTAGCCGTAATTATAGTTGTATAGCATATCATGAGCCAGTACTAGAGGTGTACTTTGAGAGAGACTACCTAGGGTAGGATTCCCTGTTCTAGTTGAGTGGGCCTCAGAGGCCAAGTCTATATTGACTGAGATAGGGTCGAGGACCCGTTGTGTGGTATTGATATACATATATATCGGATTGGGCTGCACGCCACAGCATAATATATATATTGGATCGGGCTGCACGCCGCAGTGCTATACATATTGGATCGGATTGCACGCCGCAGTATTATACATGTGGACCGGACTGCACGTCATAGTATTATTGCGTTTGGGCTGTAGGAGCCCCTTCGAATTCTGCACACATTTCCAGTGAGCGCTGTTTATACACTTTTATACAAAGAGGTACAACATATATATATATATATATATATATATATATATATATATATATATATATATATATAGCGCTGCGGACTGCAAGCCACAGTATCATAGCGCTTGGGCTGAGGGAGCCCCTCCGAAGTCTGTATACACCCCCCAGTGAGCACCGTCAATGTTAAAGGGAGCGGGCTGCACGCCGCGGTGTTATATATATTGGAGTAGGCTGCAAGACGCAGCTTTACATATATTGGAGAGGGCTGCACGCCGTAGCATTATACGTATATATTTGATCGGTGTGCATGCTGCAGCAGTATGAGTGAGGACTAGGTCAGTGTGGGACCGTTGTGAGACAGATGTGGACTGGAAATGGGATTATTCACTGTAGAGATAACTTACCTGTGAGGTTACCCCCTTAGAATTGTTTAGTGACAGTACATGTGTTCTTACTTTCAGTTATTATTTATTATTATTACTCACTGAGTTGAAATATACTCACCCAACTCCCCTGCACTTTTTGTGCAGATTCACAGGTTCCAGAGGGCAGTTGAGCTATCACAGCTGCTTCGTTACTATTATCCTGAGGAGACTTCGAGGTAGCTGCCGACGTCGGCAGGACCTGATCTCTTCTTCTTATCATTTTGTTGCTTTTATTCTGCCTGGACATTATTTGTGTAGGATATTTTCATCTTAGAGGCTCAGTCTTGTGACACCGTGATTTGGTTGGGCTGTATTTTGTCTATTTTCTTTCTGTACTTATTGTATTGATATGAAAATATGCTATTGAGGTTAATTGATCATCATTAACTAATAACTGGTTGGTAAATTGGATAACATGGTCGGGCTTGCCTAGCAATGTGTTGGGCGCCATCACGACCGGGGATTGGGTCGTGACATTTTATGCTCATCCGCCTTCGACTAAGATATTTTAGGCTCATCCGCCTTCGAATAGGATATTTTAGGTTCATCCGCCTTCGAATAGGATATTTTAGGTTCATCCGCCTTCGAATAGGATATTTTAGGATCATCCGCCTTCGAATAAGATATTTTATGCTCATCCTACTTCGAATAGGATATTTTAGGTTCATCCATCTTCGAATAGGATATTTTAGGCTCATCCGTCTTTGAATAAGATATTTTAGTTTCATCCGCCTTCGAATAGAATATCTTAGGTTCATCCGCCTTCGAATAAGATATTTTAGGTTCATCGACCTTCGAATAGGATATTTTAGGTTCATTTGCCTTCGAATAGGATATTTTAGGTTCATCCGCCTTCGAATACGATATTTCAGGTTTGTCCGCCTTCAAATAGGATATTTTGCGTTTGATTTATTTCGACCCGTGTGGTTCTGCTTGTGTAGACATTGCCAAATATGCATTTCATAAATTATTGCCAAATACATTTTTAAGTTTTTAAATAAAGCCAGGAGCCCACCCGAAGAGAGGAGAGGCGATTTAAAGTTGCTGTCATAATCAAGACCGCGCCTGGAGAATGGAGGTTGTATCATATTTATAAAGGCAAGTCAGGAGCCCGACTGAAAAACAGAGGACTACATTTAAGATCGAAGATGAATTCAATAAATACCGAGGTTTACAATACGAACCCCCTGCATAACAAGCTTTAAATCAAGGAAGCAGTATCCCCAGCAGATAGAACAAAATGATGAAATTTGTGTTCTGAGAAGTGAAAATACCCATACCATCCCCATCTGCTTTTGGAAGATTGAAGCACAGGAAGAAACATAAGCTGACAAGAAAGCAAGGCAGCAAGAACAAATTCAAGATATAGATAAGAGTTTACAGTTCATAGACCATAATTTAGTCTAACTTCTTATTTTGTTTTAGCATGGTGTAATAAGGATGTGGGCAAGTAGTAATCGCAACAACAGCAACAGTAACAGCAAAATCCCAGTCATATAGTAGTCCCAGCTACCAAAACTTTCCGAACTACATTGACCTGATTCCCTTTTAGCCAGGGATATGTAGGAAACCTTTTGAAGCAAAGGTTCAGTCAAAACATTTTGAAAAAAATGCTTCTCATGGAGTTCTCAAATGGGCAAAAATCGCTCGTATCCGCAAACGTGTCTTTGCACGAAAAACTCTTTGTGTTTACGCGTAAAGAGGGGCAGCTGTGAGCACGTGATTTTTGCCCTATAAGAGAAATACTCCCAACAAATCATAATAAAACCATTTTAGTTTGCTTGCAATTGTTGTGAATTTTGTGATTATTTTTCTTGTATTACTTGCATTTTTCTGTGCATATTAATTTGTTTAAATAAATAAAAATATCAAACATGTATTTGTATATAAAATTCTAGATTATAATTAGGAATAATTAATTTTATTTTACAAAAAATATAAAATCACAAAAATATGTATTTTTGCATTTTTAGAATTTAATGTTCAATTTGTGCGATTTTTATTTTAATTGACGTCGAATTTTGTGTGATAATTATTATTATGAGTTAATTAGTGTTTTAAGATAATTTTGGGTTTTATAATTTAATCTTAACATTTTTTATTTCATAATAAATAATTTTTTTTAAATAGAGAAGATAAATCCGGAATTGGGCCTCTTCTGAAATTTTAAACATAGGCCCAAATCTATTCTACCCAACCCAAAACCCCATAACCCAAACCCATGACTCATGACCCAAACCCATAACCCATCTACTACACTACTATACACTATTTAACCAAACCCTAAACCTAAAACACACATAACACAAAAGCCTCTGCCCTAACTATTCTCTCTTCTTCTTTTCACCTTTTTCCTTCTCCCTCACCTTGCATCCCTGGCTGCGGCCACTCCTCCAGCAAAAACAACCAGTCGTCGTCACCATACCCAGGTCGCCGGACCTCTCTTGCTTCTTCTCATTATCACCGACAACCATTATCGCCAAAGCTTCACGTCCAAACGTCCAGCTGCCGTCCAGCTTCAACCGTGGCTGCCCGTCTCATCGAGCAGTTGATGAGCTGAAGCATCCCGATGTCCAGCTTTGATGGCAGCAGCTTGTTCAGTCTTCTTCCTCTTCTTCCTTCGATTTTTCCGGCGATATATATATATATATATATTGTTCAGTCTTCTTCCTCTTCTTCCTTCGATTTTTCCGGCGATATATATATATAGAAAACACTAGATATACATGTTTTTATATTATGTATATATATGTATATATGGGTATATTATATGTAGACATATGTTCCGGATAGTATAATAGTGTGTATATATGTTTTGGGCAGATTTAAATATACAAAAGTCCGGTGTTAGCCCAGTGTATGTATATATATATAGATATATGATCTAAGTATCAAGAGCCATCATGCTCATATAACATCACCGCTCAGTGGAACCTCATCACATAAGGAACTTACCAAGCCGTCTCACAACTCATGTGTGTGTGTGTATATATATATATATATATGAATTTCATTTTATGTATATTATGTATATATGTATATATGGACCGGTTCTATCTATCTATATATATATATATATATAGATAGTATATATTTGATTTTGTTTCTTACTTCTTGTTCGTCATGTTGTTAGGATTGTTGTTAAAATTATTTAAGAATTGGTTAAATTTGCTACATTTTGGTTGTTTGATTTAGGTGAATTGGTTATAACTGATAAGGGTATAGTAGTAAATTTCAATAATTTTGATGATATTTTGGTCAATAAATTGTAGTCAAATATTTGAATTAAAGTATTTTATCTATTAGTTATTTAAATATTGTTAAAATAATTATGGTGGAAGATAAAATATTTGTTAGTGGAGAATAATTCATTTCTTTAATAAAGAGTGGGAAACAATTATAATGGTGTTAAAATAATTAATTAAATATACGTAATCATGCTTTGAAATAATTAAAATAAATAATAGTGGGGTGTAAAAGAATATGGTGGGGTAGAAATTAAATTATGTGATTAATTAAAAGGCACTAAAATTAATAGGATAATTAAATAACTAATAGGATAATGGGATAGTGGAAAAAATACTAATTGCATGCATATATAAGAGTTTAAGATATGACATAAACGGGGGGGGGGAGGACTAAGAAAAAAGATTAAAAGAGAAGAAGAGAAAGATTAAGAGAAAGAAAATAGAGAGAGAGCAAGAAGAAATAGAGAGAGAGAGATTTAAGAGTAAAAAATATTAGAAGTAAGGAACAAGAGATAAAAGATTAAGAGGATTACCAATAGTTTATATATATATAAAAAAATTAAGAAGAAATGAGAGTTAGTTTTCAATTTACAAAATATATATTCAAGTTTCACTTCTTAGTTGCTGGTTTTTATTCCGATTTTGGGTTATTTTACTTCCACCACTATTGTCGTGTTGTTTCTAGTGCTGTGTTGGTCAATCTTATATTCTGCTATCTTTCAAATATCAAGTACACGACTGATTGTGTTTAAATATTATAAATACATGTGAAGAATGAAAGTTCTGAAATTTTAATTAGCTTTCTTTTATTGATTGTGTTTAAATTATTTTCCATATTAATATTATGCCAATTTTTATCACTTTGAATAATTAGACTTTTGTAAGTAATAATAATTCACTTCAATATAGTTATTAAATAATATAAGTATAAACATGTTATTAATATCCAAGTTATTTAGTAATTAAAATAGAAATAAGTTATCTCTTTAATTAAGCGGATTAATTAAAACTAGTTAGTTCAGTAGCTATAAATGATTTAATATTGTCTTTAATAGGCTAAATTGAAGATATGTAGCTAAACTTAGTAAAAAGGTGAATTTTAATTATATGGCGTGTAGGAATTTAGGTACGATTTGAGTTTAAATAATACTGTTTTCAAATTTAACAAATATTCAATTAAGTATAAGTAATTATGGTTAATTATTGTTCTTTTAAATATTTGTAAATATTTAATTTCATTGGTTTAAGTCAAATAAAATATGTGTTTAAATTAAAATAATTGGTTCGATTTGTATAAATATTATTTTTCAATTTTGTATTTTATTTTAGTTTAAATTTTAGCCATGTCTACTTCCATTAAATAGTTATCGTAATATAGCAAACCAATATGTTACACTTTGAGCATGTAATCAATTAGGATTTTATCTTTATTTTAAAAAAAAATTAATTAAATAAATAAAAATTACAGTCAATTTAAGTTTTTTTTAAGATGATCATAGATTTAAATAATCCTTAACAAATAATTTAATTAGTTTTTAATATATTATAATGCAAGACTTAATTTTGTTTTAATCAATTTCCTTTAATACAAGTTAATAAATTTCGTATTTATTAAATAAAACATTTCGAATTTTTTTTATTTCGCTTCATTAATATTTTTCATAAATTAATTAAGTGTATTGCATATTTTTAGCTCATAATTAATTAGGATTTTTTTCTTTATTTATTGTAGAGAAAAACTTCAAAAAAATAATAAAGATCTAGTCATTTTAGGATATCTCTAAAACAAAGGAGGCGTGCCTCGCCATATCAAATGTTAAAATGCGGGCCCCTCATTATTTCTTAATGAAAAATATTTAGAAATTCGGGATTGGTCGTTTAGTGAATTTTTACAGCCTTCTCAAAATAATAACGTGTTATTAGCTTTAATCGCGTATTTAATAATTGTATCTCCCTAAGCTCGGGTGCACATTTATGTGACCCAAATCCAAATCTCAACGAAGTTGAAATGCGTTAAAGGGCACATGCGTACTGGTACGGTGTGATACGAAATACATTTTCACGACGTTACAATTCTAGTAAAATAATAATAAAACCGGTCAAAGAATTTTAATTTACATTAAGTACATAACTGTTAAAAATCAGATAAAAGGCCGAATATGACAGTTGAGCGAGCGTGCTAGAACCACGGAACTCGGGAATTCCTAAAACATTCTCCCGGGTTAAAAGAATTCCTTATCCGAATTACTAGTAAGTAGACTGTTAAACAGAGTCATTCTTTTCCTTGATTCGGGATTCAACCGGTGACTTGGGACACCAATAACCTTCCAAGTGGAGGCTCTGAATTAAACAAATAAATCCCGTTTTGACTGTCTTTTAATTATAAAAACTCCCTCGCGCCCCTCGGCGCGTAAATAAGAGGTGTGACAGTGCCATGGCCATGTGCTGACACGTCCTTACCCGTGCCATGCCCACATCCTGCCATGCCCTGACACGTCCTGTGGCCACATCCTATGATGTCCTGACACATCCTGACACGTGCCATGGCCATATCTTGACATGTCCTGACATATGCCATGCCCACGTCTTGCCATGTCTTGTGACATCTTGATACGTCCTGACCCGTGCTATCGCCACGCCCTACCATGTCGTGCGACATCTTGACACATCCTGAAACATGCCATGGCCATGTCCGGAATGTCCTAACCCGTGCCATGCCCACATCCTTCCATGTCCCGTAATGTCCTAACATGTACTGTGGCTATGTCCTACAATGTCCTTACACGTCTTGACCCGGGCCATGGCCATGTCCTGCCATGTCATATGACGTTTTGACACATCCTAAAACGTTCCATGGCCATGTCCTGACACGTCCTAACCCATACCATGGCCATGCTCTGTCATGTCCTATGATGTCCTCACAAATCCTTAAATGTGCCATGGCCTTGTCCTGACACGTCCTGACTCGTTGCATGCCCTCGTCCTTCCATGTCCTGTGATGTCCTGACATATCTTGGGGTAATCCTGTAATATCATGACATGTCTTCACCCGTGCCATAGCCACACCCTGCTATGGCCCGCGACGTCCTGACACGTCCTAAAATGTGCCATGGCCATGCCCTAACACATCTTGTGCCGTTCCATACCCACGTCCTACCAAATCCTGTGACGTCCTGACACCTCCTGTGGCCACGACCTACAATGTCCGTACATGTCCTGATACGTGCCATTGCCACACCCTGGCATGTCCTGCGATGTCATGACACATCTTGAAACGTGCCATGGCTATGTCTTGCCACGTCTAACCTGTGACATTCCCACGCCCTGCCATGTCCTATGACTTCCTACCATGTCTTATGGCCACATCTTCCTACATCATGACACTTCTTTACCCATGCCATGGCCATGTCTTGACACGTCCTGACCCGTTCCATGACCACGTCCTACGACATCATGACATGTCCTGTAGCCACATCCTGCGACATCGTGACACGTCCTCACCCGTGTCATGGCCACACCCTGACATGTCCTGTAACGTCCTGACATGTCTTAAAACGTGGCATGACCATGTCCTAACACGTCCAAATCTATGCCATGCCCACGTCCTACCATATCTTGTGACATCATGACACATACTGTAGCCATGTCCAACAAAGTCCTCACACGTCCTGACCCGTGCCATGGCCATGTCCTAACACGTCCTGAAATGTGCCATGGCCATGTCTTGACACTTCCTGACGCGTGCCATTGCCACGTCAAGACACGTCCCAAAATGTGCCATGGCCATCTCCTGACACGTCCTGACCCGTGCCATGCCCACGTCCTGTCATGTCTTGCGACATCCTGACACGCTTGAAATGTGCCATGACTATGTCCTGACACATCCTGTCATGTGCCATGCCCACGTCCCACCACGTCCTACGACATCCTGACATGTCATGTGCCCACGTCCTGCAAAAACCTAACATCTCCTGACCCGTGCCATGGCCACATCCTGACACGTCCGGAAATATGTCATGGCCATGTCCTGACACGTCCTGACCCATGCCATGCCCACATCCTATCATGTCCTGTGATGTCCTGACACATCCTTTGGCCACGTTCTGCAATGTCCTGACACGTCCTGATCCGTGCCATGGCCACTTCCTGCCATGTCCTGCGACATCTTGACACATCTTGAAATGTGCCTTGGCCATGTCCTGACACATCGTGACCATGCCATGCCCGCATTCTGCCATGTCCTATGACGTCCTGACGTTTCCTATGGCCATGTCCTGCAATGTCCTGACATATCCTGACTGTGCCATGGCCACGGCATGGCATGTGCTACTACGTACTGAAACATGCCATGGCCATGTCCTGACTTATCCTGACCCGTGCCATGACCATGTCCTGCCATGTCCTATGACATCTTGATATGTCCTGTTATATCTCACATCCTGACCCGTGCCATGGACATGCCCTACCATGTCCTGTAACGTCCTGACATGTCTTGAAGCATGCCGTAGCCATGTACTGATAGGTCCCGACCCATGCCATACCAATGTCCTGCAATGTCCTAACACGTCCTATGGCCACGTCCTGCAACATTCTAACACGTCCAAACCTGTGCCATGGCCATGCCATACCATGACATGCGATGTCCTGACACGTCTTGACACATGCTATGGCCTTGTGCTGACACTTCCTCACCTGTGCCATGCCTATGTCCTGCCATGTCCTGACACATCCTGTGGCCACGTCTTGCGTTGTCCTGACATGTCCTGACCCGTGCCCTGGCCATATCTTGACAAGTCCTGCATCTTGCCATGCCTACATCCTGCCATGTCCTACAACATGCTGACACATTCTGTAGCCACGTCTTATGATGTACTGACACGTCCTGACCCGTAGCTTGGCCATGCCCTGCCGGGTCATGAGACGTCCTGACACATGCCATGGCCATGTCCTGACACATCCTAACCTGTTCCATGCCCTAGTTTTATCATGTCCTACACCATACTGACACATCCCGTGGCCATGTCCTGTGACGTCCTGACCTGTGCCATGGCCATGACTGACATGTCCTACGACATCCTGACAAGTCCTAAAACATGCAATGGCCATGTCCTGATACGTCCTGATCCGTGCCATGCCCACGTCCTGCCATGTCCTGACACGTCCTATGGCCACGTCCTGACACGTCCTAACCCGTACCATGGCCACGCCTTGCCATGTCCTGTGATGTCTTGACACATCCTGAAACGTGCCATTGCCATGTCTTGAATGTCCAAACTCGTGCCATGCCCCCATCCTGCCATGTCATGGAATGTCCTAACACCTCCTGCAGTGTCCTAACACGTCCTTGACCCATGCCATGGCCATGCCTTGCCATGTCTTGCGATGTCCTGACACGTCCTGAAATGTGTCATGGCCATATCCTTACACGTCCTGACCCGTGCCATGCCACATCCTGCTATGTCCTGACACGTCCTCTAGCCACGTTTTGCAACGTCCTGACACGTCCTAACCTATGTCATAGCTATACCCTTCTATGTCTTGCGACGTCCTGACACGTGCCATGGCCATGTGCTGACACGTCCTGACCCATGCCTTGCCCACATCCTGCCATGTCTTGACACGTCTTGTGGCCACGTCCTGTGACATCCTGATGCATCACCCATGCCATGCCCACGCCCTACCATGTCTTGCGACATCCTGACACATCATGAAATGTGCCATGGCCATGTCCTGACACATCCTGACCCATGCCATGCCCATGTCCTGACACATCCTGACCCGTGCCATGCCCATGTCCTACCATGTCCTAAGACATCTTAACACGGCTTTTAGCCATGTCCTACAATGTCCTGACACGTCCTGACCCATGCCTTGGCCATGCCCTGCCTTGTCGTGCGATGTCCTGACACATCCTTAAATGTGCCATGGCCTTGTCCTGCGATGTCCTAACCCGTTGCATACCTACGTCCTTCCATGTCCTGTGATTTCCTAACACATCCACATTGTCTTGACACGTCCTGACTCGTTCCATGGCCATGCCCTGCTATGTCCTGCGACTTCCTAACACATCTTAAAATCTGTCATGGCCATTTCATGACACGCCCTGACCCGTGCTATGCCCACGTATTGACACACCCTGTGGCCACGTCTTGCGATGCCCTGGCACGTCCTGACCTATGCCATAGCTATGCCCTGTCATGTCATGTGACATCCTGACACGTGTCATGGCCATGTGCTAACACTTCCTAACCCTTGCCATGCCCACGTCCTGCAATGTCTTGACATGTCCCATGGCCACGTCCTACAATGTTCTGATACGTCTTGACCATTGCAATGGCCATGTCTTGACACGTCCTGACCCGAGCCATGCCCACGTCCTATCATGTCCTGCGGCGTCCTAACACGTCTTGTGGCCACGTCCTGCAATGTCCTGACACGTCCTGACCCGTAACATGGCCACGCCGTGCCATGTCCTGCGACATCTTCACACGTACTAAAATGTTCCGTGGTTATGTCCTAACACATCGTGACTCGTACCATACCTACGTCCTGCCATGTCTTGACACGTCTTGTGGCCACGTCCTACAAAATCTTAACACAGCCTGACCCGTGCCATGGCCACGCCTTGCCATATCCTGCGATGCCCTGATACGTCCTAATACGTTCCATGTCCATGTCCTAACTCATCCTGACTCGTGCCATGCCCACATCCTGCTCTGTCTTGTAACATCCTGACACATCTTGCGGCCACGTCCTGCAATGTCCTAGCATGTCCCGACCCATGCCATGGCCACGCACTTCCATGTCTTGCAACGTCTTGACATGTCCTGAAATGTGCCATGGCCATGTCATGACACGTCTTGACCCGTTCCATGCCCACGTCCTGCCATATCCTGCAACGTCCTGACACATCCTGTTGCCATATCCTGCAATGTCCTGACATGTCCTTACCCGTGCCACGGCCATGCCCTACTATGTCTTGTGACGTTGTGACACGTCCTGAAATGCGCCATGGCAATGTCCTGACACATCCTAAACCATGCCATGCGTATGTCCTACAAGTCCTATGACATCATGGCATGTCGTTCAATGTCCTGACACGTGCTGAACTTTGCCTTGGCCACACCCTGCCATGTTCTGCGATGTCCTAACATGTTTTGAAATATGTCATGGCCATGTCCTGCCATGTCTTGATATGTCCTATGGCCATATCCTGCGACATCCTAACACGTTCGACCGGTGCCATGGCCATGCCCTGCCATGACGTGCAGTGTCCTGACACGTGCCATGTCCATGTGCTAACATGTCATTGATACGCTCAAATTACACTTTTATAATTAGTGTAAGGCGGTCGGTGTCAAATATAGTAACCAAACTAGGTTGGGGTCGAATCCCACAGGGAATAGGTGTGAAATGATTACTGGAATTAGTGTGTTACACGACTAGAATCTTAAATCTATTCCGTTAGGAGTAACATAAAAATGGTGGAAGAGTAGTAGGATGAGTGAAGGTTGTTTTAGAGTATTAACTAATGTGAATGCTTGATGTAGTAATTAATAATGTTGATTAAACCAAGGTTGTGTTCCCATAAATTTAGTGTAATGCTATCGGTGTTAATATGATATATTTCTAATGGTTGGTTATTTATATGCAATTGATTTCTATGCAACTACCCAATATTTCCCAATACTTGAATAGTGTTTCCTCTCTTGCTTTTTCCCAAAAGTCTCAGAGTAACAATGTATAACAATCAATAAATGCCAAATAAAACCCACTTATCCCTAAGCGGTTCTATTAAACGTGGTGTAAGGCTTCGAGTTTTTGTTCTTTACATCTTCCAAAATTTAACCCACTTTCCGAAGCAAAGTAAGACTTAAATGACTTTTGTTAATGTTTGCAACCACCAAAAATAAATGAAGAATGAGAAGTAAAGAAATATCAACCAACCATTATGCATATATTCAATGTTAAACACCCATGTACATAACACTCATTTAGGGTTCACAACCTTAGTATTTAAATTTAGCCACACATACTAAAACACAAAATACAAGGTGTATTAAATGTCATAAATTCTTACTAAGTAAGAAAATCTTCAACCAAAAGCTTCCAAAACGATGAAGTAATAAATTCTTAGCGTCTAGTATAAAGTCTGCACAAGATACCCATACACATGATTCTAAAAAGCTATTTATAGAAGGACCAATTTCGGACAAAAATTGGACAAGTTTACCCTTCCAGGTCAACTTTGCGACCGCAGATCTATCACATAACATGTCTACGGCCCGCATCTTGAGAGACGGCGTCGCAGATTAAAACCCTAGCTTATTCATTCGTTCATCGCATTACCATTATGCGATCCGCATAGTGATTGTGCGACCGCGGATGGTAGCGCATAGTTGACTCCTGGGTTTACTTCGTGTTCATTTAGCGGCAGAAGTGTGGATCGCATGTTAACTATGCGATCGCAGAATGCGTCGCATTCTTGATGTGGTTTTTAGCTTCGGCCTCTGTTTAGCTCTGCGATTTGGTGTGCAATTCTATGGTCCGCATGTGCAATCTGCGACCGCATGTTGGTCCGCAGACTTGCCTTTGTGCACAACTTTTACTTTTTCTTGTCTTTTTGCTTCCATTTTTTGTGTCCTTGGTCTTTTCTTCCTCTTTATCTGTAAAACCACAAAATCACATAAGTATGGACTACATTTTGCAATAAAACAAGCCAATATAAGAGCAAGTAGTATGTAAATTTGCCGAATTTCTCCGGCACATCAGTTGTGACCCGTGTCATGCCCACGTCCTGCCATGTCCTGACACATCCTATGCCCACATCAATCGTGACCCGTGTGAGGACACCCCCAACTTAAATTCTTGATTGTCCTCAAGCAAGCAGAACACACCTATGCCAAACTTATTCACACACTCAACACAATAATGACACAAGATAGTGCTAATTTTCAGTTCTTCAAGCATGTATTAAAACAATCTCTCCACTCCTCCCGGACTAGAAGTATGGACATAGAGACAGACCAATTATGCAAGCTTTGAGCCTCTTATTGTGACTAAGTGTTACCCTCAAATGGATGCATTTTTGTTAGACTCTAAAAGGCTCAACTTAAGAAAATTATGCAGTTCATGCACTCTCACCAGAAATGATTTCCCATACTCACAATATTTACAACATTTACAAGGACAGTTCAAAAAGAACACCCACTCTCAGAAGGAACTTCAAGTGCCACAACATGTCATACTATAGGCTTGCCTTTATTTTAATTCGCCACTTCTTCAAGAATGATCATTTGGAGAGGTCCCATAAGGACTTTTTAGGCTTTTAATGAAGGTTTAGGGAAGGTCGGATACACATCTGGGTACAAGTGACTTCACCCTCCTTGAACATTACTCGCAAGTGCCAATCTTTTGCACTTTGATTCTCTTTAACCCTCATGACTTCATTAGTGTCTAGTTCCCAACATGAACCCCTTTCGCAGCTCCAACCATTTATATACATACACATGTTTCTCTTTTTTTTTTCTACACATCGGCAAGTAGACTAACTTTTGCTTTAATTTCTCTTTTTCTTTTGGAGCTTGAATGCTATAATACAAACACATTTTTGAGGTGTGAGGTCTTTGACTCAATGCACGACCTTATCCATTGCCACTTTTTACCGCACCCCCAACTTAGGCTTTTGGCCTCATTCTCGATGTTCAAGGAGGGTCAGGTTCAAGAGAGGGAATTACTTCACGAAAGGGAAAGGTTTGTAATGAGTGAGCCAAAGAAAGGTTTAAAGGCTCAAAATGGGTGCTAGTGATATTATCTGTGCACGGGAGGCTTGGAAGGCTAAGATCATTCCCCCAACCAAACATACTATTATAAGTATTGAAAGACCACCCAGGCAAGTTCTAGATGACAGAAGTGGACACAAGAATTATATACAAATAGAAAACTCGCATACACACATCGTACATGAACTGCTTTATTCACCTTGTTTACCACTTTCGAGCAACAATTTTGCAATTCTGAGCCTTTTGGGCAGCCATAGAGTCACAAAATGAGCCTCAAATTCACAGGATTGGTCATAGAGACAAGTTCTCTTAAGATAGTCGTCAATCTATCTATCATTGGGACGAGTCGACAAAGATGACAATAGGAGGACATGTGCTATGTTTAGATACACATGCTTGACACTGAATAAATTCACTAAACTGGTCAAATTGATTTACACACAAGGTTCTGATTCTACTATGACACTCTTGGAAAAGAATCAGACAAAGAAAAACCAAAAGGAATTGATTTACTAACTAATCACACAACGCAGATCAAAACATTATACAAACATTGATTTATATACCAAAGTTGTATCAATGTACACAGGTTTGATACGCATAAGCACAAAATAGCATACAAAAAATTTAAAAATTTACACCAAGGTACCCCACCCCCAACTTAAAAAGATGCATTATCCCCAATGCATAGAATAGCAAAGTTTGAGGGAAGACTCCCTGAGGTACACTAAGTGCTATGGGAGAACCCCGAGCTATCTTCTTCATCATCACTCTCACTCTGTCCATCATCTTCTTCATTAGAGGCAATGTCAATCGGGCCAATAGGAGCTGGGGTTTGTGAGTCTCCAGGAGTGGGAATGACATGGTCGGCCATCAGGTTGGTGAAGTCCAGACATAAATTAGGCACCATATCTATACCCTTGTCAACCGCCACAGGACAGAAGGATGAAATGTCGAAGTCTAAATTCTGTATCTTTTTGAAATTGACTTTCATAGAAGCAACCTCTTTCTTGAGGTCATGCAAACCAGACACTTCTCGGCGTTCCAGCTTTTCTACCCTCAATTCAAGTCCTTATAGTCGCTTTGCATATGCTGTCTGTTTCAGCTAAATATCTGCTATAGCTGACTGCATGGGAGTGAGGGCCTACTTGATCAAATTTGGCAATATCTTTACAAGCTGGTCGACTTTGGAATTGGCATGTGTACCTAAGAGACAAAGCTTTGAGACTGCCGGATTGTCTTGTAGAGTCTGAGCAGTGGCAGCAGAAGTCTGAGCATTGGTGGAAGGAGTGGAGGACTGTGCTGCATTGTCCCGAGTGACATGAGGCTGGGATGAAAGGAGGTCCTCCTGAATAACTGCCGGAGGAGGTATCACATCATCACCAAGGCGGTTGATGTCTATGATCCCTTGTTCCTGACCTGTCGCATCCTGCTAGAGATGAATAGGAACTTGAGCCTCATGGCATAAGGCAGTGATCAAGGACGGAAATGGGAGAGAAGTGGCATATTGCATTGCTCGTCGCCCCATCTCTTGAAAAATAATCTCCCCCACATTCACTTTGATACCCTGAATGATACAAGTAATGAGAAGGGCTTTCACAATGGCAATGCTCGTCTCATGATTTGTTGGGATCAGTCTGGATGCAAGAAATGCAAGCCAGTATCTCCCCTCCCGTGAGAAGCTCTCCTTCTGAATTTTTCCCCAAGATTGTATCCGTGCAGGGGTCCCAATTGCTATGAAGGAGGCAATCCAGCTCCTTTCACTCTCCCTGTTGGCGAATTTAGCTTTGTACTCTACTGTTGAGGTGTCCTCGTCCCAGTCTGGGACCAAAATCCGATTGATGGCTTTTGCGCTGCATTTGACTAGGAATCCCCGAACATCTACCTTGTCGAGTTACATCTTTTGCCTCTTGTGATGCTTGGTTCGGGAAGATCCATAGTTGGCATAGAACTCCCGAACGATTGATTCATTGTATTTGGCTGGAGGTTCAGTGAAACCCATCCATTTTATCCGCTTAAGGTTTGCAAGGATGTGCGGGTACTTGTCTTTAAGCCCATAGAGGCTTAATTGCTTTTCCGGAAGGAGTTTTCTCCGGTCGAGCCCAGCTTTGTATTTCTCCCTTGAGCCCTCAATGCCCAGCAGAGATGGTTGTAGTGCCTTAAGCAGCTTGCGTTCTCAGTGCTTCAGCATGTATGTTAACCCCAAGCCCAATATCTGCTTCCTCAGGTTGGGAGCTTGATTCTTGTGGCGGGTCCACTCTTTGTCTTTTGGCCACATGAGGTTTGGCTGCATGTTGTTTGAGTTCGGTAACCATGTTTGCAAAGGAAGGTACTGTTAGTACAGACACTAGGATAGAAGATAGGAAAGAAATGCATTGAGAGAACAGGTATGCGATGCACTATGCAGTTGCAGAACCATTCTGCGGACCGCAAAGTCATCGCAAAAATTCTTGTCTAAGATCAGTACCAATCTACGATGATATGTGCGGTCGCATAACCACTATGCGGACCGCATACATATCGCACACTTAACATTTGTAAAGCCAAAATTTTCTAGTTCTCTATTTTACTCTGCGGTGAGATTGCGGACCGCAGATCGATTCTGCGACCGCATACCCCACCGCACATTTGCCATTTGAAAGGGCTACCCTGGTGATAAATATGCGGTCACTTTGTGGACCGCAAAGCAAGAATGCGATCGCATAGTTACCGCAGATGTTATCTTCCCCAGCTGACCTAGGGTTAGGTCTGCGTCGAAAGTGTGGTCCTATATTTCACCCATGGATTCCCCATTCTTCTACCAATTCCTTCCCCACAGCATGCTTAGACCCAAATCACTTCTATTTTAGCCATATAACTAAACCAATGACAAGTCCCCTAAGAATTCTTCTCAAAAACTGTAATGACAGAAATGGAGAAAACAGTAACACATACCAGATGCAGAGCGAGAATGTTTGTGGATAACTGGGTGATTCGGTTGTTGTGTGGGTACGATCTCTCCTCTCTTCTCTCTTTTTCTTTTTATTTTTTTTTGTTTTTTTTCTCTCTCTTATTTTTTTTGTTTTGTACTGAAAAGTAATAGGAACGTACCTGGGGGGGGGGAGTAAGCAAATTCGCGCTGACCATTTTGCGGACCAATATGCGGTCGCAGATCTAGCTTGCGGACCGCATAATGGTCGCATTTTTGCCGCGATCCTAGCCTTTTCTCAGATTCAATTTACGATCCAATCTACGGACCCAAAACTAACATGCAGACCATAGAATGAACGCATTTTAGCTTCCAATTTAGCCACTTCTCTGTTGATGTCTGCGGACCGCAAAGCAATTATGCGGCCGCATTTCTACCGCATATTGGTCCTCTTCCTGCTGGGCACATTCACCAAGTACCAAAACTTTTGGGCTTGCTACACTTCAACAGATTTTCTAAGGAAGACAATTGAAATAAAGAAAATGCAAAAATTAAAGACGGTGTCACCACCCACGGGTTGCCTCCCATGCAACACTTGATTTAACGTCGCAGCACGACATGACTGATTGCTCTAATCTCATCCTTTGGACGGGCAAGGACCATCCTTGAGAGTCAGCTGCTCTACCACCTTCCTTTCACCATCAACACCCAAGTAATGTTTGATGCGTTGCCCATTCACTCTAAATGTCCGAGGTCCTTCAGTCGTTTCCAATTCCACTGCTCCATATGGGGAGACATTCACCACTTTGAAGGGGCCGGACCATTTTGATTTCAATTTGCCCGGAAATAATTTCAACCTTGAGTTGAAGAGTAAAACCAGGTCACCCATCTTGAACTCTCTTTTCAGGATCTTTTTATCATGGACAAACTTCATCCGCTCCTTGCAGATAACTGCGCTCTCATAGGCATGGAATCAGAATTCTTCCAGTTCATTTAATTGCATTAGCCTCAAGTTCGTAGCTTCAGCCCTTTCCAGATTAAACTTCTTGAGTGCCCACATGGCCTTGTGCTCTAGCTCTACTAGTAAATGACATGCCTTCCCAAAAATGAGATGGTAAGGAGAAGTGCCAATAGGAGTTTTGAAGGCCGTGCCATGCCCATGTCATGCCATGTCCTATCATATCTCGTGGCCACGTCCTGTGCCATCCTGATACGTCACCCGTGCTATGGCCATGTCTTGGCACGTCCTGACCCGGGCCATGCCCACGTACTGCTAGGTCCTGCGATGTCCTAACACATCCTGTAGCCATGTCCTGCGACTTCCTGACGCATCTTGACCTGTGCCTTGGCCATGTCCTGCGACATCTGTACACGTCCTGACATGTGCCATGGCCATGTCCTGACACGTCCTCACCCATGTTATGCCCTTATCTTGCCATGTCCTGCGATGTTCTAACACATCCTGTGGCCACGTCCTACGACATCCTGACCCATGAAATGGCCATGCCCTGCCATGTCCTATGACATCCTGACATGTCTTGAAAAGTGCCATGGCCATCTCCTAACATGTCCTAACCCGAACCACGTCCACGTCTTGCCATGTCATGAAACGTGCCATGTCCATGTCCTGTAACGTCCTGACCCGAGCCATGCCCACGTCCTGCCATGTCCTAACACATCCTGTGGCCACATCCTACAATGTCCTAACACGTCCTGACCCGTGCCATGCCCAAATCCTGCTATGTCCTATGATGTCCTAACACATCCTATGGCCACATCCTGCAATGTCCTAACATGTCCTGACCCATTCCATGGCAACGCCCTGCCATGTCCTACGACGTCCTCACATGTCCTGAAATGTGCCATGGCCATGTCCTGAGATATCCTAGCCCATGCCATGCCCACATCCTACAATGTCCTGACACATCTTGTGAACATGTCCTGCAATGTCCTTACACGGGCTGACCCGTGCCATGGCCACACCTTGCCATGTCTTGGAACGTCCTAACACGTCCTGAAATATGCGATGGCAATATCCTGACATGTCCTGACCTGTGGCATGCCCACATTCTGCCATGTCCTGCGACATCCTAACATATCTTGTGGCCACATCCTGCAATGTCCTGATATGTCCTGACATGTGCTATTGCCACGCCATACCATGTCTTGCGATGTTCTGACACGTATTTAATTGTGCCATGGACATGTCCTAATATATCCTGACCTAGGCCGTGCCTATGTCCTGCCATGTCCTGACATATTCTATGGCCTGCAATGTCCTAACATGTCCTGACCCGTTCCATGGCCACGCCCTTCCGTGACCTGCAATGCCATGACAGTTCCTGACATGTGACATGGACATGTGCTGACACGTCCTGATCCATGCTATACCCATGTCATGCCTTATCCTGACATGTCCTGTGGTCAGGCTGTGACATCCTGACATGTCCTGACTCATGCCATGGCCATGTCTTGAAATGTCCCGACCCATGCCATGCCCATATCCTACCATGTCCTGCGATGTGGTAACACGTCTTATAGCCATGTTCTCCGACGTCTTGACATATCCTGACCTGTAGCTTGGCCACGCCTTGCCAAGTCCTGCAACATCCTGACACGTGCCAAGGCCATGCCCTGACAAGTCCTAACCCATGCTATGCCCTTGTCCTGCCATGTCCTACGATGTTCTGACACATCTTGTGGCCATGTCTTGGGACGTCCTGACCCGTGCCATGGCTACGCCCTTCGATGTCTTGCGACATCCTAACACATGATGAAATATGTCGTGGCCATGTCCGGACACGTCCTTACACGTGCCATGGCCACTTCATTCTATATCCTAACACGTTCTATGGCCATGTCCTACGACATTTTGACACTCTCTGACCCATGCCATGGCCACGCCTGCCATGTCCTGCTACGTCCTGACACGTCTTGCAACGTGTCATGGCCATGTCCTGAAATGTCCTAACCCGTGCAATTCCCACGTCGTGCCATGTCCTGCGACATACTAACACCTCATGTGGCCACGTCTTACAATGTCCTTACAGATCCTAACACGTGCCATCGCCATGCCCTGCCATCTCATGTGACATCCTGATATGCCATATGGCAACTTCCTACAATGTCGCGAAACGTCATGACCTGTGCTATGGCCATGTCCTGCCATGTCCTGAAATATCCAAACACATCTAGTGTCTATGTTCTATAATGTCTTGACACATCCTGACCCATGCCATGGTGTCACTACCCAAATTGGAGGGCCATGACTAGCACCCGACCAAACATGCCGAGCACCGATGTACATTTTATCTAACCTTCTTTATTATCTTTTAGGGCTGATGGGATCAATATAAATGGTAGACATGGATCATGGACAACCAACAACAAAATATGATAGCATGGACCTACATAACATGGGACGACCAGACAATCAAGAAACTATATACGTATGGTACAAGCCACCACGCTACCATGAAAGACTATACAACATAAACTAGCCGACAAGGCATACCAAACTATACATGAGTTGATACTTGTCTATGAGCCTCTAAAGGAATATAAGTGCTTCAACATAGTCGGAACAGGGCCCCGACATACCCATATAGTCTATAACAAAAATGCATACCAAGACCATGGCATGTCCGGAGAAGGAATCTCGCCAATCACCGCTGAACTGGACAACCCACTGTTGTGGGGGAGCTGCACCTACCGGTCTATCAGGACCTGCAGCATGACATGCAGCATCCATAAATAAAAGGACATCTGTACGAATAACGTACTGAGTATGTAAGGTAGGAACCATAAATACGAACAATAATGTAAGCAGGGATAGATAATATACAACCTGTAACATCTGAGTACCTCTGAGGACTACTGACAAGAAATGCATAAACTTTTCAAACATACGCCTTTGTGGGCATCATCATTATAATATCATACCCGGAAATAGTAGGCTCGGTAATAACATACACGGTCATAATAAGACTCGGTACAATCGTACCTGGCCACGTGGAGCTCGATAAAACCCAACTGATCAGTGGTTGCACAATACGTGCCATACCCGACCGACTATAGCATGGCTCGGTTGAGTAAAATAAATACATATATATATAATGCATGCTTGACTCATGGAAACACGTTCTAGACCTTTTGGAGTGACGTACGATCGGTATCCTCTGTATTTATTTGGACTAACTCTTCACTATGAATCTTATAAGAATAAGGAAGTACCAACAATATTGATAACATAAGAATAAGAGAATCAACATCAACATCAATCGTTCCATAAGAGAGGAAACAATGTAAGTACTGCTAGCTTCTAAGACTAGAGTATCTTTGGATGCTCGTTCATTACATTATGTACAATCGCAGTCCTAAAAAAGAAGGAAAAGGATAGCCTCACATACCTTGTATATACTGCCCCAATCTCAAGCTATGCAATTTTCACGACTCATTAGTCTACAATAAGAGAAACGATACTATTGTTATCATTCAAGTGTCATAACTATTATGTATCGACCACAACCTATTATACAACGAAACGGACAACCCCTCGCCTATATATACGACTTCACACCATTCAAAACAATAACCAAACAACCTAAACAACATCAATAATAAATATATTTAGCCTCCCAAAATAGTCCACGCACAACGTAATCACTTCATACATACGACGACCACCATAGTCGTATCAAACGACCCAAACATATTATGAAGAGCTAACAGACCATAACCCTACATAAATATTGTGTTTCTCCACACCATTCCTCCTCCAAAACTCCAAAAAAAAGTAGTAAAATACGCAACCCAACATCAACACAAAATAGTCCACAAAACAGTCCGCTACAAGTGAATAACTTGAACTCACGGCTTCCGATCACCATCCCGTGAGTTCTTACATGTACAGAACGAATTACCATGAATTCACAGCAGAATAAATGTATGAAATATAGAAATAAAATCACCTTACTTGTTGGATAACTCAGCCTTTATCTTTGTTCTTCAAACTCTACTGTTTACCCCCAATTTGAACTTGAAAGAGAGGGAAAATCAATTAGGGTTTGTGGATAATTTTTGGGAGGAAGTTTCCAGGTGTTTAGGTCTATTTATTTGTGAAATATAATGACGGATATATTGCAGAAGATAAGCCTTTTAATGGGCTGTTTGTCTGACTTGAAATTGCTTCTTTTGGGCTGTCATTTAACCGAGTAGGTGGCCCACCTACATGTCACGTAGTAGCTTGTGCAGTCTCACGAAAATATTTATATCTCTCTATTCCGATGTTGTATTGATAAACAGTTTAATGAGTTGGAAACTAGACTCATAGATATTCAATGAGGTGGGCAGATCACCCCATAATTACAAGTATATTCATAGAAAAACTTTATAACATTTGACGTAATGTTTAAGTAAAACTATGAACCTAAGTTGCAACAGCTTTTGTCGACTTTTGTTTCATAACTCGTTTGACTTCAAGACTTATGATACGGATATTATATGATTCATATACCTTAAAACATGAGTTCTTGAGTATCTTAAAAACCTATAGGTTTACCCAAAAATACGAGTTACAACACCCTTGATTCGTTTAACTTGAAATACTTGTTAATCACCCTTATGCACCCTTGTATCACTTAAGATCAAAATGATTAACATCTTATCATCTAAAGGATAATTCCATCTTGGAATTATGTTAACTAATGTATGCCATGAACTAATGCGTGTGGATATGGTTTCTAACACATGGCCATGCCCTGCCATGTCCTCCGATGTCCTGACCCGTGCCAAGGCCACACCTTGCCATGGCTTACAACATCCTGACAAGTCCTGAAATTTGCCATGGCCATGTCCTGACTCGTGCCATGCCCATGTCTTGCCATGTCCTGACACATCGTGTCGCCTCGTCCTGCGACGTCCTGACACTTCCTGACCCATACCATGGTCACACCCTGCTATATCCTGCGGCATCCTGACACGTCCTAAAATGTGCCATGGCTATGTCGTGAATGTCCTAACCCATACCGTGCCTACATTCTTCCATGTCTTGCGATGTCCTAACACCTTTTCTAGCCACGTCCTACAATGTCCTGACACGTCCTAAACCATGCCATGGCCACGCCCTGCCATATGCTGTGACGTCCTAACATATTTTGAAACATGTCATGGCCATGTCCTGATACATCTTGAACTGTGCCATGCCCACGTCTTACCATGTCCTGACACATCCTGTGGCCACATCTTAAGATGTCCTAACATGTGCCATAACTATGCCCTGCCATGTCCTGTGATGTCCTGATACGTGCCTTGGCCACGTGCTGACACATCCTAACTTGTTCCATGCCCACGTCCTGCCATGTCCTGACATGTCCTATGGTCATGTCTTGATACGTCCTGACCCGTGCTATGGCCATGTCTTGAAACGTCCTGACCCGTGCCATGCCCACGTACTGCCATTTCATGCGATGTTCTGGCACATCCTTTAGCCACGTCATGCGACATACTAACACATCCTAACTCCTGCCTTGGTTATGCCCTACCATGTTATGCGACGTCCTGACATGTTCCATGGCCGTGTTTTGACACGTCCAGGCCCATGCCATGCCCTTGTCCTGCCATGTCATGTGATGTCCTGACACATCCTGTGGCCACGTCTTGCGACATCCTGACCCATGTCGTGGTCACATCCTGCCATGTCCTACGACATCCTGAGACATCCTAAAATGTGCCATGGCCATATCCTGACGTGTCGTCCTGAGCCATGCCCATGTCCTACCATGTACTAACACATCTTGTAGCCACATCCTACGATGTTTTCACACGTCTTAACCCGTGCCATGCCCATGCTTTGCTATGTCTTGCGACGTCCTGACATATTCTGAATTGTGCCATGGCCATGTCCTGACACGTCCAGACCCGTGCCATGCCTATGTCCTGCCATGTCCTACAATTTCCTGACACGTCTTATAGCCACGTTCTGCAATTTCCTGACACGTCCTGACCTGTGCCATGGCCACGCCCTTCTATGTCTTGCGACATCCTAACACGTCCTGAAATGTGTCATGGCCATGTACTGCATATCCTGACCCGCGCCATGCCCACACCCTACCATGTCCTAACACGTCCTGTGGGCACGTCTTGTGATGCCTTGACACCTACTGACACGTGCCTTGTCCATGCCCTACCATATCTTGCAACGTCCTTGAACATCCTAAAACGTGCCATAGCCGTGTCCTAACACGTCCTGACATGTGACATGCCCACATCCTGCCATATCCTTCGACATCATGACACATTTTATGGCCATGTCTTGCAATGTCCTGAAACATCATGGCCCGTGCCATGGCCACACTCTGTCATGTCTTGCGACATCTTGACACGTCCTAAAATATGCCATGGCCATATCTTGACACGTCCTGACCTGTGCTATGCCCACGTCCTGCCAAGTCATGCGATGTCTTGACACGTCTTGTAGCCATGTCTTTTAATGTCCTTACACTTCTGTAGCCACGTCCTATGATGTCCTGACACATCCAGTGGCCATATCCTGCGACGTCCTTGCCCATGTCATGGCCCAGAACTTCCATGTCTTGCGACATCCTGACACTTCCTAAAATGTGGCATGGCCATGGCCTGACACGTCCTGACCCGTTCCATGCCCACGTCCTTCCATGTCCTGACACGTCCTTTTCCCATATCCGAAGACGTCCTGATACGTCCTGACCCATTCCATGGCCACTCCTTGCCATGTCTTGCGACATCCTCACACGTCCTAACACGTGCCATGGCCATGTGCTGTCATGTCTTGACCTGTGCCATGCCCACATCCTGCTATCTCCAGACACGTCCTCTGGCCACGTCCTATGACGTCCTAACACGTCCTGACCTGTGCCATGGCCATGTCTTGACACATCTTGAATATGGCGCCCACATCTTGCCTTGTCTTGCGAAGTCTTACCATGTCATGTAGCCACATCCTGCGACATCTTTACATGTCCTAACATGTTCCTTGGCCATGCCCTTCCATGTCCTGACACGTCTTGACACGTGCTATGGCCATGTCTTGACTTGTCCTGACCCATGCCATGCCCTTGTCCTGCCATGTGCTGTGACGTCCTGACACATCCTGTGACATCCTGACTTGTGCCATGGCCATGCCCTTCCATGTCCTGCAATAGGACATGTCCTAAAACATTCCATGGCCATGTCCTGACATGACTTGACCCATTCCATGCCCACGTCTTGCCTTGTCCTGACATGTCCTATGGCCACGTCCTACGACATCGTGACACGTCCTGACCTGTGCCATGGCCACGCCCTGCCATGTATGGTGATGTCCTGACACATCCTGTGGCCATGTCCGACATCCTGACATGCGCCAGGGCCACGCTCTGCCATATCCTATGATATCCTGACACTTCCTGACCTGTGCCATGGCTACGTCTTGCCTTTTCCTAACATGTCCTATGGCCACGTCCCGCGACATCCTGACACGTCCTAACTCGTGCCATGGCCACGCCTTGCCATGTCCTGTGATGTCGTGACACATCCTGTATCCATGTCTAACTTCTTGACCCATACCATCGCCACGCCTTGCCATATCCTGCGATATCCTAACACGTCCAGAAATGTCCCATGCCTAAGTCCTGACACATCCTTACACGTGCCATAGTCATGCGCTGTCATGTCCTGCAATATCCCGACATGTCCTGCAACGTCCTGTAGCCACGTCCTGAGACATCCTAACACATCCTGACCCATGCAATGCCCACACCCTGCCATGTCTAGTGATGTCCTGATTCATCCTGTTGCAATGTCCGACATCTTGACCCATGCCACGGCCACACCCTGCCATATCCTGCGATATCCTGACATGTCCTAAAATGTGCCATGGCTAAGTCTTGACATGTCCTGACCCGTTTCATAGCTATGCCCTGCCATGTCCTGCGATGTCTCGGCACATCCTAACACATTCTGAAATATGCCATGGCCACACCCTGACACAGCTTGCCCTGTGCCATGCCTATATCCTACAATGTCTAGCGATGTCCTGACATGTCCTGTGGCCATGTCTTGCAATATCTTGACACGTCCTGACACATCCAATAACCACGCCTTGCCATGTCCTGCGACATCATAACATGTCCTTACCCGTGCCATGGCCATGCCCTGCCATGTCCTACGATATACTAACACGTGTCATGGCCATGTGCTAAAGCGTCCTGACCCGTGTTGTGCCTACATCCTGCCATGTCCTAACACGTCCTGTGGCCGCGTCTTGTGATGTCCTGACATGTCTTGAATCGTGCCATAGCTACACCTTGCCATGTCTTACGACGTCTTGACACATGCCATGGCCTTGTGCTGACACGACCTGACCTGTGCCATGCCTACATCTTGCCATATCCTGACACATCCTATAGCCACGTCCTGCAACATCCTGATACGTCCTCACCTGTGCCATGGCCACGCTCTACCATTCCGTACGATGACCTGACACATCTTGAAACATGCCATGGCATTCTCTTGACACATCCTGACTCTTGCCATGCCCACGTCCACCATGTCTTGCGACGTCCTGACACGTCTTGTGGCCACATCCTGCAATATCTTGACACATCCTTATCCTTGCCATGGCCACATCCTGCCATGTCCTGGAATGTCGTGGCACGTCTTGTGGCCACGTCTTACAATATCCTAACACGTCCTGACCCGTGCCATGGACACGTACTGCCATGTCGTGCGACATCATGACAAGTCCTACAATGTGCCATGGCCATGTCCTAACACATCCTGACCCGTGCCATGTCCACATCCTTCAACGTACTATGACGTCCAAACACATCCAAAAGCCATATCCTATAATGTCCTTACCATCCTACACCGTTCTATGGCCACGCCCTGCCATGTCCTGCGATGTCCTGACACGTCCTAATACGTGCCATGGCCATGTCAAGAAACATGCTGACCCATGCCATGCCCACATCCTACCAAGTCATGCGACGTTTTGTGGCCACATCCTACAATATCCTGACACGTTCTGAACCGTGCCATGTCCACACCCTGGCATGTCCTACGATGTCCTGACACATCTTGAAACATTACACAGCCATGTCCTAACACGTCCTGACCCGTGACTTGCCCACGCCATTCCATGTCCTACGACGTCCTGACATGTCTTGTGGCCACGTCTTCGTACATCCTGACATATCCTGACCCGTGCCATGGCCATGTCTTGACATGTCCTGACCCGTTCCATGCCCACGTCATGCCATGTTCTACGACATTTTGACACATCCTGTACCCACATCCTGTGACGTACTGACTCATCCTGACCCGTGCCATGGCCATGCCTTGTCCTATCGTGCAACGTCTTGACAAGTCCTGAAATGTGCCATGGCCATGTCTTAACGCATCCTGATCCCTGCCATACCTACTTCCTGCCGTGTCTTGTGACATACTGACACATCCCATGGTCATGTCCAGCAAAGTCCCGACACGTCATGGCCACGTCCTAACATGTCTTGAAACATGCCATGGTTGTTTCTTGATACGTCCTGACCCGTGACATGGCCACGACCTAACATGTCATGAAATGTGCCATGGCCATGTCTTAACATATCCTGAGATGTGCCATGCCCACATCTTGACAATGTCCAATGACATCCTGACACATCCTGAAATGTGCCATGGCCATAACCTGACCCGTCCTGACCCGTGCCATGCCCACGTCCTACCATATCCTGTAACATCCTGACACGTTCTCTGGCCATGTCTTGCAAAGTCCTGACATGTCCTAACCTTGTGCCATGGCCATGTCCAAACACATCCTGAAACGTGCCATGGCTATGTCCTAACACGTCCCGTGGCCACGTCCTACGATGTCCTGACACGTCCTGACCTGTGCCATGCCTATGTCTTGACACGTCCTAACCCGTGCGATACCCATGTCTTGACACATCCTAACCCATACCATGGCCATATCCTGCCATGTCCTGCAACGTGCTTAAATATCTTGTAGCGATGTCCTGCCACACCTTGACACGTCCTGAAATGTAGCTTGGCCATGCCCTGCCATGTCCTGCGACATCCTGACACGTTCCATGGCCATGTCTTGACACGTCCTGACCCATGTTATGCCCTTGTCCTGCCATGTCTTGTGACGTCCTGACACATCCTGTGGCCATGTCCTGCAACGTATTGACCCGTTCCATGGCTACAACCTTCGATGTCCTACGACATCCTGACACGTGTTGAAACATGACATGGCCATGTCCTGACACGTCCTGACTCGTGCCATGCCCATGTCCTACCATATCCTAACACATCCTATCGCCACGTCCTATAACATCTTAACACTCCATGACCTGTTCCATGGCCACGCCTTGCCATGTCCTACGACGTCCTGACATGTCTTTAAATGTGTCATTGCTATGTCCTAAAACGTCCTGACCCGTTCCATGCCCATGTCCTGCCATGTCATGCGACATCCTAACATGTCCCGTGGCCACGTCCTACAATGTCCTTACATGTTCTGACATGTGCCATGGCCAAGCCCTATTATATCCTATGACATCCTGACACGTCTTATGGCCACTTCTTGCAATGTCCTAACACGTCCTCACTCGTGCCATGGCCACATCATGCCATGTCCTATGATATCCAAACACGTCCTATGGCCACGTTCTGCAATGTGTTGACACGTCCTGACCCATGCCATGGCCACGCCTTGCCATGTCCTTCGATGTCCTGACCAGTGCAAGGCAATGCCTTGCCATGTCCTACGACATCCTAACAAGTCTTGAATTGTACCATGGCCATTTCCTGACATGTCTTGACCCGTGCCATGCCCACTTTTTGTCATGTCTTTACATGTCTTGTGGCCTCATTCTGCGATGTCCTGATACATCCTGACCCGTAATATGGTCATGCACTTCCATGTCCTACGATGTCCTGACACGTCCAGAAATGTGCCATGGCCATATCGTGAATGTCCTAACCCGTGCCATGCACACATCCTGCAATGTCTTGAGACATCCTAACACCTTCTGTAGCCACGTCTGGTAATGTCCTGACACATCCTGACCCATGCCATGGCCATGCCCTGCCATGTCCTGCGACGTCCTAACACGTTCTGAAATGTGTCAATGCTATGTCCTGAAACATCCTGACTGATGCCATGCCCACGTCCTGCCATGTCCTAACACGTCTTGTGGCCGTGTCTTGCCATGTCCTGACACGTGCCATAGCTATGCCCTACATGTCCTGCAATGTCCTGACACTTGCCATGGCCATATGCTGACACGTTCTAAGACGTGCCATGCCCACGTCATGCCATGTCCTGACATGTCCTGTGGTCACATCATGATACGTCCTGACCTGTGCTATTGCTATGTCTTGACACGTCTTAACTCGTGCCATGTCCAGGTACTGCCATGTCCTGTGATGTTTCGACATATCTCGTAGCCATATCCTGCGACATCCTGACAAGTCTTGACCCGTGCCTAGGCTACGCCCTAACATATCCTGCAACGTCCTGCCACGTCCTGACACATGCCATGGCCATGTCCTAACACGTCTTGCCACATGCCATGCATTTGTCGTTCCATGTCCTACGATGTCCTGACACATCTTGTGGCCACATCCTACGACATCTTGACCTATGCTGTGGACACCTCCTGTCATGTCCTATGACATCATGAAAATTCCTAAAACATGCTATGGTCATGTCCTGACACGTCCTGACCGGAGGCATGCCCATGTCTTGACACATCTTGTGGCCACATCTTGCGACGTCCTGACACATACCATGGCCATGTACTGACATGCCATGCCCATGCTTTTCAATATCCTACAATGTCTTGACACATCCTGAACTATGGCATGGCCATGTATTGACACGTTCTGACCTGTGCCATGCCTACATCCTGCCATGTCCTGCAACATCCTGACACGTCTTATGGCCACGTCCTGCTATTTCCTGATACGTCCTGACCGGTGCCATAGGCACGCCATTCCATGTCTTGCGACACCCTGACACGTATTGAAACATGCCATGGCCATGTCCTGACAGATCCAAACCCGTGCCATGCCCACGTCTTGCCATGTCCTAACATGTCCTATGGCCAAATCTTGCGATGTATTGACACATCCTAATCCGTGTCGTGGCCACACCCTACCATGTTTTACGAGGTCCTGACACATCCTAAAATGTGCCATGGCCTTGTCTTGACACGTCCTTACCCATGCCATGTCCTTCGATGTCCTGACACGTCTTAACTTGTGCCATAGATACACCTTGCCATGTCCTACGACGTCTTGACATGTGCCATGGCCATGTGCTGACACGACCTGACCTGTCCCATGCCCACGTCCTGCCATATCCTGACACGTCCTGTGGCCATGTCCTGCAACGTCCTGATACGTCCTCACCTGTGCCATGCCTTGCGTTAACCTGACACGTCCTTAAACATGCCATGGCAATCTCTTAGCATATCCTGACCCTTGCCATGCCCAGGTCCTACCATGTCTTGCGACATCCTGACACGTCTTGTGGACACGTCCTGCAATATCCTGCCACATCCTTATCCGTGCCATGGCCACGTCCTGCCATGTCCCGCAACGTCCTGGCACGTCTTGTGGCCACGTCCTATAATATCCTAACACGTCCTGACCCATGCCATGGACACGCACTGCCATGTCGTGCCACATCATGACAAGTCCTACAACATGCCATGGCCATTTCCTCACATATCCTGACCCGTGCCATGCCCACATCCTTCAACGTACTATGACGTCCTAACACATCCTGAGGCCACATCCTGTAATGTCCTCACCATCTTACACCATGCCTTGGACATGCCCTGCCATGTCCTGCGATGTCCTGACACGTCCTAATATGTGCTATGGCCAAGTCCAGAAACATCCTGACCCATGCAATGCCCACATCCTGCCAAGTCCTGTGATGTCCTATGGCCACGTCCAACAACATCCTGACATGTTCTGACCCGTGCCATGGCCACACCGTAGCATGTCCTGCGATGTCCTGACACGTCTTGAAATGTTCCATGGCCATGTCCTGACACGTCCTGACCCGTGACTTTCCCACGCCATTCCATGTCCTACAACGTTCTGACCCGTGCCATGAACACGCACTGCCATGTCGTGCAACATCATGACAAGTCTTACAATGTGCCATGACCATGTCCTAACACGTCCTGACCCGTGCCATGCCCACATCCTTCAATGTACTATGACGTCCTAACACATCCTGAGGCCATATCCTATAATGTCCTCACCATCCTACATCATGCCTTGGCCACGCCCTGCGATGTCCTGCGATGTCCTGACATGTCCTAATACGTGATATGGCCATGTCCAAAAACATCCTGACCCATGCAATGCCCACGTCCTGCCAAGTCCTGCGATGTATTGTGGCCACATCCTACAATATCCTGACACGTTCTGACCTGTGCCATGGCCACACCCCAGCATGTCCTGCGATGTCCTGACACGTCTTGAAACGTTCCATGGCCATGTCCTGACACATCCTGACCCGTGACTTGCCTATGCCATTCCATGTCCTACGACGTCCTGACACGTCTTGTGGCCACGTCTCCCTACGTCCTGACATATCCTGACATGTGCCATGGCCATGTCTTGACACGTCATGACCCATTCCATGCCCACTTCGTTCCATGTCCTACGACATTTTGACACATCCTGTAGCCACATTCTGTGACGTACTGACTCATCCTGACCCGTGCCATGGCCATGCCTTGCCATATCCTGCAACGTCCTAACAAGTCCTAAAATGTGCCATGGCCATGTCTTAACACGTCTTGATCGTTGCCATACCTACTTCCTGCCGTGTCTTGTGACATCCTGACACGTCCCATGGTCATGTCTAGTAAAGTCCTAACACGTCATGGAAACGTCTTGACACGTCCTGAAACATGCCATGGTTGTGTCTTGACGCGTCCTGACCCGTGCCATGGCCATGTCCTAACATGTCCTGAAACGTGCCATGGCCATGTCTTGACATGTCCTGACCCGTGCCATGCCCACGTCCTGCAATGTCCTGCGACATCCTGACACATCCTGAAATGTGCCATGGCCATAACGTGACACATCCTGACCCGTGGCATGCCCATGTCCTACCACATCCTGTAACATCCTGACACGTCCTCTGGCCACGTCTAGCTAAGTCCTGACATGTCCTGACCCATGCCATGGCCATGTCCTGACACATCCTGAAACGTGCCATGGCCATGTCCTGACACGTCCAAACCTGTGCCATGCCCACGACCTGCCATGTCCTGTAACGTCATGACACGTCCTGTGGCGACATCCTGATCTGTGCCATGGATACTTTTTTCCATGTCCTACGATGTCCTGACACGTCCTAAAATGCGCCCTGGCCGTGTCCTGACATGTCCTGACCCATGCTATGCTCGCATCCTGCCATGTCCCATGACGTCTTGACACGTCTCGTGGCCACGTCTTGCAATGTCCTGACACGTCCTGACCCATGCCATGGAATGCTCTACCATGTCTTGCAATGTCCTTAAATGTGCCATGGCCATGTCCTGACATATCCTGAGTCGTGCCATGCCCACGTCCTACAATGTCCTGCGACATCATGACATGTCCGGTAATGTCCTATCATTTCCTGACCCATGCCATGGCCATGCCCTGCCATGTCTTGCAACATCCAAACACGTCATGAACCATGCCATGGCCATGTCCTGACACATCCCGACACGTGCCATGCCCAAGTCTTGTGACGTCCTGACATGTCTTGTGGCCATATCTTGGAATGTCCTGATGCGTACTGACCCGTGCCATGGCCATGCCCTGCCATGCATGCGATGTCCTAACACATCCTTAAATATGCCATAGCCATGTCCTAACACGTCATAACCTGTGCCATTCCCATGTCTTGACACATTCTGTGGCTTGTGACGTCCTGACCCGTTCCATGGACACGACCTGCCATGACCTGCAACATCCTGACATGTCCTGACATGTGCCATGGCCATGTGCTGACACGTCCATACCCATCCCATGCCCAAGTCTTTCCTTGTCTTGACAAGTCCTGTCGCCATGTCCTGACCTGTGCCATGCCCATGTCTTTACACATCCTAACTCGTGAGATGCCCCCATGTCGTGACACATCGTAACCCATGCCATGGCCATATCCTGCGATGTCCTACAACGTGCTTAAATGTCTTGTAGCCATGTCTTGCCATACCCTGACACGTCCTAACGTGTAGCTTGGCCATGCCATGCCATGTCCTGCGACATCCTGACACGTGCCATGGCCATGTCCCAACACGTCCTGACCCATGTTATGCCCTTGTCCTGCAATGTCTTGTGACGTCCTGTCACATCCTGTGGCCATGTCCTGTAAAGTACTGACCCATGCCATGGATACAACCTTCATGTCCTATGACATCCTGACACGTCTAGAAATATTACATGGCCTTATCATGACACGTCCTGACCCGTGCCATGCCCTCCTCCTACCATATCCTAACACATCCTATGGCCACGTCCTTTGACGTCTTGACACACCATGACCTATTCCATGGCCACACCTTGCCATGTCCTATGACGTCCTGACACGTCTTGAAACGTGTCATGGCTATGTCCTGAAATGACCTGACCTGTGCCATGCCCACGTCCAGCCATGTCTTGCGACATCCTAACATGTCCTGTGGCCACCTGCAATGTCCTTACATGTCCTGGCCCATGACATGGCCAAGCCCTGCTATATCCTATGACACCCTGACATGTCCTATGGCCGCTTCTTGAAATGTCCTGACACGTCCTAACCCGTGCCATGGCCAAATCATGCAATGTCCTATGATATCCAAACACGTCCTATGGCCATGTTTTGCAATGTCTTGACACGTCTTGATCCATGCCATGGCCACGCCTTGCCATGTCCTTCGATGTCCTGACCAGTGCCAAGGCCATGCCTTGCCATGTCTTACGACATCCTAACAAGTCCTTAATTGTGCCATGGCCATTTCCTGACATGTCCTGACCCATGCCTTTCCCACTTTCTAACATGTCCTTAAATGTCTTGTGGACTCGTTCTGCGACGTCCTGATACATCCTGACCCATACTATGGTCATGCACTGCCATGTCCTACGACGTCCTGACACGTCCAGAAATGCGCCATGGCCATATCGTGAATGTCCTAACCCGTGCCATGCACACATCCTGCATTGTCCTGCGACATCCTAACACCTACTATGGACATGTCGTGTAATGTCCTGAAACATCCTGACCCATGCCATGGCCACGCCCTGCCATGTCCTGCGACGTCCTGACACGTTCTGAAATGTGTCAAGGCCATGTCCTGAACTGTCCTGATCGATGCAATGCCCAAGTCCTGCTATGTCCTAACACGTCTTATGGCCATGTCTTGCGACTTCCTGACACGTGCCATAGCTCTGCCCTGCATGTCCTGCCATGTCCTGACACGTACCATGGCCATATGTTGACACGTCCTAACACGTGCCATGCCCATGCCATGCCATGTCCTGACATATCCTGTGGTCACATCGTGATATGTCCTGACCTGCGGTATTGCCATGTCTTGACACGTCCTAACCCGTCTATGCCTAGGTACTGCCATGTCCTGTGATGTTTTGACATATCCCGTAGCCATGTCCTGTGACATCCTGACAAGTCCTAACCCGTGCCTAGGCTATGGCCTACCACGTCCTGCAACGTCCTGACACGTCCTGACACATGCCATGGCCATGTCCTGACAAGTCTTGCCACATGCCATGGCCATGTCCTGACACGTCTTGCCACATGCCATGCCTTTGTCCTTCCATGTCCTACAATGTCCTGACACATCTTGTCGCCACATCCTACTACATCCTAACCCATGCCATGGCCACCCCCTGTCATGTCCTACGACATCATGAAAAATCCTATAACATACCATGGACATGTCCAGACATGTCCTTACCGGAGCAAGGCCCATGTCTTGACACATCTTGTGGCCACATCTTGCGATGTCCTGACACATGCCATGGCCATGTACTAACACGCCATGCCCATGCTTTTCATTGTCCTATGACGTCTTGACACGTCCTGAACTGTGGCATGGTCATGTATTGACACCTCCTGAAATATGCCATGCCCACATCCTGCCATGTCCTGCAACGTCCTGACATGTCTTATGGCCACGTCCTGCAATTTCCTGACACGTCCTGACTTGTGCCATAGGCACGCCATTCCATGTCTTGCGACGCCCTGACACATCGTGAAACATGCCATGGACATGTCCTGACACATCCAAATCCGTGCCATGCCCACGTCCTACAATGTCCTAACATGTCATGTGGCCACATCTTTCGACCTCTTGACACATCCTAATCCATGTCGTGGCCATACCCTGCCATGTTTTATGACATCCTAACACATCCTGAAATGTGCCATGGCCTTGTCTTGACATGTCCTTACCCATGCCATATCCTTCGATGTCCTGACACGTCTTGACTCGTTCCATAGCTACACCTTTCCATGTCCTGCAACGTCTTGACACGTGCCATGGCCATGTGCTGACACGACCTGACCTTTTCTATGCCCACGTCTTGCCATATCCTGACACGTCTTGTGGCCACGTCCTGCAACGTCCTGATACGTCCTCACCTATTCCATGGCTATGCCCTGCCATGCCTTGCTATGACCTGACACGTCCCGAAACATGCGATGGCATTCTCTTGATACATCCTGACCCTTGCTATGCCCAGGTTCTACCATGTCTTGCGACGTCATGACATGTCTTGTGGCCACGTACTGTAATATCCTAACACATCCTTATCCGTGCCATGGCCATGTTCTACCATGTCCTGTAACGTCCTCGCAGTTCTTGTGGCCACGTCCTACAATATCCTAACACGTCCTGACCCGTGCCATAGACACGCACTACCATGTCATGCGACATTATGACAAGTCCTATAATGTGCCATGGCCATGTCCTAACACGTCCTGACCCATGCCATGCCCACATCCTTCAACATAGTACGACGTCCTAACACATCCTGAGGCCACATCCTGTAATGTCCTCACCATCTTACACCGTGCCATGGCCACGCCCTACTATGTCCTGCGATGTCTTGACACGTCCTAATACGTGCCATGGCCATATCCAGAAACATCCTGACCCATGTCCTACTAAGTCCTGCGACGTCCTATGGCTACGTCCTACAACATCCTGACACGTTCTAACCCATGCCATGGCCATACCCTGGCATGTCCTGCGATGTCCTGACACATCTTGAAACATTCCATGGCCATGTCCTGACATGTCCTGAGCCATGACTTGCCTACGTCATTCCATGTCCTACGACGTCCTGACACGTGTTGTGGCCACGTCTCCCTACGTCTTGACATATCCTTCCTGTGCCATGGCAATGTCTTGACACGTCCTGACCAATTCCATGCCCACTTCGTGCCATGTCCAATGACATTTTGACACATCCTGTAGCCACATCCTGCGACATACTGACTCGTCCTGACCCGTGCCATGGCCATGCCTTGCCATATCCTCCAACGTCTTGACAATTCTTGAAATGTGCCATGGCCATGTCTTAACACGTCCCGATCCCTGCCATACCTACTTCCTGCCATGTCTTGTGACATCCTGACACGTCTCGTGGTCACGTCCAGCAAAGTCCTGACATGTCATGGCCATGTCCTGACACGTCCTGAAACATGCCATGGTTGTGTCTTGACACGTCTTGACCCGTGCCATGGCCATGTCCTAACATGTCCTGAAATGTGCCATGGCCATGTCATGACATGTCCTCACCCGTGCCATGCCCACGTCCTGCAATGTCCTGCGACATCCTGACACATCCTGAAATGTTCCATGGCCATAACCTGACACGTCCTGACCCGTGCCATGCTCACGTCCTGCCACCTCCTGTAACATCCTGGCATGTCCTCTGGCCACATCTTGCAAAGTCCTGATATGTCCTAACCCGTGCCATGGCCATGTCCTGACACATCCTGAAACATGCCATGGCCATGTCCTGACACGTCCAGACCCGTGCCATGCCTACGACCTTCCATGTCTTGTAATGTCATGACACGTCCTGTGGCCACATCCTGCAATGTCCTAACACATCCTGATATGTACCATGGCTCCTTTTTTCCATGTCCTACAACGTCGTGACATATCCTAAAATGTGCCTTGGTCGTGTCCTAACATGTCCTGACCCATACCATGCCCGCATCCTGCCATGTCCCATGACGTCTTGACACGTCTTGTCGCCACGTCTTGCAATGTCCTGACACATCCTGACCAATGCCATGGAATTCCCTACCATGTCTTGCAACGTCCTGAAATATGCCATGGCCATGTCCTGACACGTCCTGACCCGTGACTTGCCTACGCCATACCATGTCCTACGACGTCCTGACACGTCTTGTGGCCACGTCTCCCTATGTCTTGACATATCTTGCCTATGCCATGGCCATGTCTTGACATGTCCTGACTCGTTCCATTCCCACTTCGTGCCATGTCCAGTGACATTTTGACACATCCTGTAGCCACATCCTGCAACATACTGACTCGTCCTGACCCGTGCCATGGCCATGCCTTGCCATATCCTGCAACGTCCTGACAAGTCCTGAAATGTGCCATGGCCATGTCTTAACACGTCCCGATCCCTGCTATACGTACTTCCTGCCATGTCTTGTGACATCCTGACACGTCCCGTGGTCAGGTCCAGCAAAGTCCTGACATGTCATGGCCACGTCCTGACACGTCCTGAAACATGCCATGGTTGTGTCTTGACACATGCCCTGACATGTCTTGCAACAACTTGACACGTCCTGAAACGTGCCATGGCCATGTATTGACATGTCCCGACCCGTGACATGCCCATATCTTGCAATGTCATGCGACGTATTGACAAGTCCTGACCCCGTGCCATGCCCACGTTCTGCCATCTCCTGCGACATCCTGACACGTCCTGCAACGTCCTGACATGTCCTGACCCGTTCCATGGCCATGCCCTGCCATGTCTTCCGACATCCTAACACATGCCATGTCCATGTCGTCCTGACATATCCTGTAGCCACGTCTTGACACGTCCTGACCCGTGCCATGGCCACAACTTGCCATGTCCTGTAACGTCATGACACGTCCTGTGCCACATCCTGCAATGTCCTAACACATCCTGATATGTGCCATGGCTCCTTTTTTCCATGTCCTACAACGTCCTGACACGTCCTAAAATGTGCCTTGGTCGTGTCCTAACATGTCCTGACCCATGCCATGCCCGCATCCTGCCATGTCCCATGACGCCTTGACACGTCTTGTGGCCACGTCTTGCAATGTCCTGACACGTCCTGATCCATGCCATGGAATTCTCTACCATGTCTTGCAACGTCCTGAAATATGCCATGGCCATGTCCTGACATATCCTTAGTCATGCCATGCCCACGTCCTGCGATGTCCTGCGACATCATGACACGTCCTGTAATGTCCTGACACGTCCTGACCCATGCCATGGCCATGCTTTGCCATGTCCTGCAACATCCTAAGTCTTGTGACGTCCTGACACGTCCTGTGGCCATATCTTGCAATGTCCTGACGCGTCCTGACCAGTGCCATGGCCACGCCCTGCCATGCGTGCGATGTCCTAACACATCCTTAAATATGCCATAGCGATGTCCTAGCTTTGTAGTATTTTAGACATTAATATTATTGATTTTAGTATGAACATGAGTAGCTAAACTCTCTAATATTCTAGGGTCATGGATGTTTGTTGATTTTGTTATTTGAAGCTTATATTGATTTTATTTAAGTTATTGATATGGGTTGTTTATTTGATTTTGATCTTAATTATTTTACTGCGTAGCTAACAGTGAAATATTATTTACGAACTTTGAATTAAACTTGACAAAGGAAATTCTTGGTTGCATATAAAATCAAATGAACAAGCTTTGAATCTCATGCATCGAGTGAAGGATTTGCAATTAAGATAGATATATACTTATTTGCCTTGTTTGGTTAAATAATAAGAGTTTGTAATGCATTCTTGTTAATATTAACATCATAGAAATATAGATATTGATTTAACTTGGGTAGATTCATAAGAACTCGAAAGATTCTTATGAATATTATTAACCTTATAATCAATGATTCGGATAATTTAATAAATCGATTCTAAGTAGAAAAATAGCATGATTACTAGCAAGTCCATGGCCCTGGAATATATTTGTCTATACTATTATAAAAATATTGTGAATTGGTTGTAGTAATTTCATCTTGAATAATTGTGACATTATTAATTGAATTATAAAGTAGCTCCTATATACCTTGGAATTATATAGCATAAATCAAGAATTACTTAATTTAATATCAGTCAATGAGCTAATAAAAATTCCTTGTGGGAACGATACTTTACTTATTACTATACTAATTGTGGATCACGTACACTTGCGTGAGTGTTTTGGTCGCAACAAGTTTATGGCGCCGTTGCCGGGGAATTTGAAATTAGCTCCTTGACTGTTTTACTATTTTGTAGTTGTTAATAGAAAATATAAAAAGAAATTTTCATCTATTTGTTTGTGTTATACATGTTCTTCTCTTGAATGCGGAGGAGCAGAAGCACAAACAATCTCTTCCCATTTGATCGTGTAATTGAAAGAACAATTCATAGAACAAGGAGAGAGTGGGAAGCTCAATATAGAACAGAAGGAGAGTTGAACATTCAAATTCTAAAGCCGCAAGACCCAGTCTGGCTAATATGACTCAGGCTATTGTGAAGCCTGATATTACTGGGCACGTTGAGTTGAAACAATATATGGTGCAGCTGATTCAGTCTACAGGGCAATTTGTGGGTCTACCTCATGAAGATCCACAAAGACATATTCAGAATTTTTTGGAAATTACGGATACTTACAATTATCCAAATGTGTCCAAAGATTATGTAAGGCTGACACTTTTTCCCTTCTCTCTGCTTGGGGAAGCTAAAAAGTGGTTAAATAAGGAACCATCAAATTCAATCCGCACATGGGATGATCTAGCAAGGAAGTTCTTAATTAAGTTCTTTCCTACTAAAAAGACAAAGATGCTGAGGAGTCAAATTCTTGGGTTTGAACAACGCTCTAGTGAAGCACTTCGTCAAGCATGGGAAAGGTACAAGAAGCTACTTAGGGACTGTCCTCATCATTGTCCAACAGACGAGGTGTTAGGTCATACTTTTGTTGATGGATTAGATGAAGCTTCAAAAATGAATCTTGATTCCGCTTGTGGCGGAAGTTGCATGACAAAATCTTACACAGAAATCCAACTCTTGTTAAATACATTCACTTCAAATGATAATAACTGGCAAGGTGATGGAGATTCCAGAAAGGCAATGAAACAAAAATCAGCAGGGTTGCTTAAGCTGGATGATATATCGGCAGTGAGAGCTGAAATTGCAAGGATATCCAACCGATGACAAGGATGACAATGCAACAACCTCAACCCATGCAACAGGTTCAACAAATGGCTATTTGCTGTGAAATGTGTGGTGATAGCCATACAAGTGATATGTGCCCTACGAATCCAGAATCTATTTATTATATGGGACAACAAAAAAGAGGCCCAGCACATCAGCACGCATAGTATGGAAATTCCTACAATCCAAATTGGAGGAATCATCCTAACTTCTCATGGGGTGGAAATCAGCAAAATCCAAATTAGAACAGACCGCAAGGGGGTTTTAATCAACCTCAGAGACCACCTCAGCAGGTGGAAGAAAGCACAAATGATTTGCTGAAAAAGTTGTTGATCGACAATCAGCAGCTCAGAACTGATGTTAGGAATCTAGAAAGGCAGATGGGGCAGATAGCAATGAACCAGAATACTAGACCTATTGGAGCTCTCCCCAGTGACACATAAAAGAACCCACATGTAAGTGCTATAACACTTAGAAGCGGGAAAGAACTTGAGGAAATCTCAAAGAAAAAGAAAGAGAAATTTGTACTTGAGGGAGAATTGATCCCTAAAGTGATAAATGATCTAAAGAAGACTACTGAAAGCCTTGACCCAGTGGAAGTCCCAAGGCCACCCCCACATTTTCTCCAGAGACTACAAAAGAAGAACGATGATCGAATGTTCAGTAAATTTCGGTCCATGTTGAGCCAGGTTCAATTAAACATTCCACTTGTTGATGTACCTCAAGAAATTCCTAAATATGCTAAGTACATCAAAGATATAGTGGCTCACAAAAGAAGATTGACTGAATATGAGACAGTCGCACTTACTGAACAGTGCACTGCCAGGGTACAAAACAAGCTTCCACAAAAGCTTAAAGATCCAGGTAGTTTTACAATTCCTGTACGTATTGGTGATATCGATGTAGGCCAAGCTCTTTGTGATTTGGGGGCAAGCATAAATTTAATGCCCTTGTCATTGTTCAAACAATTGGGTCTTGGAGCTCTTAGACCAACCACTATGATGTTATAGTTAGCAGACATGTCCATAGCACACCCTGAAGGGGTGATAGAAGATGTATTGCTGTAGATTGGAAAATTTATCTTTCCTGCTGAGTTCATTATTCTTGATTATGAAGCAGATGAATTGGTGCCAATCATTCTAGGGTGACCTCTGTTAGCTACTGGTGATGCGATCATTAAAGTGAAAGAAGAGAAGATGGTTCTAAGGGTTGATGATGAGGACGCGGTGTTTAACGTATACAAAGCAATTCAATTTCCTTGTCAATATGAGGAACTTTCTACGATATCAGTGATTGAGAATGATGAACAAAATCGTGATTCAAGTGTGTATCTCAATGATTCATTAGAGAAAGCACTTACAATATTTGATAATTTGGCAACTGATGAATATGTTGAAGAGATGATGTACATCCTTGATACATCTTGTGCATACTTGCAAAGGACATATCCTTTTGAACCGTTGAATAGGACACATGGACCTCCTCCAAAGCCATCAATTGAGGAAGCCTCGAAATTAGAGCTTAAACCACTACCATCTCACTTGCATTACGCTTATTTGGGTAGTTCTGATACATTGCATGTTATCATTTCTTCTGATTATCTGAATTGCAGGAGGAAAAATTGCTGAGAGTATTGAGAGAGCACAAGAGAGCCATTGGGTGGACAATGTCAGACATAAAAGGTATTAGTCCTGCATTTTGCATGCATAAAATCCTAATGGAGGAAGGACACAAACCAAGTATAGAACACCAAAGCCGCCTCAATCTTAACATGAAAGAAGTGGTAAGGAAAGAGGTGATCAAATGGCTTGATGCAGGTATTTTATTTCCTATCTCTATCTCTAACAGCAAATGGGTGAGTCCAATTCAGTGTGTTCCTAAGAAGGGAGGTATAATTATGATAGTTAATGATAATAACGATTTAATACCAACAAGAACTGTCACAGGGTGGAGAATTTGCATTGATTACAGAAAATTGAATAGTGCCACAAGGAAGGACCACTTTCCTCTCCTTTTCATGGACCAAATGCTTGATCGATTGGCCGGCCAAGAGTATTACTGCTTCATGGATGGTTACTTTAGGTACAATCAAATTACTATAGCCCTGAGGACCAAGAGAAGACCACTTTTACGTGTCCTTATGGCACGTATGCGTTCAAAAGAATGCCCTTTGGTCTTTGCAATGCACCTGCGACATTTCAAAGGTGTATGATGTCCATTTTCACTGATATGGTCGAGAGGTTTGTAGAAGTATTTATGGATGATTTCTCTATTTTCGGATGCTCCTTTGATAAATGTTTAACTAACCTCGATAAAGTGCTAGCCAGATGTGAAAAGACCAACTTGGTCCTAAACTGGGAAAAATGCCATTTCATGGTAAGATAAGGTATTGTCCTAGGACACAAAGTGTCCAAGAACGGATTGCAAGTAGACCAGGCAAAGGTGGAAGCAATTGAAAAATTGCCCCCACCCATATCTATTAAGGGCATACGTAGTTTTCTAGGCCATGCAGGATTTTATCGAAGATTTATTAAAGATTTTTCAAAAATTCCATCTCCTCTTTACAGGCTCCTCGAGAAAGATACACCATTCAAGTTTGATGATGTTTCTCTGAAATCATTTGAAGAGCTTAAAAGAAGATTGGTCACTGCACCAATCATTGTTGCTCCAGATTGGGAATTGCATTTTGAATTAATGTGTGATGCAAGTGACATTGCCATTGGTGCTGTGTTGGGACAGAGGAAAGAGAAAATTTTTTACTCCATTCATTATGCGAGCAGAACTCTCAATCCCGCTCAAATGAATTACACTATCGCAGAGAAAGAATTACTTGCAGTAGTATGGGCATTTGACAAGTTTAGATCCTACCTAGTAGGAACTAAAGTCATAGTCTATACTGACCACTCGACTATCAAGTATCTATTTGCAAAGAAACATGCAAAGCCAAGACTAATCCGATGGGTTCTTCTTTTGTAGGAATTTGACCTGGAGATACGAGATAGAAAAGGTACTGAGAATCAAGTGGCAGATCATTTGTCGAGATTGGAAAACAGAGGTCATGTGATTGAAGAAGACTCAATAAAAGAAACTTTCCCAGATGAACATCTGTTAGCCATCACATCTAATGAAACTCCATGGTATGCTGACTTTGTAAATTATATTGCAAGTGGAGTGATGCCATTAGAAATCACAGCTGATCAACGGAGAAGATTCTTCCATGATGTGAAATCATATATATGGGACGAGCCCTTTCTCTACAAATAATATGCTGACCAATTGATAAGAAGGTGTGTACCTGAAGAAGAAATGAATGCCAGCTTGCATGACTGTCATTCTTCTTCATATGGAGGTCATCATGGTGGAGATAGAACAGTAAAAAAGGTTCTCCAATTAGGTTTTTACTGGCCATCCTTATTTAAAGATGCTCATGCGTCTGTTAAAACTTGTGACAGGTGTCAAAGAACAGGTACAATCACAAAGAGAAATGAGATGCCTTTGCAGAATATTTTGGTGGTGGAATTGTTTAATGTGTGGGGAATTGTCTTCATGGGACCATTCCCAGGTTCTAATGGTCATAGATACATTCTGGTTGCAGTAGACTATGTGTCTAAGTGGGTTGAAGCCATTGCTCTACCTACGAATGATGCAAAAGTTGTGGTAAGTTTTTTTAAGAAACACATTTGCACACGCTTTGGAACTCCAAGGGTGTTGATAAGTGACGGAGGAACACACTTTTGCAAACTGTTTAAAAATGCTTTATCAAAATATGGGGTAAAACACAAAGTTGATACTGCGTACCACCCTCAAACGAGTGGTCAAGTTGAAGTATCTAATCGAGAGATAAAATAGATTTTGGAGAAAACAGTTAATGCAAACAGGAAGGATTGGTTTGTTAAATTAGAAGATGCTTTGTGGGCCTACCGAACTTCATACAAGACCCCAATAGGTACTTCTCTATACATGTTAGTTTATGGAAAGGCATGTCATTTTCCAGTTGAACTTGAACACAAAGCTTATTGGGCAATCAAAAAGTTAAATGTGGATATGGATTTAGTTGGTGAAAAAGGGTTGCTACAACTCAATGAACTTGATGAGTTTAGATTGAATGCTTATGAAAATGCTAAGTTGTATAAAGAAAGGACCAAGAGATGGCATGATAAGCATATCCAACATCGTGAGTTTGAGCCGGGGCAACAAGTTCTATTATTCAATTCTAGGTTGAAACTCTTTCCTGGAAAACTCAAATCCCGTTGGTCGGGACCTTTTGTGGTGGTAAGTGTGAGTCCCTATGGAGCAATAGAATTAAGGGACCAAAACTCAAGTGAAACTTCTCTGGTGAATGGGCAAAGGGTGAAACACTATTGGGGTGGTGACATTAATCATCACAAAACCTTGATAGAACTAAATGATGTTTGATGAATTGTGAAGTCGTGCCGCGACAGTAAATCAGGCGCTTACTGGGAGGCAACCCAATAATAGCGATATTTGTCATTTTAGTGTGTTATTTTCTTCGTTTTTAGTTTGTTTGGGTATTAATAGTGTGTTGATAATTGTAGGACAACAAGAAGGTATGACTTCATTTTGCATATATATAACTAAAAAAAAAAAATAATTTTACCCCATTAGCGCGGCCGCGCTACAACCCGCGCTAATGCCCGCGCTAATGGGAAACACACTGGCTCAACTCGCGCTAGACTAGCACGGCTGCGCTAATGCCCGCGCTAGTCCAGTAATTTGTCCGCGTTTTTTAGAGTTTTTTAAACATAATAACTTACCCCAACCTCCAAATTCATAAAATACACATTCCCCTCACCCAATACTCTAACCCTAATGCCTTTTTTCTGTTCTTCTTCCAAAATCAATGTCTCCAACTCTTCAATCTTACAAATTTCCCACGACAATCTCCATTAAGGTAAGTTTTTCTCTCTTTCTTTCTTTTGGTGTTTCTAACTTTGAATTTTTTTATTTTTTTTTTGTATGTATTTCGTTTTTCTTGATTTTTTTTGGAAAAAGAAAAGTTACCTTCTTAGTTTATAGATTAAGTTTGTTTATGTAACTTATTGTTTGAATTAATCATGTAAATAGAATCATTATGTAGAGTTTTGTTTCTTTATTATATTGTTCATATGAATGAAGATGTTACATTTCATATTTATATGTATATCATGGTTTATTTTGTTCTTATTTTGGGCTGAAAATTTTAGTGTTATATAGTTTGTAAAGTAGTAATGTTGTTTGGTTGTAGTGGATGAAAACATCCTTTTAGAATGTTGTTTAAGGCATTACATCAAACATGCTCACAACATGTTTGATAAAATGTTTCTATGAAGGTAATATTGTGGTCAATTTCGGGATGAAGTCTAAGTAGTCCGGATTGATCACCTGAGTGAACACTGTTAACCTTCAATTTTTGGCAGGTTTAATGGCTCCTCGTAAGCGCCAATCAGAAGCTTCTTCATCGGGACGCCCAGCTACAACAAATGTTGGGGTAAGGCCACACAGATCAGTTGATACTCAGACCTTTAACAGCAAGAAATTTGTTTCTGCGAAAGCAGAGGACATATTTCATAAAAAAGAAGCCAAGAGTATCATACCAGAGCAAGCAATGGGTGCTGTTGCGCTATCAAACTATTGCCCCAACATACCAACATAATTGAGGAGGCGTGGACTTGACATTTTCTTTGAAGAGCCAATCATTGGAAACGTGATGCTTGTGCGGGAATTCTATGCAAATCTCCTGGAGCATAATGAATTCAATGTTACTGTGCGTAGAAGGTTTGTTAATGCATCAGTGTAGACAATCAGGGTGGCATACCGGCTGCCACCATGGGATGAGAGGGCCATAGATGAATACCCAGCAAACAATAGAAAAACTACTCCATGGGAAACCTTCACTAACGTCATCTGTCGACCGGAGGCTCGAATTCAGTGGTTCAAGTACGGGAGCAAGTTTCATGCCAACGCCCTCTAGTTTGTAGCTAAGTGTTGGCTGTACTTCATTAACAGTCATCTGCTACCATCAAAGAATCTGACAGAGGTGAACAAACCTCGGGCTTGCTTAATTTGGTGCCTCATGACTGGAAGATTGTTTAATGTGCCACATTTGATACACAACGAGATGTTCCAAAGAGTTCGAGTGCAAAGGTATGGTATGTACTACCCATCACTGGTAACACTCTTGTGTTTGCAGGCTAACGTACAAAATAATCTAGACATCGATAGCCGATTGAGGCAAATGAATCCATTCACAGCAGAAAGGGTCACCACAGGTAGAGAGGACCTTCAAGCAGATTTGGATAGTGATGATTCTGACGAAAGTGATGATGATGATGAGGACACTGAACAAGCTGCAGCAACTGATGCTGAAATAGGGGATGAAGCCCAGCGTGTTGAACCACAGGTTTCGGATGTTGCTGGCCCGTCTAGGGCCACTAGAGGACAACGGTTAGACCGCACGGAGCTCGAAATCGAACAAATAAAGACTTCAGTGAATGATTTGGCGAGGAGTGTTGGGCAAATGCAAACTCAATAAAAGAAGTCCGAAAAGAAGATAATGGGCTGGCTTCGAGCTTTGGGTATGGCCTGCAAATGCCAATTCTGTCTCTGATCAAGATTAAAGCTTCGGGGAAGTATTTTTGCTTGAACTTATACTTTTCATGGAAGACATGGGGACATGTCTTCAATTTTAAGTGTGGGGTGGAGGAGCCCCTTTTGCAACATTTCTATATTTGTTTTTATCTTGTTTGGTATTGCGGATTATTTTGGCTAGTTTTATATATGTGGAATGTTAGTATTGTTTAGTTTGTTAGAACACTATATTGTTGCTATTAGTATTGTTTTGGAGTGATGCTTTGAATATTTGAAGTTAAATGTTTTGTGATTTAAAAGTATATGTTTGTGACACTATAGAGTAGATAGTGTAAAATATTTTGTGTTGGTAACAAATCCCCCTTGGTTTTTCTTTGAGCCACGGTTCTTTTCCAAGGGCTAATTTTGAACCGGGCATAGGTAGTTTTTAATTTATACTTTGTGTATTAAAATAAAGAATTACAAGCTATAAAATGAAAGAGAATCCTTTTTGCTAATACACCTGAACACATTAGATCCTAGAATATAATATTTTAGTTTTAAAGGAAATTGACTGAAAGTGCCTTAATTTCATGTTTGCTACTGAAATGGGTACTCATAATAGAGTGTTTCGATGAGTTGGTCTTAATGAGTCTTATGCCATGTGTGGTGAGAATTTTTGCTAATTGCATAGTCCATGTAGTGTAAGTGTGTCTAGAACTTGCCTGGTATGTGAATTGAAGCGAAATTTCAGGTGACACTCGGTTTTCAAAAAAATGAAGTTAGGCTTTCCTTGATATTTTTGAACTCAATTGCTTAAATCAAATAAAATTTATCCGTAGTTACCCATTTCTAGACTTGAAACCTATTTGGCACCCACATTACAAGCTTATACCATTTTTGTTCTTAATTGATATTTTGAACCCTTTAACCTCTTAAAGCACGTTAATTGTAAAATGAGCGCTAAAAGAAGTACAAATGAACTAAGTGTGGGGTGGTTTGTGAATGGAACCAATGAAAGTTAGAAAGGTTCACTGAAATTTGTATATAAGGTATTATATTCTAAAAAAAAGGGTATAAATATGTGTATATTGTTTTGTTAATCCCAGTGGAGTGTGAATTAGAGCAGTGCATAAAAGAAAGATGGAACACTGCTAGGAGTGAATTGATTGATGCAACTATTATTAAGACTGAAAACTTTGCGCTAAAAATGATTGAGTAATGTGTTACAGTGCTTAGGAGTGCTAGTCACCAGTCCCAAAATAAATCCTACCAGCCCATTAACCCCCATTACAACCAGACGAAAAAGTCCTAATTGAATTTTGATCGAACAAGCCTGCATTAGTAGAGATTTACATTAAGGGCAAGCTTATGGTACCATTTGCATGCATGTGACTTCTTTTGTGAGTGTGAGTGAAACTTTCTTGTTGTAAATAATTAGGGAACTCTTTTGTACATATTGATATATGTAATGTTGATAAAATGGTGAGGGCATATGACTCGTGACATACAAGCAAATCTTGATCTCTATAGAGAGTATTTCAAAGAAGTATGAATATTGTAATAGCACTTTAAAGTTAGTCCAGAAACTAGAATGTTATATTACTAGGTATAATGTATGAGTTTTGTTCTAGGTGTCAAGCATTAAGGTAAAATGGTTGAGTTGATGACTCTTTTATTAGTTCAATGTGATTGCTTGAGGACTAGCAATAGATTGAGTGTGGGGTGTTGATAATGGGCTAAATTGTGTAATATAGCCCATATATATATGCTCTAAATTAAGAAGAAATTACTGTCATATGATTATAATTAATGATAAAATTAGCTCTAATTGTGATTTGAATGTTTCACAGGAGTTAATTAAGCATGTGAGAGTTTATGATGGTAAACAATGTGAAACATTGAGTAAAAGAAGACAAAAGAGCACAGACCCTACTAGCGCGGGCATTAGCGCGACCATAATCTTGCCCGCGCTAGTCCAAAAGTTCGGACCAAATGTTACCCCACTAGCACGGGCATTAGCGTGGCCATAAACATGCCCGCGCTAGTCCAGTTCCGGAAATGCATTATTGAGTTACTATTTTGTCACTAAGGGGTGGATTCCACTATGGGATAAAAACAAGGAAAAGGTGCATAATGAGGGGATCAAATTCTAACATTGAAGGGGAGTGGATTTACACTATTCATTCTAGAGAGAACATTTTGAGAAGAGAAGCCATTGAAGCCCTCTTGGAGCTATGCAAGAAATTGAAGATCAAGACTTTGGAGCAACAAATTAAAGAGTTCATCTTAACCTTCATCTTGTATTTTTCTTTGTAGTATTTTAGACATTAATATTATTGATTTTAGTATGAACATGAGTAGCTAAACTCTCTAATATTCTAGGGTCATGGATGTTTGTTGATTTTGTTATTTGAAGCTTATATTGATTTTATTTAAGTTATTGATATGGGTTGTTTATTTGATTTTGATCTTAATTATTTTACTGCGTAGCTAACAGTGAAATATTATTTACGAACTTTGAATTAAACTTGACAAAGGAAATTCTTGGTTGCATATAAAATCAAATAGAACAAGATTTGAATCTCGAGCATCGAGTGAAGGATTTGCAATTAAGATAGATATATACTTAATTGCCTTGTTTGGTTAAATAATAAGAGTTTGAAATGCATTCTTGCTAATATTAATATCATAGAAATATAGATATTGATTTAACTTGGTGTTACAACCCATATCCACACACGTTAGTTCATGCCATAAGTTAGATAACACAAATCCAATAAGGAATTATCCTTGAGATGATAAGAAGTTAATCCGATTAATCTTAAGTGATACAAGGGTGCATAAGGGTGATTAACAAGTATTCGAAGTTAAACGAATCAAGGATGCTGTAACTCGTACTTTTGGGTAAACCTATAGATACTTAGTATACTTAGGAGGTCATGATTTAAGGTATTTGAATCATATAATATCCGTATCATAATTCTTGAAGTCAAACGAGTTATGAAATAAAAGTCGACAAAAGTTGTTGCAACTTAGGTTCAAAGTTTTACCTAAACTTTAGGTCAAATGTTATTAAGTCTTTCTCCCAATATACTTGGAATTACGGGGTGATATACCCACCTATAGATACTTAGTATACTTAGGAGGTCATGATTTAAGGTATTTGAATCATATAACATCCGTATCATAATTCTTGAAGTCAAACGAGTTATGAAACAAAAGTCGACAAAAGTTGTTGCAACTTAGGTTCATAGTTTTACCTAAACTTTAGGTCAAATATTATTAAGTCTTTCTCCCAATATACTTGGAATTACGGGGTGATATACCCACCAAATTGAATATCTATGAGTTTAGTTTCCAATGCATTAAACGGTTTATCAATACAACATTGGAATAGAGAGATATAGACATTTTCGTGAGACTGCACAAGCTGCTAGGTGCAAGTAGGTGGGTCAGCTACTTGGTTAAATGTCGGCCCAAAAGAGGAAATTTCGGGTCCGAAAAGGAGCCCATTAAAAGGCTTATCTTCTGCAATATATCCCTCTTTATATTTCACAAATAACCAGACCTAAAACCCTGTAAAACTTCCTCCCAAAAATTATCCACAAACCCTAATTGATTTTCCCTCTCTTTCAAGTTCAAATTGGGGGTAAACACTAGAGTTTGAAGAACCAAGTTAAAGTCTGAGTTATCCAACAATTAAGGTGAGTTTACTGATATATTTCATACATTTATTCTGCTGTGAATTCATGGTAATTCGTTATATACATGTAAGAACTCACGGGACGGTGACTGGAAGCCGTGAGTTCAAGTTATTCACTTGTAGCGGACTGTTTTGTGGACTGTTTTGTGTTGCTATTGGGCTGCGTTTTTTATTACTGTTTTGTGGAGTTTTAGAGGAGGCAGGGTGTGGAGAAACACCATATATATTTTGGGTTGTGGTCTGCTAGTTCTTCGTAATATTTTTGGGTCGTTTGATACGACTATAGTGGCCGTCATATGTATGATGTGATTAGGTTGTGTGTGGACTGTTTTGGGAGGCTCAATATGTTTATTATTGATGTTGTTTAGGCTGTTTGGTGATTGTTTTGAATGGTGTGAAGTCATATATATAGGGGAGGTGCTGTCCGTTTCATCACAAAATAGGTTGTGATTGGTACATAATAGTTGCGACGCTTAAACGTTAACGATAGTGTCATTTCTCCTATTGTAGACTAAGGAGTCGTGACGTTTGCATAGCTTGAGGTTGTGGCAGTATATACAAGGTATGTGTGGCTATCACTTTCCTTCTTTTTCACGACTCTGATTGTACATAATGTAATGAACGAGCTTCCAAAGATACTCTATTCTTAGAAGCTAAGCATTACTTACATCATTTCCCCTCTTGTGGAACGATTGATGTTGATTTTGCTTCTCTTATTCTTATGTTATCAATCTTGTTGGTACTTCTTGATTCCTATAAGGTTCATAGTGAAGATTTAGTCCTAATAAGGTGTACATAGGATACCGACCTTACGTCACTCCGAAAGGTCTACAAGTTGTTTCCATGAGTCGTGCATGCATTATATATATGTATCTATTTTACTCTACCGAGCCGCGCTATAGTCGGCCGGGTACGACACCTATTGTGCAACCACTAATCAGTTGGGTTTTACCGAGCTCCACGTGGTCGGGTACGATTCTACCGAGCCTTATAATGGCCGGGTATGTTTTTACCGAGCCTATTATGGCCGGGTACGATATGATGATGATGATGCCCACAGAGGCGTATGTTTTAAAGATGATGTATTTATACATATGTATCATGCATTTCATGTCAGTAGCCCTCAAAGGTACTCAGATGTTACAGGTTGTATATTCTCTATTCTTGCTTACATTACTGTTCGTATTTATGGTTCTCTGCCTTACATACTCACTACTTTATTCATACTGACGTCCTTTTATTTGTGGACGCTGCATGTCGTGCTGCAGGTCCTGATAGACAGGCAGGTGTAGCTCCCCCATCACAGTAGGTTGTCCAGTTCAGCGGTGATTGGCGAGATCCCTTCTCTGGACTTGCCTTGGTCTTGGTATGCATTTTTGTCATAGACATTATGGGTATGTCGGGGCCCTATTCCGGCTATGTTGCAGCACTTATGTTCCTTTAGAGGCTCATAGATAGGTGTCGACTCATGTATAGTTTGGTATGCCTTGTCGGCTGGGTTTTGTTGATTAGTCTTTCATTTTAGCGTGGTAGCTTGTACCATATGTATATAGTTTCTTGATTGTCTGGTCATCCCGTGTTATGTAGGTTTAAGCAATCATATTTTATTGTTGGTTGCCCATGATCCATGTCTACCATTTATATTGGTCTCGTTAGCCCTAAAAGATAATAAAGAAGGTTAGATAAAATGTACGTTGGTGCTCGGCAAGTATGGTCGGGTGCTAGTCATGGTCCTCCAATTCGGGTCGTGACAAACTTGGTATCAGAGCAAGTCTGTCCTAGGGATTGTCTATGAGCCATGTCTAGTAGAGTCTTGATTATGGATGTGTAGCGCGCCACATTTATAATCGGGAGGCTACATGACATCTAGGGTTGTTACCTTCTTCCCGAATCTAGATCGTGCATAGAGTTGAGTCATAAGTGTTCGTCTCTAATATTCACCTTGTTTTCTTTCAGCAATGCCTTCGACTAGGAAACAAACAATTAGTAGATGACTTGATACAACTGCGGGAGAGGGTACCAGTCAGGTGCCCGAAGCCAGAGCAGACCAAAGTGAGGCTCAGAGTGAGATGTCGTCTCATACCTCAACTACTCCGTCTCCTCCAGAGGATATTAGGTGGCACCCAGCACCTCCAGCTCCTCCGTCCGGCACTACAGACCAGGATATGCGGAGTGCTTTGCAGTTATTGACTAGCTTGGTAGCTGCTCAGGCTCAGAGGCAGAATACAGGTGCTGCTGATAAACCAGTTAGTACAAGAGTTCGTGATTTTATTAATTTAGACCCTCCAGTGTTTACCGGATCAGACCCCAAGGAGGATCCGCAGACTTTTATTGACCAGGTTCATCGTACACTACGGGTTATGCATGTTAGTGATACAGAGGCAGTAGATTTGGCTTCTTATCGGCTACGGGATTTAGCGGTTCTTTGGTATGATAGTTGGGAGAGATCCAGGGGTCCGAACGCTCCTCCAGCCGTGTGGAAGGATTTTTCTGAGGCCTTTCTTCGTCACTATTTGCCAGTTGAGATACGACGAGCTAGAGCTGATAAGTTCTTGAACCTTAGACAAGGTAATTTGAGTGTGCGAGAGTATAGTATGCAGTTTGATTGTTTAGCAAGGCATGCTCCCCATATAGTGGACGAGATGAGTGATAGGGTGCATTTGTTCGTGAACGGGTTGGGACCCCATCTGATTAATGAGTGTATGACAGCCTCCTTGGTAGATGGCATGGATATTTCCCGTATTCAAGCTTATGCCCAGACCTTAGAGGATCGTAAGCGCCAGCAGAGGGCGGATAGGGAGCACGATAGGGGCCAGCATAAGAGGGCGAGATTTGCAAGGTATTCTGATGACTTCAGAGGCAGCGCCAGGCCCCAGTCTTCGAGGAGTTTGGCGCCATCTGTAGCTAGTGCTCCTCCACAGTTTTAGAGGCCTCGATATGATCGATCCTATTCTGGTCCAGGTCAGAGTTTGCAGGCATTTGGATCGCAACATCACAGGGATACTAGTCAGACGAAACCCCCAACACCATGTTGTGATCACTGCGGCAAGGCCCACTTTGGACCGTGCCGTCGAGGTTCTGATGCGTGTTATTCTTGCGAATAGCCTGGCCATATGATGAGGGATTGTCCTAACAGGGAAGGTGATGGTATGGCTCAACCGACTAGATCTGTGTCTGGTTCTTCCTCATCAGTTCGACCTCCAGCACGGGGTTTTCAGCAGTCGACAGGTCGTGGTAGAGGTAGAGGTGCATGGCCGAGTTCGAGTGGTGCTCAAAATCGAACATATGCTCTAGTAGGTCGACAGGATCTCGAGTCGTCTCCAGATGTTGTTACAGGTATATTATATGTGTTTTCTTATGATGTATAGGCGTTGATTGATCCGGGATCTACATTATCATATGTTACACCCTTTGTGGCTAATAAGTTTGGCATTGAACCTGAATTTATAAGTAAACCCCTTGCGGTATCTACTCCAATAGGAGATTCCGTGATTGCTAGAAGGGTATATAGAGGTTGCACTGTGATGATTTGTAGTCGTCAAACCTCGGCAGATTTATTTGAGTTAGAAATGGTTGATTTTGATGTGATACTCGGAATGGACTGGTTGGCCTCATGCTATGAAAATGTTGACTGTCGTATGAAGATGGTTAAGTTTCAATTTCCTGGTGAACCCGTCATTGAATGGAAGGGGAACATTGCTACATCGAAAGGTAGGTTTATTTCCTATCTTAAGGCAAGGAAAATGATCTCAAAAGGTTACATTTATCATCTTGTTCATGTTAGGGATGCAGAGGCGAAGCTGCCTACTATACAATCTATCCCCGTGGTCAATGAATTTCCAGATGTTTTCCCAAATGAACTCCCAGGCCTTCCTCTAGAAAGGGAGATTGAGTTTAGCATTGATGTGTTGCCTGACACTCAACCAATCTCTATCCCTCCATATAGAATGGCCCCGGCAGAGCTGCGAGAGTTGAAGGCGCAGTTAAAGGACTTGCTGGATAAGGGCTTCATTAGGCCTAGCACTTCACCTCGGGGTGCTCCAGTCCTATTCGTGCGGAAGAAATATGGGTCATTACGGATGTGTATTGACTATCGACTGTTGAATAAGTTTACTATAAAGAACAATTATCCACTTCCAAGAATTGATGACCTGTTTGACCAACTCCACGGTGCCAAGTATTTCTCCAAGATTGACTTACGTTCAGGGTATCATCAGGTGAGGGTTAAGGAGAAGGATATTCCAAAGACGACCTTTCGGACAAGATATGGACACTTTGAGTTCTTGGTGATGTCGTTCGGGCTAACAAATGCCCCAACAGCTTTTATGGATCTCATGAATACTGTATTCAGGCCCTATCTTGATGTGTTCGTGATTGTATTCATTGATGACATTCTGGTGTATTCTCGTTCGGAGGAGGAACATGTGAGCCACTTGCGGATAGTATTACAGATGCTTCAGGATCGTAAGTTATATGCTAAACTCACTAAATGTGAATTCTAGCTGAACTCAGTAGCATTCCTTGGCCATGTGATATCTAACGTGGGTATTAGTGTCGAAACTCAGAAGATTGATGCAGTAAAGAATTGGCCGAGACCTACAACACCATCAGAAGTTCGTAGCTTCCTGGGGCTAGCAGGATATTATAGCCGATTTGTAGAAGGGTTTTCCTCTATATCAGCACCATTGACTAAGTTAACACAGAAAGCTACCAAGTTCCAGTGGTCTAACACTTGTGAACGTAGTTTTCAGGAGCTGAAGGTTCGATTGACATCCGCACCGATGCTCACTCTCCCTGAAGGAACAGAAGGATATGTGGTATATTGTGATGCCTTAGGTATAGGTTTGGGTTGCGTGTTGATGCAGCATGGGAAGGTGATTTCATATGCATCAAGACAATTGAAGAAGCATGAAAAGAATTATCCAACCCATGATTTGGAATTGGCTGCAGTAATATATGCTTTGAAAATATGGCGGCACTACTTATATGGCGTCCATGTTGACATCTACACAGATCACAAGAGTCTACAATACATCTTCAAGCAGAAAGAGTTGAATTTGAGGCAGCGTAGGTGGCTTGAATTACTGAAAGACTACGACGTCGAGATATTGTATCATCCCGGTAAAGACAATGTTGTGGCAGATGCTCTCAACGGTAAGTCAATGGGAAGCTTAGTACATATTGATACAGGTAGATAGGAGTTGACTAAAGAGCTTCATCAGCTAGCCAATATGAGAATCAGATTGTTAGACTCTGATGACGGAAGTGTTACTGTACAGAATACATCAGAATCATCTTTGGTAGCCGAGGTAAAAGCACGACAATATGAGGATCCTATCTTAGTACGATTGAGAGAGAACATTTAGCAGTGTAAAATTATGGCTTTTGAGATCGGAGGAGATGGGGCACTGAGATAGCAGGGCCGATTATGTGTGCCAAATGAAGCACGGTTGCGAGAAAAGATTATGAATGAAATTCATCAATCCCGATATTCCATCCATCCCGGCTCAACAAAGATGTATCATGATGTCAAGGAGCAGTATTGGTGGTATAACATGAAAAAGTCTATTGCAGAATATGTAGCCCAGTGTCCTAATTGTCAACAAGTAAAGATAGAACATCCGAAACCCGGTGGATTGCTTCAGAATATAGAGATTCCGACCTGGAAATGGGAGGTGATTAATATGGACTTCGTTATTGGATTACCTCGATCTTATCATAAGTTTGACTCTATCTGGGTGATAGTTGATCGACTTACAAAATGTGCTCATTTTCTGCCAGTTAAGACAACTTACTCGACTGAAGATTATGCGAAGTTGTATATCAAGGAGATTGTTAGGCTTCATGGTGTGCCGGTATCTATTATATCGGATCGAGGAGCTCAATTTACGGCTAACTTTTGGAGGTCTTTTCAGAAAGGTTTAGGCACACAGGTGAATCTCAGCACTGCATTTCATCCGTAGACTGACGGACAGGCTGAACGTACCATTCAAACATTGGAAGATATGCTACGAGCATGTGTTCTAGATTTTAAGGGAAATTGGGATGACCATCTTCCACTCATAGAATTTGCCTACAATAATAGCTACCATTCCAAGTATTAAAATGGCCCCATATGAGGCACTATATGGGAGGAGATGTAGATCACCAGTTGGATGGTTCGAAGTCGGTGAAACAGAATTTTATGGGCCAGATTTGATTCACCAAGCCATTGAGAAGGTGAAAGTGATACAGGAACGATTGAAGACGGCACAAAGCAGGCAAAAGTCTTATTCCGATGTCCGACGTCGTGATCTAGAATTTGAGGTTGGTGATTGGGTTTTCCTGAGGATTTCACCAATGAAGGGTGTTATGCATTTTGGGAAGAAAGGTAAGCTGAGTCCAAGGTATATCGGTCCGTATAAAATTCTTCAACGAATTGGACAAGTTGCTTATGAGTTAGAATTGCCATCCGAATTAGAATTTGTCCACCCGGTATTCCATGTATCTATGTTGAGGAAATGTATTGGAGACCCTTCTCGAGTTGTCCCTATCAAAGATGTTCAAGTTACAGAGAATCTATCATATAAAGAAGTGCCAGTGGCCATATTAGATCGACAAGTCCGCAAGCTGAGAACAAAAGATGTAGCTTCCGTCAAAGTATTGTGGAGGAACAAGAATATGAAAGAAATGACATGGGAAACGGAAGAAGAGATGAAGTCTAAATACCCTTACCTATTCCAAAATGATGATAACAAGGATTTTGGTGGAACGCAAGATACATTATAAAGGTGAAATGGCTTTTGGAGGTAAGCAATAACTTGAGAACTCTCTTCCTTAATACAAAGTGGTGATATGTAAATAATGTCCATGTCCATAATGCTTTGTGTAGCCTTGTGTGGTCATACTTTGAGCTTCACCGCTTGCAAATTTTGCTAGTGACCATTTTATAGGGGAAAATTGACCAAAAAAATTTCCGTTGGAATCCACGATGATTTGGACTCCCATAAACCCTTACATTCGAGGACGAATGTTCCTAAGGGGGGAGGGTGTTACAACCCATATCCACACACGTTTATTCATGCCATAAGTTAGATAACACAAATACAAGAAGGAATTATCCTCTTGATGATAAGAAGTTAATCCGATTAATCTTAAGTGATACAAGGGTGCATAAGGGTGATTAACAAGTATTAGAAGTTAAACGAATCAAGGATGCTGTAACTCGTACTTTTGGGTAAACCTATAGATGCTTAGTATACTTAAGAGGTCATTATTTAAGGTATTTGAATCATATAATATCCGTATCATAATTCTTGAAGTCAAACGAGTTATGAAACAAAAGTCGACAAAAGTTGTTGCAACTTAGGTTCATAGTTTTACCTAAACTTTAGGTCAAATGTTATTAGGTCTTTCTCCCAATATACTTGGAATTACGGGGTGATCTACCCACCAAATTGAATATCTATGAGTCTAGTTTCCAATGCATTAAACGGTTTATCAATACAACATTGGAATAGAGAGATATAGACATTTTCGTGAGACTGCACAAGCTACTAGGTGCAAGTAGGTGGGTCAGCTACTTGGTTAAATGTCGGCCCAAAAGAGAAACTTTCGGGTCAGAAAAGGAGCCCATTAAAAGGCTTATCTTCTGCAATATATCCCTCTTTATATTTCACAAATAACCAGACCTAAAACCCTGCAAACTTCCTCCCAAAAATTATCCACAAACCCTAATTGATTTTCCCTCTCTTTCAAGTTCAAATTGGGGTAAACACTAGAGTTTGAAGAACCAAGTTAAAGGCTGAGTTATCCAACAATTAAGGTGAGTTTACTGCTATATTTCATACATTTATTCTGTGAATTCATGGTAATTCGTTATATACATGTAAGAACTCACGGGACGGTGATCGGAAGCCGTGAGTTCAAGTTATTCACTTGTAGCGGACTGTTTTGTGTTGCTATTGGGCTGCGTTTTTTATTACTGTTTTGTGGAGTTTTAGAGGAGGCAGGGTGTGGAGAAACACCATATATATGTTGGGTTGTGGTCTGCCAGTTCTTCGTAATATTTTTGGTTCGTTTGATACGACTATAGTGGCCGTCATATGTATGATGTGATTAGGTTGTGTGTGGACTGTTTTGGGAGGCTCAATATGTTTATTATTGATGTTGTTTAGGCTGTTTGGTGATTGTTTTGAATAGTGTGAAGTCATATATATAGGGGAGGTGATGTCCGTTTCATCACAAAATAGGTTGTGATTGGTACATAATAGTTGCGACGCTTAAACGTTAACGATAGTGTCATTTCTCCTATTGTAGACTGAGGAGTCGTGACGTTTGCATAGCTTGAGGTTTTGGCAGTATATACAAGGTATGTGTGGCTATCCCTTTCCTTCTTTTGCATGACTCTGATTGTACATAATGTAATGAACGAGCTTCCAAAGATACTCTATTCTTAGGAGTTAAGCAGTACTTACATCATTTTCCCCTCTTATGGAACGATTGATGTTGATGTTGCTTCTCTTATTCTTATGTTATCAATCTTGTTGGTACTTCCTGATTCCTATAAGGTTCATAGTGAAGAGTTAGTCCTAATAAGGTGTACAGAGGATACCGACCTTACGTCACTCCGAAAGGTCTACAAGTTGTTTCCATGAGTCGAGCATGCATTATATATATGTATCTATTTTACTCTACCGAGCCGCGCTATAGTCGGCCGGGTACGGCACCTATTGTGCAACCACTGATTAGTTGGGTTTTACCGAGCTCCATGTGGCCGGGTACGATTCTACCGAGCCTTACGATGGCCGGGTATGTTTTTACCAAGCCTATTATGTTTTTACCAAGCCTATTACGGCCGGGTACGATATGATGATGATGATGCCCACAGAGGCGTATATTTTAAAGATTGTGTATTTATACATATGTATCATGCATTTCATGTCAGTAGCCCTCAGAGGTACTCAGATGTTACAGGTTGTATATTCTTTATCCCTGCTTACATTACTGTTCGTATTTATGGTTCTCTGCCTTACATACTCGGTACTTTATTCGTATTGATGTCCTTTTGTTTGTGGACCCTGTATGTTGTGCTGCAGGTCCTGATAGACAGGCAGGTGCAGCTCCCACATCACAGTAGGTTGTCCAGTTCAGCGGTGATTGGCGAGATCCCTTCTCCGGACTTGCCTTGGTCTTGGTATGCATTTTTGTTATAGACATTATGGGTATGTCGGGGCCCTATTCCGGCTATGTTGCAGCACTTATGTTCCTTTAGAGGCTCATAGATAAGTGTCGACTCATGTATAGTTTGGTATGCCTTGTCAGCTGGTATTTGTTGATTAGTCTTTCATTTTAGCGTGGTAGCTTGTACCATATGTATATAGTTTCTTGATTGTCTGGTCATCCCATGTTATGTAGGTTTAAGCAATCATATTTTATTGTTGGTTGCCCATGATCCATGTCTACCATTTATATTGGTCTAGTTAGCCCTAAAAGATAATAAAGAAGGTTAGATAAAATGTACGTTGGTGCTCGGCAAGTATGGTCGGGTGCTAGTCATGGTCCTCCAGTTCGGGTCGTGACACTTGGATAGATTCATAAGAACTCAAAAGATTCTTATGAATATTATTAACCTTATAATCAATGATCCGGATAATTTAATAAATCGATTCTAAGTAGAAAAATAGCATGATTACTAGCAAATCCATGGCCCTGGAATATATTTGTCTATACTATTATAAAAATATTTTGAATTGGTTGTAGTAATTTCATCTTGAATAATTGTGACATTATTAATTGAATTATAAAGTAGCTCCTATATACTTTCGAATTATATAGCATAAATCAAGAATTAGTTAATTTAATATCAGTCAATAAGCTAATAAAAATTCCTCGTGGGAATGATACTTTACTTATTACTATACTACTTGTCGATCACGTACACTTGTGTGAGTGTTTTGGTCGCAATAGTGCCATAGCCATGTCTTGAAACGTCTTGAACCGTGCCATGTCTTGCAACGTCTTGTAACCACATCCTACGACATCTTGACACGTCCTAACCTATGCATTGGCCACACCCTTCTATGTCCTGAAACGTCTTGACACGTGCTATGGCCATGTCCTGACCAACCTGACCCATGCCTTGTCCTGCCATGTCTTGCGATGTCCTGACACATCATGTGGCCACGTCTTGCGACGTCCTGACCATTGCCATGCCCACGTCCTACCATTTCCTATGACATCCTGACACGTCTTGTGGCCACGTGCTACAATGTCCTGACCCGCCATGTCCTGCGATGTCCTCACACATCCTTAAATGAGCTATGGCCTTGTCCTGACATGTCCTGACCCGTTCCATGCCCACGTCCTTCTATGTCCTGTGATGTCCTGACACGTCCACAATGTCTTAAAACATCCTGACTTGTGCCATGGCCAAGCTCTGCCATGTCGTACGACGTCTTGACAAGTCCTTGAACGTGTCATGGTAATGTCATGACACATCCTTACCCGTGCCATGCCCGTGTCCTTCAATGTCCCTACACATCTTGTGGACACGTCTTGCGATGCCCTAACACATCCTGACCCGTGCCATAGCTACGCCCTGCCATGTCATATGACGTCCTGACACGTGTTATGGCCATGTGCTGACACTTCCTAACCCGTGCCATGCCCATGTCTTGCAATGTCTTGACTTGTCCTGTGGCCACGTACTACAACATCCTGATACGTGCTGACCCGTGCTATGGCCATGTCTTGACATGTCCTGACTCGTGCCATGCCCACGTCCTGTCATGTCCTGTGACATTCTGACATGTCGTGTGGCCACGTCCTGCAATATCCTGACATGTCCTGACCTATTCTATGGCCACGCCCTGCCGTGTCCTATGACATCTTGACACATAGTGAAATGTTCCATGGTCATGTCCTAACATATCCTGACCCGTGCCATACCAACGTCCTACCATGTCTAGACACATCTTGTGGCCACGTCCTACGAGATCCTAACACATCTTGACCCATGACATGGCCATGCCCTGGCATATCCCGTAACACCCTGATATGTCCTAATACGTGCCATGGCTATGTTCTAACTCATCCTGACCCGTTCCATGGCCACGTCCTGCTCTATCCTGCAAGGTCCTAACACATCTTGTGGCCACGTCCTACAATGTCCTGACATGTCCTGACCTGTGCTATGGCCATGCACTGCCATGTCCTGCAACTTCCTGACACATCCTAAAATGTGCCATGGCCATGTCTTGACACGTCATGACCCGTGCCATGCCTACGTCCTGCCATATCCTGCAGTGTCCTGACACATCCTGCTGCTACGTCCTGCAATGTCCTGACACCTACTAACCCGTGCCACGGCCATGCCCTGCTATATCTTGTGACCTCCTGACACATCGTGAAATGCACCCTGGCAATGTCCTGACACATCCTAACCCGTGCTATGCCTACATTCTACCAAGTCCTGTGACATCCTGGCACGTCTTGTAGCCACGTCCTGCAATGTCCTAGCACGTGCTAAACAGTGCCATGGCCACACCCTGCGATGTCCTATGACGTCCTAACATGTTCTGAAATGTGCCATTGCCATGTCCTGCCATTTATTGATATGTCCTATAGACACATCCTGCGATGTCCTAACACGTTCGACCCGTGCCATGGCCACACCGTACCATGTCGTGCAGTGTCCTGACAAATGCCATGGTCCTGTGCTGAAACGTCCTGACCCAAGTCATGCCCATGTCTTGCCATGTCCTAACACATCCTATGGCCACGTCATGCGATGTCCTGACATATCCTGACCCATGCCATGGCCATATTTTGACACGTCCTGATCCATGCCATGCCCACATCTTGCGATGTCCTGTGCCATCCTGATACGTCCTGACCCGTGCCATGGCCACACCCTCCCATGTCTTGCGACAACCTAACATATCCTGAAACGTGCTATGGCAATGTCCTAAATGTCCTAACTTGTGCCATGCCCACATCCTGCCATATCCTGCAATGTCCTAATATGTACTGTGGCCATGTCCTACAATGTCCTTATACATCATGACCTAGGTCATCGCCTTGCCCTGCCATGTCATGCAATGTCCTGACACATCCTGAAACGTGCCATGGCCATGACCTGACACGTCCTGACCCATTCCATGCCCACGTTCTGCCATGTCCTTACACATTTTTTGGCCACGTCTTGCGACGTCCTGACACATCTTGACATATGCCACAGACACGCCCTACCATGTCCTACGACGTCTTGACACGTGCCATGGCTTTGTGCTGACACGTCCTTACCCAATCCATGCCCATGTCCTACCATGACCTAACACGTCCTGTGGCATCATCTTACGACATCCTAAAACATCCTGACCCATGCTATTACCATGTATTGACATGCCTTGACTCGTACCATGACCATGTACTGCATGTCCTGCAATGTCCTGACACGTCCAGTAGCCACGTCCTACAACATCCTGGCACGTCCTGAAATGTGTAATGGACACGCCCTACCATGTCCTGCAACATCCTGACACGTCCTAAAACATGCAATGGCCATGTCCTGAATGTCCTAACAAGTGCCAGGCCCACATCCTGCCATGTCATGTGATGTCCTAACACCTTCTATAGCCACGTCCTGCAATGTCCTGACACGTACCTTTGCCATGCCCTGCCATGTCCTAAGACGTCCTAACACCTCCTTTAGCCATGTTCTGCAACGTCCTGACACGTCCTGACCCAACCCATGGCCATGCCCTGCCATGTCATGTGACATCATGACGTATCCCGAAATGTGTCATGGCTATATCTTGACACGTCCTGACCCGTGCCATGCCCACGTCCTGCCATGTCCTGACACGTCCTGTGGCTACGTCTTGCGATGTCCTGACACATCCTGCGCTGTGACATAGCTACACCCTAGCATGTACTGTGATGTCCTGACACGTGCCATGGCCATGTGTTGACATGTCCTGAGCTGTGCCATGGCCATATCATGTCATGTCCTGACATGTCCTGTGGCCACGTCCTGTGACGCTTGATATGTCCTGACCGTGCTATTGCCATGTCTTGGCACGTGTTGACCCGTGCTATGTCCACATACTGTCATTTCCTGCGACGTCCTAACACGTCATGTATCCACGTCTTGCGACTACATGACACGTCTTAACCCGTGCCTTGGCCATGCCCTACCATGTCCTGCGACATCCGTCCACGTCCTGACACATGCCATGGCCATGTCCTATCATGTTCTGACCCATTCCATGCCCTAGTCTTGCCATATCCTGCGACGTTCTAACACATCCTGTGGACATGTCCTATAACGTCCTGACCCGTGCCATGGCCATGCCCTGCCATGTCCTGTGACATCCTGACACGTCCTGAAACGTGCCATGGCAATATCCTAACACGTCTAGACCCGAGTCACGTCCACGTCCTGCCATATCCTGAAATGTGCCATGGCCATGTCATGACACGTCCTGACCCGAGCCATGCCCATGTCATGCCATGTCCTGACACGTCTTGTGACCACATCCTACAACGTCCTGATACGTCCTGACCCATGCCTTGCCCACGTCCTACTATGTCCAACGATGTCCTAACACATTCTATGGCCACATGCTGCAATGTCCTGACATATCCTGACCCATGCCATGGCAATGCCCTGCCATGTCCTATGACATCCTAACATGTCCTGAAATGTGCCATGGCCATGTCCTAACACATCCTGGCCTATGCCATGGCCGCGTCCTGCAATGACCTAACACGTCCTATGAACGCGTCCTGCGAACACATCCTGTAATGTCCTAACACGTGCTGACTCATATGATGGCCACGCCTTGCCATGTCTTGTGACATCCTAACACGTCCTGAAATATGCCATGGCAATGTCCTGATACATCGTGACTTGTGCCATGCCCACGTTCAGCCATTTTGTATGACATCCTGACATGTCTTATGGCCACATCCACCAATGTCCTGACACATCCTGACCCGTGCTATTGCCACACCGTGCCATGTCCTGTGATGTCCTGACAGATCTTTAATTGAGCCACGGACGTGTCCTGACACGTTCTGACCTGTGCCATGCCATTGTCTTGCGATGTCCTAACATATTTTATAGCCTGCAATGTCCTGAAACATCTTGACCCGTTCCATGTCCACGCCCTTGCATGACCAGCAATGCCCTGCCTTTCCCGACATGTGACATGGCCATGTGTTGACACGTCCTGACCCGTGCCATGCCTATGTCCTGCCTTATCCTGAAACGTTCAGTGGCCATGTCCCATGAGGTCCTGACACGTCCTGACCTGTTCCATGGCCACGCCCTTGCTTGACCTACAATGCCCTATCATTTCCCGACATGTGACATGGCCATGTCTTGACACGTCCTGACCCGTGCCATGCCCATGTCCTGCCTTATCCTGAAACGTTCAGTGGCCACGTCTTGTGACATCCTGACATGTCTTGTTGCCACATCCAGCAATGTCCTTACACATCCTGACCCATGCTATTGCCACGCCCTGCCATGTCCTACGATGTCCTGGCATATTTTTAATTGAGCCATGGACGTGTCCCAACACATTCTGACATGTGCCATGCCATTGTCTTGCCATGTCTTGACATATTTTATAGACTGCGACATCCTGACACATCCTGACGCGTTCCATGGCCACGCCCTTGCATGATCTGCAATACCCTGACATTTCCCAACACGATACACGGCCTTGTCTTGATACATCCCGACCCGTGCCATGCCAATATCCTGCCATGTCCTGCGATATGCTAACACGTCTTGTAGCCATGTCCTACGATGTCTTGACACGTCCAGACCTGTAGCTTGGCCATGCCCCGCCATGTCCTGCAACATCCTGACACATGCCATGGCCATGTCCAAACACGTCCTGACCCATGCTATGCCATTGTCCTGCCATGTCCTGCGACGTTCTGACACATCCCGTGGCTATGTTTTGCGATGTCCTGACCCGTGCCACGGCTACGCCTTTCGATGTCGTGCGACATCCTAACACGTGCTGAATTGTGCCAGGACTATGTCCTGACACGTCCTGACCCATGCCATACCCACGTCTTGCGATATCCTAACACGTCCTATGACCAGGTCCTACGCCATACTGACACTCTCGGACCCGTACCATGGCCATACCCTGCCATGTCCTGTGATGTCATAACACATCTTGAAACATGTCATGGCCATGTATTGAAATGTCCTAACTCGTGCCATGCGCACAACCTGCCATGTCCTGTGACATCTTAACACATGCTGTGGATACGTCCTACAATGTCCTTGCATGTCCTAATCTGTTCCATGGCCATACCCCGCCATCTCCTATGATGTCTTGACACGTCCTATGGCCACTTCCTACAATGTCCTGACACGTCCTGACCTGTGCCATGGCCATGTACTGCCATGTCCCGCGATATCCAAACACATCCAGCGTCCATGTTTTGTAATGACTTGACCCATCCTGACATGTCCTGAAACGTGCCATGGCCATGTCCTAACATGTCCTGACCCGTGCCATGCGCATGTCCTGCCATGTGTTGTAACGTCCTGACATATCATGAAACGTGCCATGGCCATTTCCTGACATGTTCCGACCCATGCCATGCCTAAGTCATGACACGTCCTATGGCCACGTCCTACGACATCCTGACACATCGTGACCCATGACATGGCCACGCCCTGCCATGTCCTGCAATGTCCTGACATGTCCTGAAACATGTCATGGCCATGTCTTGATGCATCCTGAGCCATGCCATTCCCACATACTGCATGTCCTAACATGTCTTGTGTCCACGTCTTAAGGCATTCTGATGCGCCCTGAACCATGCCAGAGCTACGCCTTGCCCTGTCTTGCGACGTCCTCACACATGCAATGGCCATGTGGTGACATATCCTGACACATGGCACGCCCACATCCTACCATGTCCTGACACATCCTGTGACATCCTAACACGTCCCCACCTATGTCATGGCCATGCCCTGCCATGTCTTGCGACATCCTGACACGTCATGAAATATGCCATGGCCATATCCTGACACGTCCCGACCCATGCCATGCCTACATCCTTCCATGTCCTACGGCATCCTAACAAGTCTTGTGTCCACTCCTGCAATGTTATGACACGTTCTGACCCGTGCCATGGTCATGCAATTCCATGTGCTACGATGTCCTGACACATCCATAAATATACCATGGCCTTGTCTTGACACGTCCTGACCCGTGCCATGCCTCCATCGTGCCATGTCCTGCAATGTCCTGGCATGACCTAAAACATGCTATGGCCATGTCCTGACACATCCTGACATGTGCCATGGCCACGCCCTGCCATGTCTTGCGACATCCTAAATGTCTTGAAATGTGACATTGCCATGTCTTGACACGTATTGACCCATTCCATGCCCATATTCTTCCATGTTGTTACACGTCCTTTGGCCATGTACAACGATGTCCCGACACGTCCTGACTCAATCCATGGCCACGCCCTGCCACATCCTGGGGCCATATCATGTAATGTCCTGACACGTTCTCAACCATGCATTGTCCACGACCTACCATGTCATGCGATGTCCTGACACGTTCTATATGTGCCATGTCTATGTCCTGATACATCCTGACCCGTGCCATTCTCATGTCCTGCCAACTCCTATAACGTCCTGACATGCCTCGTGGCCACGTCTCGCAACTTCCAGACACATCATGACTTGTGCCGTGGTCACACCCTGGCATGCCGTGCAACGTCTTAACACGTCTAGGAATTTTCCATGGCCATGTCCTCACACGTCCTAACCTGTGACATGCCCATGCCCTGCCTTGTCCTACGACGTCCTAACACGTCATGTGGCCACATCTTCCTACATCCTAACAAATCCTGACCTGTGCCATGGCCATGTTTTGACACATCGTGACCCGTTCCATGCCCACGTCCTGCCATATCCTACGACATCCTGACACATCCTGTAGCCACATCCTATAACATTCTCAAACATCCTAACTCGTGAAATGGCCATACCCTGCCATGTCCTGCAACATCCTGACACGTGCTGAAACATGCCATGGCCATGTCCTAACACGTCCTGATTCGTGCCATGCCCACTTCCTACCATGTCTTGTAACATCCTGACATGTCCTGTGGCCACATCCAGCAATGTCCTGACACGTCCTGACCCATGCCACGGCCACATCCTGAAATATGCCATGGCCATGCCCTGACACGTCCTGACCTATGCCATGGCCACGTCTTGATACGTCCTAAAACGTGCCATGGCCATGTCCTGACACATCCTGCAATGTCAAGCAACAACCTGACACATCCTAAAATATGCCATGGCCATGTCTTGACAAGTCCTGACCCATACCATGCCCACGTCCTGCCATATCCTACAACATCCTGACACATCCTGTGGCCATGTCCTGCAAAGTCCGAACATATCTTGACCAGTGCCATAGCCACGTTCTGACACATCCTAAAACGTGGCATGGCAATGTAATGACATGGCCTGACCCGTGTCATGCCCATGTCCTGCCATGTCCTGACACATCTTATGGCCACGTCCTGTGACATCCTGACATGTCTTGACCCGTACCATGGCCACACCCTACCATAAACGTCGATGTCCTGACATGTCATGACACGTGCCATGGCCACGTGCGGACACGTTCTGACCCGTGCCATGCTTACATCCTACTATGTCCTGACACATCCTATAGCCACGTCTTGCGACGTCCTAACATGTCCTGACCCGTGCCATGCCCATTTCTTGACAAGTCCTTACTCGTGCTATGCCTACATCCTTCCATATCCTACGACATGCTGACACATCTTGTAGCCATATCCTAAGACGTCCTGACACGTCCTGACCCGTGGCTTGGCCATGCCCTGCCATATCCTGCGAAATCCTGACACGTGCCAGGGCCATGTCCTGACACATCCTGACCCGTGCCATGCCCTAGTCCTATCATGTCCTGACATACTGACACATCCTGTGGCCATGTCATGTGACGTCCATAGCCATGTCCACGCCAACCATGTCGTACGACATCCTGACAAGTTCTAAAATATGTCATGGCCATGTCTTGACCCATGCTATGCCCACGTTCTAACTCATCCTGTGGCCACATCCTGCGACGTCCTGACCCGTACAATGGCCACGCCCTACCCTGTCCTACGGCATTGTGACATGTTTTGAAACATGCCATTGCCCCTTGCCTGTCATGTCCTGTGATGTCCTAACATGTGCCATGCCTATATCCTACCATAACATATGATGTCCTAACACCTCCTGTGGCCACATCTTGCAATGTCCTAAAACGTCCTAACCCATGCCATGGCCACGCCCTGCCATGTCCTGCATCATCCTGACATGTCCTGAAACATGTCATGGCTATGTCATGACACATCCTAACCCGTGCCATGCCCACGTCCTACAGGTCCTGACACGTCTTGTAGCCACATCTTACGACGTCCTGACACGTCCTAACCCATGCCATAACTACACCTTGCCATGTCCTGCGATGTCCTGACACGTGCCATAGCCATGTGCTAACACATCCTGACCCGTGCCATGCCACGTCCAGCCATGTCCTGACATGTCCTGTGGTCACATCCTACGACACCCTAAAATGTCCTCACCCATTCCATGGCCATGCCCTGCCATGTCTTGTGACATTCTAACATATCATGAAACGTGCCATGGCCATGTCTTGACACGTCCTGAACCGTGCCATGCCCACGTCCTGCCATTTGCTACAACATCCTGACACATCTTGTGGTCACGTCCTACAATGTCTTAACTATTCCTGACTCGTGCCATGGTCACGCCCTTCCATGTTGATAGAATCACTGATAAGGATAGAGTTTTGGAAGCTCCAAGAAGGCCATTTACAGGATCTCAAGCTAAAGGAATTACAAACTAAGGTTGCTGGACTTCAATGGCAAATAAAGAAGCTTCTAACTATGGAGGAAGAGCCCATGCCCGAAGGAGAAGAGTTGTCAAAGTTTTACAACTATTTGGTTGCTCAAATTGAAGTCCAAGACGACGAAGATTTGGTCACCCAAATCAGCCCTTTGAGTCACCAAATGGGATTAAAATCAGCTTAAAAGAGTTCCAGAAAGAGGTATTACAAGAGGAGCCCAATTGGAATCCAAACCAATATCCCAATCTAGTTGATTTACGTCCCAATTTGACCCAAAGGGTCTTGGCCACGCCTCACCTAATTTATGACATTTCGTAGTCTTTAGCAACCACCTACCTTCTGGTAATAATTATGTTTTCCATTACAACCACCCCACCTAGTGTTTAATGTTATTTTTATGCCTTTGTACTCCTATAAATAGGATGTTCTTCTCATTCATAAGGCAGATTATTATTGATTGATTATACCATACTTTGCAAGTTTTTTTGAACCTTTGTTACTTGTGCTTTGAGATTTATCTTTCATCCTTTACTAGTTCATAGTTCAAGGTAGTAAGATTACTTCTCTTTTGTGATATCTTTGATTTCTTTGTGGTATTCTTAGAAGGCGATTACTACTAGTATTAATTGTTGTCTCAAGTTACTCGTAAAGTGTTCAAGATCCGAATCTATTGTTTTGATTTGCTTTTTATGTAAAGGCGTTCGATTGCTTTCATAAATCAAGACGATGTTACTTTGATCTTGCCAGGGCTGTAGAATTTGCATTTTTGAAAGTTCTCAGAATTCTTTCCGTAAATCTTTCCCATATCCTTTATTTTTGTCTCTTTAATTCTATTTGTTCGATTCCTGTTTTTGTTGCTTCAGCATTTACTTCTCAAATTCTTACTCTAGTTTGGATTCTCGACCTAGTTGTTATCACATGTCCTATGATGTAATGGCACATCTTTAAATTTGCCATGGCCTTGTCCTGACACATTCTGACCCGTGTCATGCCCACGTCTTTCTATGTCTTGCGACGTCCTGACACATCCTGTAATGTACCGACACTCTCTCAGTCATGCCATTGCCATGCCCTGCCATGTCTTGCAATGTTTTGACATGTCATGCAATGTGCCATGGCCATGTCCTGACACATCCTGACCCGGGCTATATGGCCACATCCTTCCATGTTGTGACACATCATGTGGCCACGTCCTGCAATGTCCTAAGACATCCTGACCCGTGCCATGCCCATGCCCTACCATGTCTTGCAATATCTTGAACGTCCTGAAATATGCCAATGCAATGTCGTGACATGTCCTGACTCGTGCCACGCCCATATCCTGCCATTTACTAACACGTTCTATGGCCACGTATTGTGACATCCTGACACGTCATGACATGTGCCATGCCCACGCCCTGCCATGTCCTGTGACATCCTGACACATCCTAAAACGTGTCATGGCCATGTCCTGAATGCCCTAACTCGTGCCATGCCCACTTTGTGCCATTTCATGCAATGTCCTAACACCTCATATGGACATGTCCTTCAATGTCCTAACACGTCCTGACTAGTACCATTGCCACGACCTATCGTGTCCTGCAACATCCTGACTTGTCCTCAAACATGTCATGGCCATATCCTAACACATTGTACCCGTGCCATGCCCACATCTAGCCATGTCCTGACTCACACTGTAACCACATCTTGCGACATCATAACATGTGCTATGGCCATGTGCTGACACCTCCTGACTCGTGTTATGCCCACGTCCCGCCATGTCCTGACATATCCTGTGGCCACATCCTGCGAGGTCCTAATACGTTCTGACTCGTGCTATGGCCATGTATTGACACATCCTGACCCGTTCCATGCCCACGTACTACCATGTCCTGCGATATCCTAACATGTCCTGTAGCCATGTCCCGCGACATCCTGATAGGTCTTGACTCGTGCCTTTGCCATACCCTACCCTATCATGAAAAGTTCGTACATGTCCTGACACATGCCATGGCCATGTCTTGACATGTCTTGACCCTTGCCATGCCCTTGTCTTTCCATGTCCTGTGACGTCCTAACACATCTTGTGGCCACGTTCTACGATGTGCTAACCTGTGCCTTGGCTACGCCCTTCCATGTCCTACCATATCCTGGCACATCCTATAATGTGCCATGGCCATGTCTTGACATGTCCTAACCTGAGACATGCCTATATTCTGCCATGCCCTGACACGTCCTATGGCCGTATCCTACAAAGTCCTAATACATTATGACATGTGGCACGACCACGCTTTGCCATGTCCTACAACATCCTCACACATCCTGAAATATGCCATGGCCATGTCCTAACACGTCCTGACCCATTCCACGCCCACGTGCTTCCATGTACTATGACATCCTGACATGTCTTGTGGCCATGTCCTAAAATGTCCTGACATATCCTGACCCGTGCCATGGCAACGCCCTGCCATGTCCTGAAATTTGCCATGTCCATGCTCTAACCCATGCCATGCCCACGTTCTGTAATGTCCTGACATGTTCCTAACACATCCTGAACCATGCTATGGCGACGCCCTACTATGACTTGCGACATCCTAACACATCCTGAAATATGCCATGGCAATGTCCTTACACGTCGTGACCCGTGCCATGCCCACATCCTGCCATATCCTGTGACGTACTAACACGTCCTGTGAAAACATCCAGCAATGTCCTAACACACTCTAAAATATGCTATGGCCATGTCCTGACACGTCGTGACCTGTGCCATGCCCATATCCTTCCATGTCCTGCGATGACCTAACATGCCTTGTGACCACGTCCTATAATGTCGTGACACGTCCTCACCCATGCCATGGTCATGCCATGCTATGTCCTACGACGTCGTAACACGTCCTGAAATGTGCCATGGCTATGTCTTAAAAAATCCTGACCCATGCCATGCCTACATCCTGCCAAGAACTGCGAGGTCCTTACACGTATTTTGGCCACGTCCTACAACGTCTTGAGACGTCCTGACCCATTCCATGGACATGCCCTACCATGTCCTACAACGTACTGACACGTCATTAAACCTGCCATTGCCATGTCCTTAATGTCCCAATCCGTGCCATGCCCACATCCTGCCAAGTCCTGCTATGTCTAAACACCTCTTGTGGCCATGTCCTGCAATGTCCTAACACATCACGACCCATGTCGTGGCCACACCATGCTATGTCCTACGACAACCTAACACATCCTGAAATATGTCATGGCCATGTCCTACGACGTCCTAACACATCCTGACATGTCCTAACCTGTGCCATAGCTACGCTTTGCCATGTCTTCCGATGTCATGAAATATGCCATGAACATGTGGTGACACTTCCTGACTCGTGCCATGCCCACATCCTACCATGTCCTGACACGTCCTATAGCCACGCCCGGACCCGTATGATGGTCACACCCTGCCATGTCCTGCGGGGTCCTTACACGTCTTGAAATATGCCATGGCCATGTCGTGAATGTCCTAAACCGTGCCATGCCCACATTCTTCCATGACCTGCGACATCCTAACACCTTAGGTGGCCATATCGTACAATGTCCTAGCACGTCCTGACATATGCCATAGCCACGCCCTGCCATGTCCTACGATGTCCTGAAACATTCTGAAACGTGTCATAGCCATATTCTGATACATCCTGACTTATGCCATGCCAATGTCTTACCAAGTTTTGATACGTCCTGACTCGTGCTATGTCATGTCTCAACATGTCATGACCCGTGCCATGCCCATATACTACCATGTTTGACGATGTCCTGACATATCCTGTAGCCACGTCCTCGACATCTTGACACATCCTAACCCATGCCATGGCTATGCCCTACCATGTCCTACGACGTCCTGACATGTCCTGGAACATGCCATGGCCATGTTCTTGTCCTGCCATGTCATGCAACATCCTGACACATCATATGGCCACGTTCTGCGATGTCCTGACCCATCCCATGGCCATGCCCTGCCATATCCTACAACATCCCAACACATCTTAAAACGTGCCATGGCCACATCCTGACACGTCCTGACCCAAACCATCCCCACGTCCTACCATGTCCTGACACGTTTTGTGGGCAAATCCTAGGATATCCTGACACATCTTGAACTGTGCCATAGCCATGTCTTGACACGTCCTGACACGTCTTGTGGCCAAATCCTAGGATATCCTGACACATCTTGAACCGTGCCATGGCCAAGTTTTGACACGTCCTGACCCGTGCCACGCCCACATCCTGCCATGTCCTGCAACGTCCTGATACGTCTTATGGCAACGTTCTGCAATGTTCTAACATCTCCTGACCTATTCCATGGATACGCCCTGCCATGTCTTTCAACATCCTGACACGTCCTGAAATGTGCCATGGCCATGTCATGACCCATCCTGACCTATGCCACGCCCACGTCCTGCCACGTCCTAACACGTTCTGTGACCATGTCTTTCGACATCCTGACCCGTCCCATGGCCACTCCGTGCCATGTCTTGTGACATCCACACACATACTAAAATGTGCCAAGGCTTTGTCCTGACACATCGTAATCCGTGCCATGCCCACGTCCTGCCATGTCCTTCGATGTCCTGACATATCTTGTGGCCACGTCCAGCAATGTCATGACACGTCCTGACCCGTGCCATGGCCATACCCTACCATGTCTTTCAACGTCCTAAAACGTTCCATGGCCATATTTTGACACGTCCTGACCCATTCCATGCCCACGTCCTGCCATGTCCTGCAACGTCCAGACACATCCGGTAGCCAAGTCCTACGATGTCCTAACCCATGCCATGTCCACGCCCTTCCATGTCCTGCGACATCCTTACACTTCCTAAAACGTGCGATGGCCATATCTTGACAAGTACTGACCCGTGCTATGCCCACGTCATTCCATATCCTGACACATCCCGTGGCCATGTCCTGATACGTCCTGACCCGTGCCATGGCCACACCTTGCCTGTCCTACGATGTCCTGACACAGGCCATGGCCATGTGTTGACACGTCCGGGACCTTTCCATGCCCATGTCCTACTATATCCCGACACATCCTCTGGCCACATCCTATAACGTCCTAACACGTCCTGACCTGTGCCATGGCCATGTCTTGACACATTTTGACACGTCTTGAACCATGCCATGCACACATCCTGCCATGTCCTGTGACGTCCAGACACATCCTGTAGCCACATCCTACGACATCATGACATGTCCTAACCTGTAGCATTGACACGCCCTTCCATGTCCAAACATGTCTTGACACGTGTTATGCCCATATCCTGACATGTCCTAACTCATGCAATGCCCTTATCCTGCCATGTCCTGCGATGACCTAACACGCGCAATGGCCACCCCCTTCCATGTGTTTCCATAGGACATGTCCTAAAACATTCCTTGGCCATATCCAGACATGTCCTGACCTGTGGCGTGGCCACGTACTGCCTTGTCCTGACATGTTCTATGGCCATGTCCTACGACATCCTCACACATCCTGACTCGTGCCATGGAAAAGCCTTGCCATGTCCTGGGATGTCCTGACACATCCTGTGGCCACGTTTGACATCCTGACTAGTGCCATGGTCACACCCTGCCATATCCTGCGATATACTGACTTATTCTGAAACGTGCGATGGCCAAGTCTTGACTCGTCTTGACCCGTGCCATAGCCACTCCTTGCCATGTCTTGCAATGTACTGACACGTCATATAGCCACATCCTGCGCGTCCTGACATATCTTGATTCATGCCATGGCCACGCCCTACCGTGTCTTGTGATATCCAGACACATCTTGTGGCCACGTCCAACATCCTGACCCGTGCCACGGCCACGCCCTGCAATATCATGTAATATCCTGACACGTCTTGAAATGTGCTATGGTTAAGTCTTGACACGTCCTGACCCATGCCACAGCCACGCCCTGCCATGTCCTTCAACGTCCCAACATGTCCTGAAAAATGCCATGGCCATGTTATGACATAGCCTGACCCGTGCCATGCCCATGTTCTTCCATGTCTAGCGACATCCTGACACGTCTTGTGGCCACGTCCTACCTTGTCTTGACACGTGCCATAGCCACGCTTGGCCATATGATGTGACGTCCTGACACGTCCTTAACTGTGCCATGGCCACGCACTGCCATGTCCTTCAACATACTGACACATGTCAAGGCCATGTGGTGGCACGTGGTTACCCATGCCATGCCCATGTCCTTCAATGTCCTGACAGGTCCTGTGGCCACGTCTTGCGGTGTCCTGACACGTCCTTGTGCCATAGCTACGCCCTGTCATGTCCTGTGACATCTTGTCATATGCCATGGCCATATACTGACACGTTCTTACCCGTGCCATGCCCACGTCCTGCCATGTCCTGACACATCTTGTGGCCATGTCCTGCGACGTCCTGGCACATCCTCACTCGTGTATTGGCCAAGCCCTGCCATGACTTGCCACATCCCGGCAAATCCTGAAAAATGCCATGGCATTGTCCTGACATGTCCTGAGACATGCCATGCCGACATCCTGCCATGTCCTGCGACGTCCTAACACATCTTATGGCCACGTCTTGTAATGTCCTGACACGTACTAATCCGTGCCATGGCCACGTCCTGCCATGTCTTGCAATGTCTTGACACGTCTTGTGGCCACATCCTACATTGTCCTGACACATCATGACCCATTCTATGGCCATGAACTGCTATGTCCCGTGACGTCATGACACATCCTAAAATATGCCATGGCCATGTCTTGACACGTCCTGACCCGTTCCATACCCACGTCCTTCCATGTCCTGCATCATCCTGACATATCCATGGGCCAGATCCTGTAATATCTAAGCATGTCCTCACTTGTGCTTTGGCCAAGCCCTACCATGTGCTGCGACGTCTTGAAACGTCCTGAAATGTGCCATGGCCATGCCCTGACACATCATGACCCGTGCCATTCCCACGTCCTAACAAGTCTTGCGACGTCCTGACACATCATGTTGCCACTCCCTACTACATCCTGACACGTCTTGACCCGTGCCATGGCCACACCCTAGCATGTCGTATGAATGTCCTAACACGTCTTGAAACATGCCATGGCCATGTCCTGACACGTCCTACCATGTCCTGTAATGTCTTGACACGTCATGTGGCCATGTCTTCCTACATCCTGACATATCATAACCCGTGCCATGGCCATAATTTAACACGCCCTTAGTTGTTCCATTCCCATGTCCTTCCATGTCATCCAATATCCTGACACATCATGTAGCTTTATCTTGCAACATCCTGACACATCCTGACCCGTGCCACGGCCACGCCTAGACATGTCCTGCCACGTCCTGAAACATGCCGTGGCCATGTCCTAACATGTTATGATCTGTGCCATGCCCTCGTCCTTCCATGTCATGTGACATCATGATACATCTTGTGGACACGTCGAGTAAAGTACCGACATATCCTGAAATGTGACATGGCCACGTCTTGACACGTCCCGAAACGTGCCATGGCCATGTGCTGACACATCCCGACCTGTGCCATTGCCACATCCTAACACGTCCTAAAACGTGCCATGGCCATGTCTTGACACATCCTGACCCGTGCCATGCCTACGTCCTTTCATGTCCCACGACATCCTGACATGTTCTACAATATGCAATGGCCATGTCCTGACACGTCCTGAACCGTGCCATGGCCACGTCCTGACATGTCCTAAAATGTGTCATGGCCATGTACAGACCCGTGCCATATACACGTCCGGCCATGTCCTATGATGTCCTGACACATCTTATTGCCACGTCCTGTAATGTCCTGACACGTCCTGACCCGTGCGATGCCACTTCTTACCATGTCCTATGACGTCCTGACATTTCCTTAAATGTGCCATGGCCATGTCCTGACACATCCTTAAATGTGCCTTGGCCATGTCCTGACACGTCCTGACCCGTGCCATACCCGCGTCCTCCCATGCCCTATGACATCCTGACACGTCCTGTGGCCACGTCCTGCAATGTCTCGACACGTCCTGACTCGTGCCATGGCCACGCCCTACCATGTCCTGCGATGTCCTATAATGTTCCATGGACGTGTCCTGATACATCCTTATCCGTGCCATACCCATGTCCTGCCATGTCCTGACACGTCTTATAGCCACATCATATGACATTCCAACACGTTCTAACTTATGCCATGGCCATGCCATGCCATGACCTGCAATGTCCCGACATGTCCCAACATGTGCCTTAGCCATGTGCTGACACGTTGACCCGTGCCATGCCGACATCCTACCATGTCCTGACACATCATACGGCCACGTCTTGCGACGTCCTGACACATCCTGACCCGTGCCATGGCCATGTCTTGACAAGTCCTGACCCGTGCCATACCCACATCCTGTTATTTCCCGCAACATGCTGAAACATCTTATAGCCATGTCCTATGACGTCCTGACACATTCTGAACAATGGCTTGGCCATGTCTTGTGATGTCCTGACACGTGCCATGGCCACATCTTGACATATACTGACCCGTGCCATGCCCTAGTCATGTCATGTCCTGCACTGTACCGACATATCCTGTGGCCACATCTTGTGACGTCCTAACCCGTTCCATGGCCATGCCTGCCATGTCCTACAACATCCTGACAAGTCTTGAAGCATGCCATGTCCAAGTCTTGACAAGTCCTAACCTGTGCCATGCCCACCTCCTACCATGTCCTAACACATCTTGCGGCCACGTCCTGTGATGTCCTAACACATCATGTGACGCACTAACATGTCCTGAAACGTGCCATTGCCATGTCCTGAATGTCCTAACCGATGCCATGCCCACATCCTTCCATTTCCTGCGATGTCCTTACTCCTCCTATGGACACTTCCGGCAAAGTCCTAACATGTCCTGACCCGTGCCATGCCCACGTCTTGCTATGTATTGACACGTCCTCTGGCCATGTATTGCAACTTCCTAATACGTTCTAACCCGTAACATGGCTATGCCCTACCATGTAATGCGACATCCTAACACGTTCCATGGCTATGTGCTCACACGTCATATCCCGTGCCATGACCACGTCTTGCCAGGTCCTAATACGTCTTGTGACCACATCCGGCAACATCCTAACACGTTATAAAATGTGCTATGGCCATGTCCTAACACGTCCTGACCCATGCCCTACCCACGTCCTGCCATGTCCTATGACGTCCTAACACGTCTTGTGTCCACGTCCTTACCCGTGCCATGACCACGTCCTTCCACATCCTCTGATGTCCTAAAACATCCTGTAATGTCTCGACACATCCTCACCCGTGCCACAGCCATGCCTAACATGTCATGCGACATGCTAACATGTCCTAAAACATTCTATGGCCATGTCCTAACGCATCCTCACCCGTGCCATGCCCACGTCGTCCTGAAACATCATGTGGCCACGTCCTGCGACGTCCTGACACATCTTGACCCATGCCATGGCCATGCCCTACCATGTTTTGTGACGTCCCGAAATGTGCCATTTCCATGTCCTAAAACCTCATGACCCGTGCCATGCCCACATCCTGCCATGTCCTGACACGTCGTGTGGCCATGTACTGTGATGTCCAAACATGTCCTGACTCGTGCCATGGCCACACCCTACCATATCTTGTGACATCCTAACTTGTCCTAAAATATGCCATGGCTATGTCCAAAATTTCTTAACCCGTGCCATGCCCTCATCCTGCCATGTCATGCGACGTCCTAACACCTTTTATGGCCACGTCCCGCAATGTCCTGTCACGCCCTGACCCATGCCATGCCCACTGCCCGCGACATCCTAACATGTCCTATGGCCACTTCATGCAATGTCCTTACACATGCTGACCCATGCCATGGCCACTCCCTGCCATGTCTTGCGACATCTTGACACGTCCTGAAATGTTCCTTGCCCTGTCCTAACACATCCTAACCTATTCCATGCCCACATCCTACCATGTCCTTACATATCTTGTGGCCACAACCTACGACATCCTAACACATCCTGACCCGTGCCATGGCCACGCCCTTCCATGTCCTATGATTCCCTGACATGTCTTGATAAATGCCATGGCCATGCACTACCATGTTCTGTAACATCTTGACACGTCCTTAAACGTGCCATGGTCATGTCCTGACACATCCTGGCCCGTGCCATGCCCATGTCTTGCCAAGTCCTTTTACGTCTTGACACATCCTATAGCCACATCAAGCAATGTCCTGACATGTCGTGACTCGTGCCATGGCCATACCCTGCCATATCCTACGATGTCCTAACACATTCTGACATGTTCCATGCATGTCCTGACACATCTTCACTTGTGACATTCCAGTATCCTACCATGTCTTGATACATCTTATAGCCATATCCTGCGACGTCCTGACACGTTCCATGCCACACCATGCCATGTCCTCCCATGTCCTGACACATCCTGATATGTGCCATAGCTATGTGCTGACACGCCCTGGCCCATGCCATGCCCACATCTTACAATGTCCTAATACGTCTTGTGGCCACGTCCTGTGACATCCTAACACATCTTGACCCATGCCATGACCATATCTTGACACGTCCTGACCCATGCAATGCTCACGTCCTGCCATATCCCGTGATGTCCTGACCCGTGCCACGGCCATGCCCTGCTATGTCCTGCAACATCCTGAAACGTTCCATGGCCATGTCCTAAATGTCCTAACCCATTCCATGACCACGTCCTTCCATGTCATGTGATGTTGTAACACGTCTTGTGGCCATCTCCTACAATGTCCTTACACGTCCTAACCCATGCCATGGCCCTGGCCTACCATGTCATGCGACGTCCCGACACCTCCTGTAGTGTGCCATGGCCGTGTCCTAACACGTCCTGACCCGTGCCATGCCCGCGTCCTACCATGTCTGGACACGTACTGTGGCTATATCTTGCGATGTCCTAACACGTCTTGACCCATGCCATGGCCACGCCCTGCCATGTCCGGCGATGTCCTGACACATCGCATGGCCTTGTGCTGATACATCCCGAATCGTGCCATGCCCATATCCTACCATGTCCTGACACGTCCCATGGACATGTCTTGCGACATCCTAATATGTCTTGACCCATGCTATTGCCATGTCTTGACACGTCCAAACACGTGCCATGCCCATGTTCTATGATAATAGGTGAATTTGACTATATTTATGCCCTAAATAATAACCCTTTATTGTTGTTTTGATATTGTTTATGATGAAACAATTCTTTTATTAGTGTTTTTAGTGTGTTATAGGTACACATGAGCTAATGAAGACTAAAAGAGCAAGTTTTTGAGTCAAAAGATGGTGAAAAGGCCAAAGTGTGGTACAAGTGAAGAAGTTATGCTGAAAATAGTTAGGAAGGTGTGATTTCGAGCTATATAGATGTTATGGCATGAATTTAAGTAATTTGGAGATTTGAAGTCTAAGTAGAATCTCAAGGAATTAAGCCGGGATCGTGTTCGGGGGTCAAATTTGATAGTTTAATAAAAACGAAGACTCGATAAGGCATATTGCGCACTATCTAGTAAATTGGACATACCTTTTTGCTCTACTTTAATGTTTTGAGTTTGTTGAAATTACAAAAGGAACAGGGTGAAATACCACGAACGCGGTCGGACCGCGGACGAAAGGGCTCGCGGAATCCTAAAGATTCAGAGAAGTGATTTTTCAGTGGTCCATCAGCGACTGCAGACGGACCGCAGGCGACACCAAATTTCTGATGGATAAACTTGTCAATATGTAATTTTTGTAACCAAAAGCCTCTATATAATGATAGGATTCACCCAAGAGAGGCAAGTATTGTATTATTCACTACTTTTGCAAGAAAATTAGTAAGAGAGAACTCTCTCAACATCTTTCTTTTTTTTAGTTTGAATCTTTGATTTTGAATTCAATTTTCGATTTTGTTTCTTTGTTTATGAGTAGCTAATTCTTTATCTAAGGTTTTGATGGAACATATTGAGCGATGAACTTCTTGGTTATGTGATTAAAAATTGTTAGCTAGATTTCTATTTGTTCAACTTCGTTCTTGCTGTAGTTAATTGATAGAGCTCTCAATTAGCTGTGCCTATTTAGTGTGAATAACTTGGAAAAGAGTGCATATTTAGGTAAATTATTGAACAACACCACACCTAGATTATTGGAGAAATCTATAATTGTAGGCGTAAAGGTGGGGTTAGGAATAACGAAGCCTCGGGTGCAATCTAAATTGAACTATTCAAATTAAAGCTAGCTAGGGTAGCTCGGGAGAGTGCACTAGTAAATTATTATAGTTGCTCGGGAGAGAATTACGGTAAACATAGCGTTCATGATTGATAGAATAATATTGACAATTTGTATGAGCATAAACAAAAGGGATTCCATCAATAAGGGAAATCAATACCTTAGTCTTTCTCTTTATTCTTTACCCAACATTCAATTCTTTCATTCAAATCTTTAAGTCTTGCAAAAGTTATTTGTTAAAAAATATCCTCAAAAATAAATTCAAATTCTGGGGAGCTACTTCAGAAGGGATATTGGGTTTTGGAAGTTGAAGTTGATAGGTTAATTCCCTGTGGGATCGACTCTGGACATAAAGATTTGATGTCGTGGAAATTTGATTTCCATGACTTGGCCACCGTGACTCTTAGACAGACTTGTAGTGCAGTAGTCTAGACCCATTGCTGAGAAGCTATTTGACCCTGGTAGCTTCACCATTCCATGCACTATAGGAAACTTTGCCTTTGCTAAGGCATTGTGTGATTTGGGGGCAAGCATAAATCTTATGCCCTTGGTGATTTATAAGAGGCTAGGCATCGGGAGAGCCAGTCCCACTTCCATGTTATTATAGCTTTCTGACATGACGGTTAAGCATCCATTTGGTATATTTGATGATGTGCTCATCCAGGTGGGGAAGTTTGTGTTTCCCGCCGATTTTGTTATTCTTGACTACAAGTTGGATGAGGAAATTCCTATAATCTTAGGAAGACCATTCCTAGCCACAGGGAGAGCATTGATTGATTGTGAGGTTGGGGAACTGAAGATGAGGTTGAATGATGAAGAGATTAGATTCCATGTTCAAAAATCCATGAGGTGCCCTAGTGAGTTCGCGAATTACTCTCTTATTGATGCGGTAGATGTGATAGTGGAGACAGATGATGCAGCATTGACAGCTGAAGATTCACTTCAGGCATGCCTGATGAACTTAGAAAAAGTAAACGGTGAAAGCCTGGCAGAGTGGATACTATCTTTGGAAGGTAAAGGGTTTTGGGATAGAGAGTTGGAGTTTGAACCTCTACATTTAGAGAGGAGAGAGACCCCTCCAGCAAAACCATCCATTGAAGAGCCACCAATGTTGGAGCTTAAACCACTACCAACTGATCTCAGGTATGAATTTCTAGGACCTAACTCCAATTTACCTGTTATTATCTCATCTGGTTTGCTAGATGTGCATGCTCACAAGCTATTACAGGTACTCAATGAATGTAAAACTACCATTGGTTGGACCATGGCAGACAATAAGGGGACCTGGAAGTGGGACACAAACCCTCCAGAAAACGCAAAAGAAGGCTGAACCCGAATATGAAGGATATGGTGAAAAAGAAAATGATAAATTTTCTAGACACGGGGTAGGTCCCAGGTAAGTTTTCTCACCCTTCTGTGATGTACATCGATTATTATGCCATGAGGACATGTCATGATCTTAAGTGTGGGGTGGGAGACTTATCTCGTATTGTATGTTGTACATTGTAGATTTAGCTGTAAATTATATTAGATGGCTTGGCCCAATGATGGACACTTGGCGACAGGTTTCTTAAGGGTCTAAGTTAGAATAAATACAAAAAAATATAAAAAATTGAAAAAATCCAAAAATATGAGTAGAGGACTCGTCCTGATGACGGACTATTTGCACAAATACTCTTTTTCTTGGTAGTGTATCACCTTCCCCTTGATTTTTCTTTTGACAACGGTTCTTTTCCAAGGGTTTTTATTGAACTGGGTTAGGTAGATTTTTCCTTTTAGGACTAGAGGGCAACGGTTAACATGTAGCTCCAAGTATGCACTTTAGCAAAACTAAAATGAACCTGAGAATGCATTATCTAAGCTTGACTGTAGATTCTAGGATATGCCTTAAATTGCACAATACAACTTGCTTGAACGTTGATTGGACTCTGTAGATGAACCTGGTTCTAAATGAGTTGCATGATAAGTGTGTATGAGCTTTTACCTACATTATATGTTTTACATGATACCTAGAACTTGCCCTGTGTGTTTTCAAAGAGAAATAGCAGGTTTTTGGTTATAGAGATGATAGAGGCATTTCTTTGTGTAACCCTTTAAATCAATAAACTGTGAATTCACCTGTACATTGTATCCTAGTTAACCACTTTGAGCCTAAAGTCTATTATTTGATAACCCTAATGTTCATAAAAATCGATATCGTATATTGTTTTACTTTACCTCCAAGATGCTCTTGTGTTGTAACGAAGATGAAAAAGCCTAAGTGTGGGGTGAAGAGATGTTGAAAAAGGGAAAATCAAGAATGAATGGTAAAAAAATTATGAACTGGAAAAATATTGTAAATGCTACAAAGCTTTGAAAAAAAAAGTATATATATATATATATATATATATATATATATATATATATATATATATATATATATATATATATATATAATAAGAAAGCCAGTTACACCAATAGAAAAATGGGGATTAAAAGTGAATAAAGGTGAAGGAATATTTTCGGGAGGCATAATGAAAAAGCCTAAAGGGAAGTTGTGATAAGGAAAGAAAGTGCTTAGGGAGGTTAGTCACTATAACCAAAAGTATCCTACCCGTCCCTTAGCCAACATTACAACCCTTAAAGACCTCTTGATCTGTGATTGAATAACTCGATTAGTGGAGTATTACACTAGGGGCAAGCCTATGGTGTATCTGTATGCATACGAATGTTCTTTGTTGAGAGTAAGAAAATTTTTTCTATATCTATAAGTTCCATGTTCTAAACTGTTTATGTTTGGGAACTTCTCTCAATAAATTTTGTGAGAGCATGTAACTCAGGAAGAAAAAGGTAAATTTGCAAGTCCGCGATAATAATTAGAGTGAGCAATAATGTGTTGGCATTTGAGGTTACGGTTTGGTAAGGATTGTGCATGTCTTAGGTTAATCATGAAAGATAGATTTTGTGACATATTTTTGGGGTGGCATTAATAAAATTGGCCTAAAGTGTGAATAAGGTTGCTCGAGGACGAGCAAAGGCTTAAGTGTGGGGTATTGATAATAGGTGAATTTGACAATATTTATGCCCTAAATAATCACACTTTATTGTTGTTTTGATATTGTTTATGATAAAAAAATTATTAGATTAGTGTTTTTGTGTGTTATAGGTACACATGAGCTAATGAAGACTAAAACAGCATGTTTTGGAGTAAAACGATGGTGAAAAAGGCCAAAGTGTGGTACAAGTCAAGAAATTATGCTGAAAATAGTTGGGAATGTGTGATTTCGAGCTATATATATGTTATGGCAAGAATTTAAGTGATTTGGAGCTTTGAAGTCTGAGTAAAATCTCAAGGAATTAAGTTGGGATCGTGTTCGGGGGTCAAATTTGATAGTTTAGTACAAACGAAGACTCGATAATGCATATCGCGCACTGTCTAGTAAATTGGACATAAACTTTCACTCATAACTCTGTTTGGGCTCTATAATATATGGTTTGAAAGAAAACTGAATGGGATACAATTTTTGTGTTTTACGTTTTCCCAAATTCCAAGCAGAACAGGGTAAAATACTGCGAACGTGAGTGCACCGCGGACGAACCGTGGTTGAAAGGGATCGCGGAATCTCCGAGATTCACAGAAGTGATTTTTCCTCAGTACATCAGTGACCGCGGACGGACCGTGGGTGACGCCGAATTTCTACAGGATAAAATTTTCAATATGTAATTTTTGTAAGAAAATTAGTAAGAGAGAACTCTCTCAACATCTTTCTTTATTTTACTTTGAATATTTGATTATGAATTCAATTATCTATTTTGTTTCTCTGATTATGAGTAGCTAATTCTTTATCTAAGATTTTGATGGAACCTATTGAGTGATGAACTTCTAGGTTATGTGATTACAAATTGTAAGCTAGATTTCTATTTGTTCAACTTCGTTCTTGTTGTAGTTAATTGATAGAGCTCTCAATTAGTTGTGCCTATTTAGTGTGCATAACTTGGAAAATAGTGCATATTTAGATAAATTGTTGAACAACACCACACCTACATTATAGGAGAAATCTATAATTGTAGGCGTAAAGGTGGGGTTAGGAATAATGAAGCCTTTGGTGCAATTAAAAGTGAACTATTCAAATTAAAGCTAGTTAGGGTAGCTCCGGAGAATGCACTAGTAAATTATTATAGTTTCTCGGGAGAGAATTACGGTAAAATAGATGATTGATAGAATAATATTGACAATTTGTATGAGCATAAACAGAAGGGATTCCATCAATAGGGGAAATCAATACCTTAGTCTTTCTCTTTATTCTTTACCCAACATTCAATTCTTTCATTCAAGTCTTTAATTCTTGCAAAAGTTAGTTGTTAGAAAACATCCACAAAAATATATTCAAATTTTGGGAAGCTGCTTCAAAAGTGTTATTGGGTTTTGGAAGTTGCAGTTGATAGGTTAATTCCACGTGGGATCGACTCTGGACTTAATTAACCAGATTATATTGACTACGACCATTGCTTGGATATGAATCATTCTGCCATGTCCTGCAATGTCCTGACACGTCCTGTAGCCACGTCCTACCATGTCATGCGACGTCCTGACATGTCCTAAAATGTGCAATGGCCATGTCCTGAAAGTCCTAACCCGTGCCCTGACCACATCCTTCCATGTCCTGTGACATCCTAACACCTCCTATAGCAAGGTCCAGCAATATCCTGACACATCTTGACCCGTGCCATGGCCACGCCCTGCCATGTCCTACGATTTCATGACACGTCCTAAAATGTGTCATGGCCATGTCCTGACACTTCCTGACCCGTGCCATTTCTACATCCTTCCATGTCCCGTGACATCCTAACAAGTCATGAAATGTGCCATAGCAATGTCCTAACACGTCCTGACCCGTTCCATGCCCACTGATTCACGTCCAAGCAACGATCGTAGTCAATATAACTTGGTCTAATAAGTCCAAGATCGATCCCACAAAGAATTAACCTACCAATTCCAACTATCACAACCCCAAAAGTACTTCTAAAATCTACTTTGCAATAATTAAGAATGCTTAAAAGAAAGAATTGAATGTAGAGTGAAAAGAATATTATGAGAAAGACTAAGGCATTGATTTCCCCTATTGATGGAATTCCTTATCGTTATGCTCTTACACATTGTTAATATATTCTATCAATCATGAACGCTATGTGTATCGTAACCCTCTCCCAAGCAATTACAATAATTTACTAGTGCACTCTCCCGAGCTACCCTAGCTAGCTTTAATTTGAATAGATTACTTTAGATTGCACCCAAGACTTCGTTCTTCCTAACCCCGTCTTTACGCCTAAAGTTATAGATTCCTGCAATAACCTAGGTGTGGTGTTGTTCAACAATATACCTAAATACGCACTCTTTTCCAAGTTATGCACACTAAATAGGCACCGCTAATTGGGAGCTCTACCAATTAACTACAATAAGAATGAAGTTGAACAAATAGAAATCTAAGTCACAATTTGTAATCACATAAACGATATGTTCATCACTCAATAGGTTCCATCAAAACCTTAGAATAGAATTTAGCTACTCATGCTTGAAGAAACAAAAATAATAATTGAATTCATAAAGAAATACTTGATATAAAATAAAAGAAAGAGTTTGAGAGGAATCTCTCCTACTAAAAACCTTTCAAAAGTAATGAAATAAAGATTACATGCCTCTATGGGGCAAACTAGGAGTTTATATAGAGGTTTTAGGGCTTAAAAACTAAGTTTGAGTCAAATTGGGATTACTGATGCCGCGACTTCCGCGGTTCGTTCGCGGCCGCGAGCGGACCGCGAACACTCAAACTTCAGAGGCCTTCTTTTTTCGCGGTTCATCCGCTGCCGCGAGTGAACCGTGGATGAACAATACTTCTGATTCTTCACTGCTTCTTCCAGACCTCTTCACTTTAGCTCTTCTTTTGGCCTTTTCATCAACCTAGGACTCCAAAATAGCTCTTTATGGCATCCAATGTATCACATGTACCTGTAAAACACAATCAAACACTAATCAAAGCATTTTGTCCTCATAAACAACATTAATTCCATAACAAAGTGTGATTATTTAGGGTTTAATTATAGTCAAATTTACCTATTATCACCCACGTCCTACCACATCCTGTGACATCCTGACAAGTCCTGTGGCCACGTCCTGCAAATTCGTGACATGTCTTGACCCGTGCCATGGTCACGTCCTGACACGTCCTAAAACGTGCCATGGCCATGTCCTGACAAGTCCTGACCTATGCCATACCCACGTCCTGCCATGTCCTACGACGTTTTGACACGTCTTATTGCCACGTGCTGCAATATTTTGACACGTCCTGACCCGTGCCTTGGCCACTTCCTGCTATGTCCTGTGCCGTCCTGACATTTCCTTAAATGTACCATGGCCATGTCCAGACATGTCCTGACCCGTTCCATGCCCACGTCTTGCATGTCCTGACATGTCCTGTGGCCACGTCTTGTGACATTTTGACACGTCCTGACCCGTGCCATAGCTACGCTTTCCCATATCCTCCGACGTCCTGACACGTGCCATGGCCATGTGTTGACACGTCCTGACATATGCCATGCCTATGTCCTGCCATATCATGACAGATCATGTGGCCACGTCCTATGATGTCCTGATACGTCCTGACCATGCCATGGACAATCCATGCAATGTCCTGCGACATCCTGACACATCCTTATATGTGTCATGGGCATGTCCTGACACGACTTGACCCGTGCCATTCCCATGTATTTCCATGTCCTGTGATGTCGTAATACATCATTTGGCCACGTCCTGCAATATCCATACATGTCCTGACCCACGCCATAGCCACGCGCTGCCATTTCCTATGACGTCCTAACACGTCTTGTAGCCACGTCCTGCAATGTCCTGACACATCCTGACCCATGCCATAGCCATATCCTACCATGTCTTGTGACATCCAAACACATCATGTGGTCACATTCTGCAATGTCCTGCGACATCATGAGACCACGTCCTGCGACATCCATGTCATGACACATCATGAGACCACGTCCTGTGACATCCTGAGACATCCTATCCCGTGGCATGGACATGTCTTGACACGTCCTGACCCATGCCAATCCCACGTCCTGTCATGTCCTACAACGTGCTGACACTTCCTATAGCAATGTCCTGTGTTGTCCTGACCCGTGGCTTGGCCATGCCCTGCCATGTCCTGTAATATCCTGACACGTGCCATGGCTATATCTTGACACGTCCTAACATGTGCCATGCCCTAGTTGCCATGTCTTGCGACTTCGTAACACATCCTGTGGCCACGTCCTATGACGTCCTAACCCGTGGCATGACCATGTCCTGACACGTCATGACTGTGCCATGCCCACGTCATGCAATATCCTGACATGTCATGTTGCTACGTCCTACGAAATCATGACTCGTGCCATGTCCACACCCTGCCATGTCCTATGTCGTCCTGACACGTCCTGAAATATGTCATGGCCATGTCCTAACACATCCTGAACTATCCCATGCCCAAAACCTACCATGTCCAATGACATCCTAACACATGCTGTGGCCACATCTTGTAATATCCTGACTCGTCCTGAGACGTGCCATGGCCATACCCTACCATGTTCTGTGATGTCCTCACACTCCCTTAAACGTGCCATGCCCATGTCCTGACATGTCCTGACCCATGCTATGCCCACCTTCTTCCACGTCCTACGACGTCTTGACACGTCCTGTGGCCACATCTTGCAATGTCCTAACATGTCATCACCCGTGCCATGGCCATGCCATGCTATGTCCTACGACGTCTTGAAATGTCTTGAAATGTGCCATGGCCATGTCCTAACAAATCCTGACTCGTGCCATACCTACGTCCTGCCAAGTCCTGTGAGGTCCCGACACATCTTCTGGCCACGTCCTGCATTGTCCTTAGACATCCTGACCAGTGCCATGGCCATGCCCTGCCATGTCTTGCAACATATTGACATATCATGAAACGTGCCATGGCAAACACTACTGCTAGCATATCCTTTTCCGTCACTGTGTAGTTTAGCTGTGCTCCACTCAGAGTTCTACTTGCATAGTATATTGGATGCATCAGCTTATCTTTCTTCTTGCCCAGCACTGCCCCCACTGCACAATCACTTGCATCACACATTAACTCGAACGGTTGCTCCCAGTCTGGGGCAATGATAATGGGTGCTGTGACCAGCCTTTTTTTCAGTTCCTCAAAAGCAATCCTGCATTCGTAAGTAAAAACAAAAGGGTGATCTTTTTCAAGTAACTTACAGAGAGGGTTTGATATTTTGGAGAAGTCTTTAATGAACCTCCGGTAAAAACCGGTGTGTCCAAGAAAGCTTCTTATGGCCTTGACAAATGTTGGTGGAGGCAACTTTGCAATGACATCAACTTTACCACGGTCTACCTCAATGCCTTTGCTTGAAACCTGGTGCCCCAGTACTCTACCTTCTTATACCATAAAATGGCACTTCTCCCAGTTTAGCACTAAATTTGATTCCATACACCTTTATAGTACTCTAGTCATATTGGCAAGGCATTCATCGAATGAATTACCTACCACTGAGAAATCATCCATGAACACTTCCAAAATGTCTTCCACCATGTCGGTGAAAATAGCCATCATGCACCTTTGTAAAGTGGCAGGTGCATTGCATAGTCCGAATGGCATCCTCCTGAAGGCGAAGACACCATAAGGGCATGTGAAGGAGGTCTTCTCTCTATCTTCGGGGGCTATGGAGATTTGATTCTACCCTGAGTATCCATCAAGAAAGCAAAAATGGGACCTATCTGCCAACCTGTCAAGCATTTGATCAATGAAGGGAAGTGGGAAGTGATCTTTGCGGGTGGCTAGATTCAACTTCTTATAGTCCATGCATATTCTCCATCCGGTGATGGTTCTTGGTGAAATCAATTCATTGTTGTCATTTTTCACTACCGTCATGCCTCCTTTCTTGGGCACACATTGGACCGGACTAACCCAGCTGCTGTCTGAGATTGGGAAGATGATTCCCGCATCTAGCCACTTTATTACTTCCTTCTTCAACACTTCTTTCATGTTGGGGTTCAGCCTTCTTTGATGTTCCCTGGAAGGTTTGTGTCCATCTTCCAGGAGAATTTTATGCATACAATAGGCAGGGTTGATCCCCTTTATGTCTGCCATGGTCCACCCGATGGTAGTCTTGCATTCCTTGAGTACTTGTATAAGCTTTTGGGCCTGCACATCTAACAAACTAGATGAGATAATAACAGGTAACGTGGAGTTAGGACCTAGATACTCATACCTGAGATGTGATGGTAGTGGTTTAAGTTCAAGCTTCGGTGGCTCTTCTATGGATGGCTTTGCTGGTGGGCTCTCTCTTTTCTCTAAGTGTAGAGGTTTGAATTCGAGCTCTCTCTGCCAGAATCCTTTGCCTTCCAGAGACAATACCCATTCGGCCAAACTTTCACCGTTTACCTCTTCCATGTTTATCAGGCATGCTTGAAGTGGATCTTCAATAGTCAATTTTGCATCGTCGGTCTCTACTATCACATCAACCACATCAATTAGAGAGCAATTTGCAAACTCACCGGGACGCCTCATGGATTTTTGCACATTGAAGATGATTTCCTCATCATTCAACCTTATCTTGAGTTCCCTAGTTTCACAATCAATTATGGCTCTCCCAGTGGCAAGGAATGGTCTTTCCAGGATTATGGGAATTTCTTTGTCGACCTTGCAATCAAGAATAACAAAATTGGCGGGAAACACGAACTTCCCAACCTGGATTAGCACATCATCTATAATACCAAATGGACGCTTCACCGTCCTGTCAGCAAGCTGTAAAAGCATAGAGGTGGGTCTGGCTCTCCCAATACCTAACCTCTTATAGACAACTAAGGGCATGAGATTAATGCTTGCCCCCAAATCACACAAAGCCTTAGCAAAGGCATAATTCCCTATAGTGCATGGGATGGTGAAACTACCTGGATCAGATAGCTTCTCAGCAGTGCGTCTAGAGACCACTGCACTGCAAGTCTGGGCGAGTGTAACTGTGGCCAAGTCTTGGAAATCAAATTTCCGCGACATCAAATCTTTCATCATCTTAGCATAACCATGCTTTTCTTTTAAAGCTTCAATTAATGGAATGTTTACCTGGATTTGCTTGAGCATGTCAAAGAACTTTTTGTATTGTTCCTCTTTTTGGTGTTTGGCCAACCTTTGGAGGAATGGTGGTGGAGGCCTCTTCTTCCCGGTGACTTGGGATTTAACTTTGTCTATCACTTTCTCATCAATCTGCTGCTCTACCTTTTCAGCTACTTTCTCCGTTCCCTGTTGTGCTTCTTTATTTTCAGCAACTGGCTAGACTATGACTTCTGTCAACCTTGTGGACTCATCCAGTTCAATGGGCAACGCAGTGGATGTCTCAGCCTGACTGTCAATTTTCTCACTTTCATTCTCAGCATCAAGATCTCTACCGCTTCTTAGAGTCACTGCCATTATCTGCTTTGGTATTTGGTCCTTTGGGTTTGTTTGTGTATCTGCGGGTAATGTCCCTTGAGGACGATTGTTAAGTGACATAGCAATCTGCCCCATCTGCACTTCCATGTTTTTGATCGCTGCATCATGTGCATCTATTCTTTCATTGGTTTTGTCATTTGACCCAATTACCTGCTGCATCATAGCTTTCAATTCTGCGAACCCATCGTCATGTCTACCCCCATGCTGTGGTGGAGGTGGATGATATCCCTGCTGCTGATTGCCGAAATTCTAAGGCCTAGGATATGGAGCCATGTTGTGTGGTTGCCTCATACCTGTTGCATTAAATTGTGGCTGGGGAGGTCTGTACTGCATTGGAGCCTGTTGGCCCCAGTTTTGATTACCTTGTCGCTGCTCTCCATAGTTAGCCACATAGTTCATATCCTCATGTTGATGATGATGTTCTTGGTCTGTAGCCCATGGATTACCTATGGGTTGGCTAATGCAAGATGTGCATAAACCACCATTGGTAGTATCTACAATGTGAACTTGTTGCTTAACCCCTGATTCTTCCACCTTCTTTGTCAGGATGCTCATTTGTGTCAATAAAGTTGCCACGTTCTCCTCTAGAGTGTTGGATGGATCCAGAGGTACAGAGTGTACTACTGGTGTGATAGGAGCATTCCTGGATGTCCACCCGGAATTTTGAGCCATCTTGTCTAGCAAATTTTGGCCCTCTCTCCAAGTCTTGCTCAGAAAAGCCCCACCTGCTGAGGCATCTACAATATTCTTCATACTGTCTGAAAGTCCCATGTAGAACCTTTGACCCAACATCTGCTCAGGAATCCCATGGTGAGGACACATAACAAGCATACCTTTGAATCCGCCCCAAGTTTCATGTAGTGTTTCCAGTGGTTTCTGCTTGAAGCTCACAATCTCATCAATTTGTTGAGCTGTTTTGTTAGGTGGATGAAACTTGTTGTGGAATTATTTGACTAACTCATCCCACGTTGCAATGGAGTTTATTGGGAGTGAGTTTAGCCATATTTGTGATGCTCCTGTAACTGAGAACGGAAAGAGTAGTAATCTGATAGCTTCCGGAGTTACATTCGGTTGCCTTTGTGTTTTGCATATTGATAGAAAGTTCTTGAGGTGTTGTTGTGGATCTTCAACCTGAGACCGAGAGAATAATCCCTTGTTTTGCAACAAGTGAAGCATGTTGTTAGTAATCTGGAAAGACTCAGCTTGAATTGCTGGCACAACGATGGCAGTTGCCAAATTATCTGCTGTGGGTTGTGCCCAGTCGAACAGTGCACCTTCTTGTGCCTCCTGTGCCTCTTGCATATTTAGCCCGGCTTGTTGGTTTGGAGCGTTTATGTCACCCATGTCGAAGTCTAGTTTTATTAGTTGTTGAGATTGTTGAGTTTGTTTGATGGCTTTGTTACGTGCCCGGAAGGTTTGCTCGGGGTCTGAGAGTCCTTCAATTAGTTCTCCAGTCCTTGCAAATTTTCTAGGCATGCACCTGAATACCCAACTCAACAAATGTCAAAATATTCAATGTAGAGTGTAGAAAGAACCTGAATACACAAGAATCTTGAAGTTCTGGCAATGGCAATTGATAATTCCGTTAATTCCCCGGCAACGGTGCCAAAATTGATTCACATCCAAGCAACGGTCGTAGTCAATATAACTTGGTCTAATAAGTCCAAGATCGATTCCACAGAGAATTAACCTACCAATTGCGACTATCACAACCCCAAAAGTACTTGTGAATCAAGTTCCCAAACTTTGAATATATATTTGTGTGATTTTCTAAAATCTACTTTGCAATAATTAAGAATGCTTAAAAGAAAGAATTGAATGTAGAGTGAAAAGAATATTATGATAAAGACTAAGGTATTGATTTCCCCTATTGATGGAATTCCTTATCGTTATGCTCTTACAAATTGTTAATATATTCTATCAATCATGACCGCTATGTGTATCGTAACCCTCTCCCGAGCAATTACAATAATTTACTAGTGCACTCTCCCGAGCTACCCTAGCTAGCTTTAATTTGAATAGATTACTTTAGATTACACCCAAGACTTCGTTCTTCCTAACCCCGTCTTTACGCCTAAAGTTATAGATTCCTGCAATAACCTAGGTGTGGTGTTGTTCAACAATATACCTAAATACGCACTCTTTTCCAAGTTATGCACACTAAATAGGCACCGCTAATTGGGAGCTCTACCAATTAACTACAATAAGAATGAAGTTGAACAAATAGAAATCTAAGTCACAATTTGTAATCACATAAACGATATGTTCATCACTCAATAGGTTCCATCAAAACCTTAGAATAGAATTTAGCTACTCATGCTTGAAGAAACAAAAATAATAATTGAATTCATAAAGAAATACTTGATATAAAATAAAAGAAAGAGTTTGAGAGGAATCTCTCCTACTAAAAACCTTTCAAAAGTAATGAAATAAAGATTACATGCCTCTATGGGGCAAACTAGGAGTTTATATAGAGGTTTTAGGGCTTAAAAACTAAGTTTGAGTCAAATTGGGATTACTGATGCCGCGACTTCCGCGGTTCGTTCGCGGCCGCGAGCGGACCGCGAACACTCAAACTTCAGAGGCCTTCTTTTTTCGCGGTTCATCCGCTGCCGCGAGTGAACCGTGGATGAACAATACTTCTGATTCTTCACTGCTTCTTCCAGACCTCTTCACTTTAGCTCTTCTTTTGGCCTTTTCATCAACCTAGGACTCCAAAATAGCTCTTTATGGCATCCAATGTATCACATGTACCTGTAAAACACAATCAAACACTAATCAAAGCATTTTGTCCTCAGAAACAACATTAATTCCATAACAAAGTGTGATTATTTAGGGTTTAATTATAGTCAAATTTACCTATTATCACCCACGTCCTACCACATCCTGTGACATCCTGACAAGTCCTGTGGCCACGTCCTGCAAATTCGTGACATGTCTTGACCCGTGCCATGGTCACGTCCTGACACGTCCTAAAACGTGCCATGGCCATGTCCTGACAAGTCCTGACCTATGCCATACCCACGTCCTGCCATGTCCTACGACGTTTTGACACGTCTTATTGCCACGTGCTGCAATATTTTGACACGTCCTGACCCGTGCCTTGGCCACTTCCTGCTATGTCCTGTGCCGTCCTGACATTTCCTTAAATGTACCATGGCCATGTCCAGACATGTCCTGACCCGTTCCATGCCCACGTCTTGCATGTCCTGACATGTCCTGTGGCCACGTCTTGTGACATTTTGACACGTCCTGACCCGTGCCATAGCTACGCTTTCCCATATCCTCCGACGTCCTGACACGTGCCATGGCCATGTGTTGACACGTCCTGACATATGCCATGCCTATGTCCTGCCATATCATGACAGATCATGTGGCCACGTCCTATGATGTCCTGATACGTCCTGACCATGCCATGGACAATCCATGCAATGTCCTGCGACATCCTGACACATCCTTATATGTGTCATGGGCATGTCCTGACACGACTTGACCCGTGCCATTCCCATGTATTTCCATGTCCTGTGATGTCGTAATACATCATTTGGCCACGTCCTGCAATATCCATACATGTCCTGACCCACGCCATAGCCACGCGCTGCCATTTCCTATGACGTCCTAACACGTCTTGTAGCCACGTCCTGCAATGTCCTGACACATCCTGACCCATGCCATAGCCATATCCTACCATGTCTTGTGACATCCAAACACATCATGTGGTCACATTCTGCAATGTCCTGCGACATCATGAGACCACGTCCTGCGACATCCATGTCATGACACATCATGAGACCACGTCCTGTGACATCCTGAGACATCCTATCCCGTGGCATGGACATGTCTTGACACGTCCTGACCCATGCCAATCCCACGTCCTGTCATGTCCTACAACGTGCTGACACTTCCTATAGCAATGTCCTGTGTTGTCCTGACCCGTGGCTTGGCCATGCCCTGCCATGTCCTGTAATATCCTGACACGTGCCATGGCTATATCTTGACACGTCCTAACATGTGCCATGCCCTAGTTGCCATGTCTTGCGACTTCGTAACACATCCTGTGGCCACGTCCTATGACGTCCTAACCCGTGGCATGACCATGTCCTGACACGTCATGACTGTGCCATGCCCACGTCATGCAATATCCTGACATGTCATGTTGCTACGTCCTACGAAATCATGACTCGTGCCATGTCCACACCCTGCCATGTCCTATGTCGTCCTGACACGTCCTGAAATATGTCATGGCCATGTCCTAACACATCCTGAACTATCCCATGCCCAAAACCTACCATGTCCAATGACATCCTAACACATGTTGTGGCCACATCTTGTAATATCCTGACTCGTCCTGAGACGTGCCATGGCCATACCCTACCATGTTCTGTGATGTCCTCACACTCCCTTAAACGTGCCATGCCCATGTCCTGACATGTCCTGACCCATGCTATGCCCACCTTCTTCCACGTCCTACGACGTCTTGACACGTCCTGTGGCCACATCTTGCAATGTCCTAACATGTCATCACCCGTGCCATGGCCATGCCATGCTATGTCCTACGACGTCTTGAAATGTCTTGAAATGTGCCATGGCCATGTCCTAACAAATCCTGACTCGTGCCATACCTACGTCCTGCCAAGTCCTGTGAGGTCCCGACACATCTTCTGGCCACGTCCTGCATTGTCCTTAGACATCCTGACCAGTGCCATGGCCATGCCCTGCCATGTCTTGCAACATATTGACATATCATGAAACGTGCCATGGCAAACACTACTGCTAGCATATCCTTTTCCGTCACTGTGTAGTTTAGCTGTGCTCCACTCAGAGTTCTACTTGCATAGTATATTGGATGCATCAGCTTATCTTTCTTCTTGCCCAGCACTGCCCCCACTGCACAATCACTTGCATCACACATTAACTCGAACGGTTGCTCCCAGTCTGGGGCAATGATAATGGGTGCTGTGACCAGCCTTTTTTTCAGTTCCTCAAAAGCAATCCTGCATTCGTAAGTAAAAACAAAAGGGTGATCTTTTTCAAGTAACTTACAGAGAGGGTTTGATATTTTGGAGAAGTCTTTAATGAACCTCCGGTAAAAACCGGTGTGTCCAAGAAAGCTTCTTATGGCCTTGACAAATGTTGGTGGAGGCAACTTTGCAATGACATCAACTTTACCACGGTCTACCTCAATGCCTTTGCTTGAAACCTGGTGCCCCAGTACTCTACCTTCTTATACCATAAAATGGCACTTCTCCCAGTTTAGCACTAAATTTGATTCCATACACCTTTGTAGTACTCTAGTCATATTGGCAAGGCATTCATCGAATGAATTACCTACCACTGAGAAATCATCCATGAACACTTCCAAAATGTCTTCCACCATGTCGGTGAAAATAGCCATCATGCACCTTTGTAAAGTGGCAGGTGCATTGCATAGTCCGAATGGCATCCTCCTGAAGGCGAAGACACCATAAGGGCATGTGAAGGAGGTCTTCTCTCTATCTTCGGGGGCTATGGAGATTTGATTCTACCCTGAGTATCCATCAAGAAAGCAAAAATGGTACCTATCTGCCAACCTGTCAAGCATTTGATCAATGAAGGGAAGTGGGAAGTGATCTTTGCGGGTGGCTAGATTCAACTTCTTATAGTCCATGCATATTCTCCATCCGGTGATGGTTCTTGGTGAAATCAATTCATTGTTGTCATTTTTCACTACCGTCATGCCTCCTTTCTTGGGCACACATTGGACCGGACTAACCCAGCTGCTGTCTGAGATTGGGAAGATGATTCCCGCATCTAGCCACTTTATTACTTCCTTCTTCAACACTTCTTTCATGTTGGGGTTCAGCCTTCTTTGATGTTCCCTGGAAGGTTTGTGTCCATCTTCCAGGAGAATTTTATGCATACAATAGGCAGGGTTGATCCCCTTTATGTCTGCCATGGTCCACCCGATGGTAGTCTTGCATTCCTTGAGTACTTGTATAAGCTTTTGGGCCTGCACATCTAACAAACTAGATGAGATAATAACAGGTAACGTGGAGTTAGGACCTAGATACTCATACCTGAGATGTGATGGTAGTGGTTTAAGTTCAAGCTTCGGTGGCTCTTCTATGGATGGCTTTGCTGGTGGGCTCTCTCTTTTCTCTAAGTGTAGAGGTTTGAATTCGAGCTCTCTCTGCCAGAATCCTTTGCCTTCCAGAGACAATACCCATTCGGCCAAACTTTCACCGTTTACCTCTTCCATGTTTATCAGGCATGCTTGAAGTGGATCTTCAATAGTCAATTTTGCATCGTCGGTCTCTACTATCACATCAACCACATCAATTAGAGAGCAATTTGCAAACTCACCGGGACGCCTCATGGATTTTTGCACATTGAAGATGATTTCCTCATCATTCAACCTTATCTTGAGTTCCCTAGTTTCACAATCAATTATGGCTCTCCCAGTGGCAAGGAATGGTCTTTCCAGGATTATGGGAATTTCTTTGTCGACCTTGCAATCAAGAATAACAAAATTGGCGGGAAACACGAACTTCCCAACCTGGATTAGCACATCATCTATAATACCAAATGGACGCTTCACCGTCCTGTCAGCAAGCTGTAAAAGCATAGAGGTGGGTCTGGCTCTCCCAATACCTAACCTCTTATAGACAACTAAGGGCATGAGATTAATGCTTGCCCCCAAATCACACAAAGCCTTAGCAAAGGCATAATTCCCTATAGTGCATGGGATGGTGAAACTACCTGGATCAGATAGCTTCTCAGCAGTGCGTCTAGAGACCACTGCACTGCAAGTCTGGGCGAGTGTAACTGTGGCCAAGTCTTGGAAATCAAATTTCCGCGACATCAAATCTTTCATCATCTTAGCATAACCATGCTTTTCTTTTAAAGCTTCAATTAATGGAATGTTTACCTGGATTTGCTTGAGCATGTCAAAGAACTTTTTGTATTGTTCCTCTTTTTGGTGTTTGGCCAACCTTTGGAGGAATGGTGGTGGAGGCCTCTTCTTCCCGGTGACTTGGGATTTAACTTTGTCTATCACTTTCTCATCAATCTGCTGCTCTACCTTTTCAGCTACTTTCTCCGTTCCCTGTTTTGCTTCTTTATTTTCAGCAACTGGCTGGACTGTGACTTCTGTCAACCTTGTGGACTCATCCAGTTCAATGGGCAATGGAGTGGATGTCTCAGCCTGTCCGTCAATTTTCTCACTTTCTTTCTTAGCATCAAGATCTCTACCGCTTCTTAGAGTCACTGCCATTATCTGCTTTGGTATTTGGTCCTTTGGGTTTGTTTGTGTATCTGCGGGTAATGTCCCTTGAGGACGATTGTTAAGTGACATAGCAATCTGCCCCATCTGCACTTCCATGTTTTTGATCGCTGCATCATGTGCATCTATTCTTTCATTGGTTTTGTCATTTGACCCAATTACCTGCTGCATCATAGCTTTCAATTCTGCGAACCCATCGTCATGTCTACCCCCATGCTGTGGTGGAGGTGGATGATATCCCTGCTGCTGATTGCCGAAATTCTAAGGCCTAGGATATGGAGCCATGTTGTGTGGTTGCCTCATACCTGCTGCATTAAATTGTGGCTGGGGAGGTCTGTACTGCATTGGAGCCCGTTGGCCCCAATTTTGATTACCTTGTTGCTGTCCTCCATAGTTAGCCACATAGTTCATATCCTCATGCTGATGATGATGTTCTTGGTCTGCAGCCCATGGATTACCTATGGGTTGGCTAATGCAAGATGTGCATAAACCACCATTGGTAGTATCTACAATGTGAACTTGTTGCTTAACCCCTGATTCTTCCACCTTCTTTGTCAGGATGCTCATTTGTGTCAATAAAGTTGCCACGTTCTCCTCTAGAGTGTTGGATGGATCCAGAGGGAGTGTACTACTGGTGTGATAGGAGCATTCCTGGATGTCCACCCGGAATTTTGAGCCATCTTGTCTAGCAAATTTTGGCCCTCTCTCCAAGTCTTGCTCGGAAAAGCCCCACCTGCTGAAGCATCTACAATATTCTTCATACTGTCTGAAAGCCCCATGTAAAACCTTTGACCCAACATCTGCTCAGGAATCCCATGGTGAGGACACATAACAAGCATACCTTTGAATCCGCCCCAAGTTTCATGTAGTGTTTCCAGTGGTTTCTGCTTGAAGCTCACAATCTCATCAATTTGTTGAGCTGTTTTGTTAGGTGGATGAAACTTGTTGTGGAATTATTTGACTAACTCATCCCACGTTGCAATGGAGTTTATTGGGAGTGAGTTTAGCCATATCTGTGATGCTCCTGTAACTGAGAACGGAAAGAGTAGTAATCTGATAGCTTCCGGAGTTACATTCGGTTGCCTTTGTGTTTTGCATATTGATAGAAAGTTCTTGAGGTGTTGTTGTGGATCTTCAACCTGAGACCGAGAGAATAATCCCTTGTTTTGCAACAAGTGAAGCATGTTGTTAGTAATCTGGAAAAACTCAGCTTGAATTGCTGGCACAACGATGGCAGTTGCCAAATTATCTGCTGTGGGTTGTGCCCAGTCGAACAGTGCACCTTCTTGTGCCTCCTGTGCCTCTTGCATATTTAGCCCGGCTTGTTGGTTTGGAGCGTTTATGTCACCCATGTCGAAGTCTAGTTTTATTAGTTGTTGAGATTGTTGAGTTTGTTTGATGGCTTTGTTACGTGCCCGGAAGGTTTGCTCGGGGTCTGAGAGTCCTTCAATTAGTTCTCCAGTCCTTGCAAATTTTCTAGGCATGCACCTGAATACCCAACTCAACAAACGTCAAAATATTCAATGTAGAGTGTAGAAAGAACCTGAATACACAAGAATCTTGAAGTTCTGGCAATGGCAATTGATAATTCCGTTAATTCCCCGGCAACGGTGCCAAAATTGATTCACATCCAAGCAACGGTCGTAGTCAATATAACTTGGTCTAATAAGTCCAAGATCGATTCCACAGAGAATTAACCTACCAATTGCGACTATCACAACCCCAAAAGTACTTGTGAATCAAGTTCCCAAACTTTGAATATATATTTGTGTGATTTTCTAAAATCTACTTTGCAATAATTAAGAATGCTTAAAAGAAAGAATTGAATGTAGAGTGAAAAGAATATTATGATAAAGACTAAGGTATTGATTTCCCCTATTGATGGAATTCCTTATCGTTATGCTCTTACAAATTGTTAATATATTCTATCAATCATGACCGCTATGTGTATCGTAACCCTCTCCCGAGCAATTACAATAATTTACTAGTGCACTCTCCCGAGCTACCCTAGCTAGCTTTAATTTGAATAGATCACTTTAGATTGCACCCAAGACTTCGTTATTCCTAACCCCGTCTTTACGCCTAAAGTTATAGATTCCTCCAATAACCTAGGTGTGGTGTTGTTCAACAATATACCTAAATATGCACTCTTTTCCAAGTTATGCACACTAAATAGGCACAGCTATTTGGGAGCTCTACCAATTAACTACAATAAGAATGAAGTTGAATAAATAGAAATCTAAGTCACAATTTGTAATCACATAAACGATAAGTTCATCACTAAATAGGTTCCATCAAAACCTTAGAATAGAATTTAGCTACTCATGCTTGAAGAAACAAAAATAATAATTGAATTCATAAAGAAATACTTGATATAAAAGAAAGAGTTTGAGAGGAATCTCTCCTACTAAAAACCTTGCAAAAGTAATGAAATAAAGATTACATGCCTCTATGGGGCAAACTAGGAGTTTATATAGAGGTTTTAGGGATTAAAAACTAAGTTTGAGTCCAATTGGGATTACTGCTGCCGCGAGGCCTTCTTTTTTCGCGGTTCATCCGCGACCGCGAGTGAACTGTGGATGAATAATTCTTCTGATTCTTCACTGCTTCTTCCAGACCTCTCCACTTTAGCTCTTCTTTTGGCCTTTTCATCAACCTAGGACTCCAAAATAGCTCTTTATGGCATCCAATGTATCACATGTACCTGTAAAACACAATCGAACACTAATCAAAGCATTTTGTCCTCATAAACAACATTAATTCAATAACAAAGTGTGATTATTTAGGGTGTAATTATAGTCAAATTTACCTATTATCACCCACGTCCTGCCACATCCCGTGACGTCCTGACACGTCCTGTGGCCACGTCCTGCAAATTCGTGACATGTCTTGACCCGTGCCATGGCCACGTCCTGACACGTCCTAAAACGTGCCATGGCCATGTCCTGACAAGTCCTTACCCATGCCATACCCACGTCCTGCCATGTCCTACGACGTCTTGACACGTCTTATGGCTACGTGCTGCAATATCTTGACACGTCCTGACCCGTGCCTTGGCCACTTCCTGCTATGTCCTGTGCCGTCCTGACATTTCCTTAAATGTACCATGGCCATGTCCAGACATGTCCTGACCCATTCCATGCCCACGTCTTGCATGTCCTGACATGTCCTATGGCCACGTCTTGCGACATTTTGTCACGTCCCGACCCGTGACATAGCTACACCTTCCCATGTCCTCCGACGTCCTGACACGTGCCATGGCCATGTGCTGACACACATGCCATGCCTATGTCCTGCCATATCCTGACAGATCATGTGGCCACGTCCTATGATGTCCTGATACGTCCTGACCATGCCATGGACAATCTATGCAATGTCCTGCGACATCCTGACACATCCTTATATGTGTCATGGGCATGTCCTGAAATGACTTGACCCGTGCCATGCCCACATATTTCCATGTCCTGTGATGTCATAATACATCCTTTGGCCACGTCCTGCAATATCCATACATGTCCTGACCCGCGCCACAGCCACGCCCTACCATTTCCTATGACGTCCTAACACGTCTTGTAGCCACGTCCTGCAATGTCCTGACACATCCTGACCCATGCCATAGCCATATCCTACCATGTCTTGTGACATCCAAACACATCATGTGGTCACATTCTGCAATGTCCTGCAACATCATGAGACCACGTCCTGCGACATCCATGTCATGACACATCATGAGACCACGTCCTGTGACATCCTGAGACATCATAACCCGTGGCATGGCCATGGCTTGACACGTCCTGACCCATGCCAAGCCCACGTCCTGTCATGTCCTACAACGTGCTGACACTTCCTATGGCAACGTCATGTGTTGTCCCGACCCGTGGCTTGGCCATGCCCTGCCATGTCCTGTAATGTCCTGACGCGTGCCATGGCTATATCTTGACACGTCCTAACATGTGCCATGCCCTAGTTTTCATGTCTTGCGACATCGTAACACATATTGTGGCCACGTCCTATGATGTCCTAACCCGTGGCATGGCCATGTCCTGACACATCCTGACCGTGCCATGCCCACGTCATGCAATATCTAGGCATGTCATGTTGCCACGTCCTACGAAATCCTGACTCATGCCATGTCCACACCTTGCCATGTCCTATGTCGTCCTGACACGTCCTGAAATGTGTCATGGCCATGTACTAACACATCCTGAACTGTCCCATGCCCACGACCTACCATGTCCAATGACATCCTGACACATGCTGTGGCCACATCTTGTAATATCCTGACTCGTCCTGAGTCGTGCCATGGCCATGCCCTGCCATGTCCTGTGATGTCCTCACACTCCCTTAAACGTGCCATGCCAATGTCCTGACACGTCCTGACCCATGCTATGCCCACCTTCTTCTATGTCCTGCGACGTCTTGACACGTCTTGTGGCCACATCCTGCAATGTCCTGACACGTCATCACCCGTGCCATGGCCATGCCATGCTATGTCTTGCGACGTCTTGAAATGTCTTGAAATGTGCCATGGCAATGTCCTGACAAATCCTGACTCGTGCCATACCTACGTCCTGCCAAGTCCTGCGAGGTCCCGACACATCTTCTGGCCATGTCCTGCAATGTCCTTAGATATCCTGACTCGTGCCATGGCCATGCTCTGCCATGTCTTGCAACATATTGACACATCATGAAACATGCCATGGAAATGTACTGACACGTCCTGACCTATGCCATGCCCATGTCCTGCGATGTCCTAACACATACTACGGCTACGTCCTGTAATATCCTGACCCATCCTAACAGATGCCATGGCCACGCCCTGCTATGTCTTGTGATGTCCTGACACATCCTGAAACATTCCATGGACATGTCATGAATGTTCTAACCCATTCCATGCCCACGTTCTGCCATGTCCTAACACATCTTAACACGTGCCACGCCCACGTCCTACCATGTCCTGACACGTCTTGTGGCCACATCCTACAACATCCAAACATGTCCTGACCAATGCCATGGCCATTCCCTGCCATGTCATGTGATGTCCTCACATGCCCTTAAACATGCCATGGCAATGTCCTGACTCATCCTGACCCATGCTATGCCCACGTCCTTCCATGTCCTACGACGTCCTGACACGTCCTGTGGCCACATCCTGTAATGTCCTGACACATCATCACCCGTGCCATGGCCATCACATGCTATGGTCTGCGATGTCCTGAAATGTCCTAAAATGTGCCATCGCAATGTCCTGACAAATCCTTACCCGTGCCATGCCTACGTCCTGCCAAGTCCTGTGAGGTCCTGACACGTCCCGTGGCCATGTCCTACAATGTACTTAGACATTCTGACCTATGCCATGGCCATGCCCTGCCATGTCTTGCGACGTCTTGACACATAATGAAACATGCCATGGCTATGTACTGACATGTCCTGACCCGAGCCATGCCCACGTCCTGCGACGTCCCAACATATACTACGGCCACATCCTGTAATGTGCTGAAACGTCCTCACACATGCCATGGCCACGCCCCGCTATGTCCTGTGATGTGCCATGGCCATGTCTTAACACATCTTGATCGATGCCACACCCACGTCCTGCCACGTCTTGTGGCCACATCCTACAACATCAACACGTGTCGTAACCCTTTCCATGGCCATGCCTAGCCATGTACTGCAACGCCCAGACACATTCTGAAATGTGCCATGGCCATGTCTTGACACGTCATGACCTATGCCATGCCCACATCCTACTCTGTCCTGCAATGTCCTGACACGTCTTGTGGCCAAGTCCTGCAATGTTCTGACACATCCTAACTTGTGCCATGGCCACGCACTGTCATGTCCTGCAACGTCCTAACATGTCCTGAAATGTGCCATGGCCATGTCCTGACCCGTGCCATACCTATGTCCTACCATTTCCTATAACGTTTTGACACATCGTGTTGCCACATCCTGTAATATCTTGACACGTCTTGACTTGTGCCACGGCCATGCCCTTCTATGTCTTGTGATATCTTGACATGTCCTGAAATGCGCCATGGCTATATCTTGACACATCCTGACCCGTGCCATGCCCACGTCTTACCAAGTCATGTGATGTCCTAACACGTCATGTAGCGACATCCTGTAATGTCATAACACGTCCTGACCCATGCCATGGCCATGCCCTGCCATGTTATATAATGTCCTAACACGTTCTGAAACGTGCCATGGCCATGTCCTAACACGTCCTGACCTATGCCTTGCCCTGCCATGTCTTGTGATGTCGTAATACGTCCTGACACGTGCCATGGCCATGTGCTAACAAGTCCTGACCCATGCCATGCCTACATCCATGTCTTGTCACGTCTTGTGGCAACGTCTTGAGATGTCCTGACACATCCTGACCCGTGCCGTGGCCATATCTTGACGCGTCCTGACTCATGCCATGCCCACGTCTTGCCATGTCCTATGACGTCCTGACACATCCTAAACGTTGTCATGGCCACACCCTACCACATCCCGCAACATCGTGAAACATCTTGAAACGTGCCATGGCCATGTACTGAATCTCCTAACCCGTGCCATGACCACGCCCCACAATGTCATTTGATGTCCTAACACGTCCCGTGACCATGTCCTAAAATGTCCTTACACGTCCTGACCCATGCCATGGCCATGACCTGCCATATAATACGATATCTTGACACGTCTTGAAACGTGCCATGGCCATTCCTAACACGTCCTGACCCTTACCATGCCCATGTCCTGAGACATCTTGTGGCCACGTCCTGTGACATCCAAACACATCCTGACCCGTTCCGTGGCCATACCTTGAAACGTCCTGACCCATGCCATGCCAACATCAGAACATGTCCTGTGACTTCCTGACACATCCTGACCTATGCCATGGCCATGCCCTGCCATGTCCTGCGACGTCCTGACACATCCTGAAACATTCCATGGCCATGTCCTGAATGTTCTAACCTATTCCATGCCCACGTCCTGCCATGTCTTAACACATCTTGCGGCCATGTCCTACAATGTCCTTGCACGTCCTGACCCGTGCCCTGGCCATGCCATGCGAAGTCTTAATACGTCCTGAAACGTGCCATGCATGCCATACCCATATCCTGCCATGTCATGACACATCTTATGGCCACGTATTGCGAAATCCTAATACGTCCTGACCCATGCTATGGCCATGTATTGACACGTCCTGACCCGTTCCCTGCCCACGTACTGCCATGTCCTGTACTGTCCCGACAAGTCCTGCAGCCACGTCCTACAATATCCTGACACATTCTGACCCGAGCCTTGCCGATGCCCTACTATGTCTTGCGACATCTTGACACGTCCTGAAATGTGCCATGGCCATGTCATGAATGTGCTAACCCATGCCCTTCCCGCATCCTGCCATGTCCAGTGACATCTTAACACCTCCTATAGCCACGTCCTGCAATGTCCAGACACATCCTTACCCGTACCATGGCCACGCCATGCTATGTCCTGCAGTGTCATGACATGTCCTGAAATATGTCACGGCTATGTACTGACACGTCCTAACCCGTGCCATGCCCGCGTCCTTCCATGTCCTGACACGTCCTGTGGCCACGTCCAACAACGTCCTGACATATCCTGATCCGTACCATGGTCACGCCTTGCCATGTCCTGCTATGGCCTGACATATCCCAAAACGTGACATGGCCATATCGTGAATGTCCTAAACCGTACCATGCCCACATCTTGCCATGTCCTGCGATGTCCTAACACCTCCTGTGGCCATGTCCTGTAATGTCCTGACACGTCCTGACCCGTGCCATGGCCACGCCCTGCCATGTCCCACGACGTCCAGACACATTCTGAAATGTGTGATGGACATGTCCTGTTACATTTAGACCCATGCCATACCCACTGTCACGCCCCAAATCGGGAACATGACCGGCACCTGACCGGGTTACACCAGTCAAGCGGACCTGGGTGCCTTTCATTCCCACGCATTACCCCTGTGATGATTATTTCTCATTAACCAAATATCTTGCTAACCATGAATGATTTCACATTAAACAAATAAAACCATACGAGTGATTCATTAACAAGTTTGCAGTTTTTACAACGCCCGACATAACATAATATATACATAAGACTGGAGTCCCACGGTTTACATGTCTACAGAGCCTCTAGGATACAAAAAGGGAATACAATACTTGCCGGTAACAAGGCTCCGGCTATACCTTACAAAACCAAAATGAAATCTAAACAGAAGTGGCATGAACCACACAGGGCCCGAGGAAGAAAGGGGCTCACCAAAACGGGCAGTGGAAGGAGAAGGATACTACTGCCGATGAGCTGAAGTGCCTGCTACTGATCCACCTACAATCATAACACGAATGTAGCGTCCCCGACAAAAGGGACGTTAGTACACTTGAATTGTACTGGCATGTATGGATAAACTTTGTCCCAAGTAAACTCAAGCCATTAAATTACATCAAAACTAATCAAGCCAACCAACCATGTTTTTCCACCTTTTACTCATTTCAGATAAGTCTCAACATAAGCATGTTCAAGGTCAACAAATAGAACAACAACCAATCAACCACATAAATTGCAAGTAGTCAAACATAGGGGCAATCAGTGCCCCCCAGGTAGCAAACTCTCCTGCTGTCTCCTTTCACAATTTCACATCATTGATTTTTGTATCAATTTTCAATAGCGATTTCGATCGCTTTCCATCCTTATTATCCCTGACCACCCTTATTACCTCGGCCACCCTTATCACCCCAACCCACACCTTATTTCCTCATGTTGCAGCGTGCAACCCGATCCCACCTTACAGTTTAAAACACAACAATTTCAAACAGCAGATAAGGCATTGCACACCATTTCAACAAGTTCAAATAAGCAACTTGCACATTGTTTCATGTTCTCAATTACTTATCAAGCCAATATCACAACCAAGTTACAATATTTCCATAATTAAGAATATTCACACAAGTATGTTCAATAATTTTCCACAATTCAAGTTTTTCATTTCTTTTCCACAAGGTTTCATATAGGCCATCATAACCATTATTCACAATTCTCTACCCAATTCAACTCTCATTTACCTTTCGGTTCATATTCCCTACCACATCACTCATATTTCAACAACAACTTTGAATATCCAACGACAACATCAAGAATTTCACACAATTTGTCAAATTAACACTAACCAAACAAATATTACACATATAGGCGATTTCACAAGAATCAAAAATAGCCATACATACCTGGTGATGAGTTTTCTTCCGTTAACTTCCTACTTTATGCTTACCCAAGATATCCTACTCTTGCCAACCTTGTTCTTGAAGACTCTTACTTCTACTCACTTCTTTTTACTAGAAATCAAGTTCAATAATCATGCATGAGTGTAAAAATTCTATTTTCAAAAGCTATTATATGCAAACCTCTCTTTACCCAATTTAAAACTGAAAAATCAAAGAAAATAGTTAGGGTTTTTTTTACCTTGAAAAGATTGGGGAAGTTGAATCTTTGCCCTAGGATCCCTTGGAATTAAGTGGTTGGAACAATCTTTGAAGATGAAGAACTTCTCTCTCTAAAACCCCTCTATTCTCTCTCTAATTTTGATAAGATGATATGAGAAAATGAGGGTGAAAGGTGTTATATTAAACAAGAGATCGGGTCAAAATGTTACAAAAATCTGGGCCGGGGTCAATTCTGCGGTGCACTTTGCGACCGCAGAATCAACATGCGGTCCGCATAGTGACCGCGGAATGGCCTCAAAATTCACTCAAGTTCTGTTACAGAATGCGACCAATATGCGGTCCGCATTCTTGATCTGCGGTCGCAAAGTGCACCGCAGATTCACTATGCGATCGCATATCGACCGCATTTTCAACACGATTTTTGGGAGACTTCTGTTAAGCTCTGCGGCAAGAATGCGGTCCGCATAGTAGATTTGCGGTCGCATTCTTGACCGCAAAATTGACACTTTTCGGAAAAATTAATTCTCTACATTTTTGAAACTTAAATCACTACCAAGGGTCCATTCCTAACACATTATTCGGACCATGACACTATATCTACTAGGTTTAATGCACAAAATTTTACGGGGCCTTACATCCTCCCCCCCTTAAAGATCATTCATCCTCGAATGAGGACTTTGAAAATAAATTGGTTTTGAAAGACATGATATGCAAACTATCAAAAATTTTACTAACTCTTATATTTTAGAAAAATTTCGCCAGAGTTTCCGTTGTATTATGGACATATCCACTTGTCAGAGGGCCCCCGAAACACATTACCAAACAACAATACACAAATACATCATTTCCCACAACTGGTATACACTTTCTTACCTAAACGAATGCACATATTCTATCACATTGTTACAATTACACAAAAACTAGTCACTTCAATGAATTCTTACCTTATTTAACCATTTTAACACCATGTACACTCAACAAACCATTACCAATCTACACTTACTATTAGTTTTTTATTTAACACGCGAATATTTTTAAGGATTTCATTTATCAAGAAAGGTTCAAGTGACCCAAGGCAACAACACATTTAACTCATTACAAAGTGAAGGAGACTTTACTAATACCAAGAGGGAAACAACTTGGACAAGATGGCAGTTACAAGGAGTAGAAGGGTCACCTAATTTCTTCTAGGCTTGATCAAACAAATGGGGGTACTTTTCTTTCATCTCTTTTTCCGCTTCCCATGTGGCCTCCTCAACTTGTTGACTTCACCACAATACTTTAACAGAGGCAACTTCCTTATTTCTCATTTTACGGACTTGCCTATCAAGAATGGCAACTGGAACTTCTTCATATGACAAATCTTCATTAACCTCTATAGCTTCGACTAGCATGATGGTAGATGGATCTCCTATCACTTTCTTCAACATGGACACATGGAATATCGGGTGCACTGATGACATCTCGGGAGGCAATTCTAGCCTACAAGCAACTTGACCAATCCTTTGAACGATCCGATATGGCCCGACATACCTAGGACTCAATTTCCCTTTCTTTCCGAATCGCATGACTCCCTTCATAGAAGATACCCTTAAGAACACCCAATCATCGACTTGAAACTCCAAATCCCTTCGGCGAACGTCCGCATAGGATTTTTGACGACTCTGTGCTGTTTTCATTCTCTGCTGAATAACCTTGACCTTTTCCATAGCTTCGTACACCATATCTGGCCCTAGCAATTCCGCTTCACCTACCTCAAACCACCCGATTGGCGACCTACATCTTCTCCCGTACAATGCCTCAAATGGGGCCATCCGAATGCTAGCATGATAGCTATTATTGTAAGCAAATTCTATCAGTGGCAAGTGTTCATCCCAATTACCTTTAAAATCTAAGACACAAGCCCGTAACATATCTTCAAGCGTCCGAATGGTCCGCTCGGCCTTGCCGTCGGTCTGCGGATGGAAAGCTGTGCTGAGATTCACCTGAGTCCCCAAACCTTGCTGAAACTTCTTGCAAAAGTTAGCTGTGAACTGAGCCCCGCGATTCGAGATGATAGAAAGTGGAGTGCCATGAAGCCTTACTATCTCCTTGATGTACAACCTTGCATATTGCTCCGCAGTATCAGTGGACTTAACTGGCAGGAAGTGAGCTGATTTGGTGAGTCGATCCACTATAACCCATATTGAGTCAACCTTACGCTGAGTGCGAGGTAACCCCACCACGAAATCCATATTGTTCATTTCCCATTTCTACCTTGGTATTTTTATAAGCTGAGTTAATCCACCAGGCCGTTGATGCTCGGCCTTCACTTGCTGACAGTTCGGGCATTTAGCTACAAAGCTTGCCACATCCCTTTTCATACCGTTCCACCAATAAATCTCCTTGAGGTCATGATACATTTTCGTGAAACCTGGGTGCACCGAATACCTGGAAATATGAGCCTCTACCATCACTCTTTCCCGAAGCTCGTTCACATCTGGAACACATAGTCTACCTTGACACCGCAATACACCATCCTCGCTGTTGAGTACAAATGCTGAGGTCTTGTTATTCATAACTGCTTCCTTCACCCGAACCAATGCTGGATCCATGAACTGTTTTTCCTTGATTTCCGCAACCAATGATGATTCTCCTCCATTATGCACCAAAACATTCCCCTCGTCTGACGCCGAGATACGAACCCCCAAACTGGCTAATTGGTAAACCTCCCGAGCCAGGGGTCTCTGATCCACACCCAAATGAGCGAAACTACCCATGGATTTTCGACTAAGAGCGTCGGCTACCACATTTGCCTTTCCTGGATGGTACAATATGTTCATATCATAGTCCTTGAGCAATTCTAACCACCGTCACTGTCTCAGATTTAGCTCCTTCTGCTTGAACAAATACTGGAGGCTCTTGTGGTCTGAAAACACATCTACATGAACTCCATAAAGATAGTGCCGCCATATTTTCAAAGCAAACACAACAGTTGCAAGCTCCAAATCATGCGTCGGATAATTCTTCTCGTGATTCTTGAGTTGCCTGGAAGCGTAAGATATGACTTTCCCGTGCTGCATCAATACACATCCCAAACCAACCCTGGAGGCATCACAATAAACCACAAATCCTTCTGTGCCTTCTGGCAAGGCCAATACCGGTGCCGAGGTCAATCTTGACTTCTATTCTTGGAAACTTTTCTCACATATTTCGGACCACTGGAACTTAACTGCCTTCTGCGTCTGTTTTGTCAATGGGGAACCGAGGGTTGAGAATCCCTTTACAAACCTCCGATAGTACCCTACCAAACCCAAGAAGCTACGAATCTCTGTCGGGGTCATGGGTCTAGGCCAATCTTTCACTGCCGCAATCTTTTGAGGATCCACCTGAATTCCCTCACTGGAAATAACATGTCCTAGAAAGGCTACGGACTCCAACCAAAACTCACATTTTGAGAACTTGGCATACAATTGATGCTGAAGAAGGGTCTGCAATGCTGCTCTGAGGTGAACGGCATGATCTTCCCCGCTCCGAGAGTAGATGAGGATGTCGTCAATGAATACAATCACAAAGGAATCTAGGAATGGCTTGAAAACACGATTCATAAGGTCCATGAAAGTTGTTGGGGCATTGGTTAGCCCAAAAGACATGACCAAAAGCTCGAAGTGACCATAACGAGTTCTGAAGGCGGTCTTTGGAATATCCTGCTCCCTGATTTTTAACTGGTGGTACCCAGACCGTAGATCAATTTTTGAGAAGAACTTCGCTCCTTGCAATTGGTCAAACAGATCATCCACTCGAGGCAAAGGATATTTATTCTTGATGGTGACTTTGTTGAGCTGCCGATAATCAATACACATTCGAAGTGACCCATCCTTCTTCCTGACAAAAAGAACCGGAGCACCCTACGGCGACACACTCGGTCGTATGAACCCTTTCTCTAATAAATCCCTCAGCTGCTCCTTTAACTCCCTTAGCTCTGCTGGCGCCATTCTGTATGGTGGAATGGATATTGGTATAGTATCTGGCAATACATTGATCCCAAAATCAATCTCCCTATCTGGCGGAATGCCTGGAAGCTCATCCGGAAACACTTCAGGAAATTCATTCACAATTGGCATGGACTCGAGGGTAGGCACATCTGAGGTGGTGTCCGCCACCCGAACCAAATGATAGATACACCCCTTCTTAATCATCTTCAAAGCCTTAAGGTAGGAAATAAAGCTACCCCTTGGCACTACACCATTTCCTCTCCATTCAATAACTGGCTCGTTAGGGAACTCGAGCCTCATAACTCTCGTCCGACAGTCAAGCTTGGCAAAGCATGAATAGAGCCAATCCATCCCCATAATTACATCAAAATCAACCATCCCAAGATCAATCAGATCGGCTGTGGTAACATGACCACTCACCGTGACAACACAATTTCTATAGACTCGTGAGGCTCTAATAGAATCACCAACCGGAGTCGACACAGAGAACGGCTCATGAAGCTGTTTGGGTTCTATCCCAAAACTTGAAGCAATGAATGGAGTAACATAAGACAAGGAGGACCCTGGATCAATAAGGGCATAGCAATCAATAGTCCGAACAGACAGGATACCTGTAACAACATCTAGAGAAGCCTCGGCATTTTAGCGGCCACTCAATGCATAGAATAGGCTAGGTCCACCCCTACCCTGAGCTCCACCCCTAGCTGCACCATGCCCTGCTGATGCTGGAGTACGCGCTGATGATGTAGCAGCCGAAGAACCGGATGACTGAGCAGATCCCCTACCTATACCCCGACGGGGTGCACGACAGTCTCGTTGAATGTGACCTCTCACCCCGCACCCGAAGCACACTGGAAGGTCAAGGTAGCAAGTCTCTGTATGAAATCTCCCACACTTGGGGCATGTGGGTCTCCCCCGCTGCTGGAATCTCACCCCAGGACGACCAGACTGACGAGACCTCCTGCCTGTCTGAACCAGGTCTCGAGTAACTGCCCTGCTGATGACCGTGCACGGATGGCGGTGCACTCGCGGAGGACTGAGCATATGACTGGGATGGCCCTGATGACCCCTTCCCTGGAAGTGATCTCCCTGAATGACCCACTGACCGGGCCCTGTTGCTACTCTCTCTTTCTGCACGAATCTTCAATTTCCTGGCCTCAGTGGCCTGAGAAAACCCTACGATCCTCCCATAGTTCATATCTAAGTGCAAAGCTGCTGTGGCGGCCTTATTCACTACCAAAGGGCTAAGGCCCTGAACAAACCGTCGAACCCGGGCATCCATAGTTGACACTAAATGAGGAGCGTACTTGGACATCCTTACGAACTCCATATCATACTCCCACACACTCATACTGCCCTGTTTGAGAACCTCGAACTCAGTGGCACGGGCTTCCATTGCCTCAGCATGTAAGAAGTGGTCCATGAATGCATCCACGAACTCATCCCATCTGGCCGGAGGGCTTCCTTCTTCACGGGAATCCTCCCACATTTCGAACCATGAACGTGTCGCTCCCTTCAGCCTGTAAGAGGCTAACTCTACTCCCTCTATATATGTAGCCTTCATTACTCTGAGGGTCTTGTATATCTCATCAAGGAAGTCCTGTGGGTCAGCCTCTGGATCGGTACCTGAGAATTCTGGAGGGGCCAATCGCAAGAACTGGTGGACTCTGGAGCCAAAGGAATCTCCCTGTCCGCTGGAGGATGCAGGGGCATCATGGGATCTCTGGGCCTGGGCAGCCACTAACTACGTTAACATATGAATGGCTCCCCTAAGATCCTCATTAGATATACCAGAGCCCGAAGCGGGAACTGTATCTGAGTCAAGAACACCGGCAGGAGGAATGGTGGCATCCTCTGCCGCAGCTGGAATAGGGGCACTTGGGTTTTGAACAGATGGACCAGGCAAATTCGGGATCTGGTGGGTCATTCTCTCCCACGTCATTGGGTACATGATTAACAGCCGCACTTGGGCCGGCATTGGCCCTAAGGACAAGTCTAGCCTTCTTCTTAGGTGCCATATTCTGAAAATTTGGGAACAAGGCGCGAATTAGACAGAGATATTTCCACATTGCACTTTACCGCACGATATAGATTAATAAAGAAATAGGTAAATTCCTAAATGCCCGTGTAGCCTCCAACTTATCTGATGTGGTCGACAACACACCGATAAGAAGGGCACTACTAGACACGGCTCCGAGACATCCTAGGACACTTTAAAACCTTAGGCTCTGATACCAAGTTTGTCACGCCCCAAATCGGGAACATGACCGGCACATGACCGGGTTGCCCCAGTCAAGCGGACCTGGGTGGCTTTCATTCCCCCGAGTTACCCCTGTGATGATTGTTTCTTATTAACCAAATATCTTACTAACCATGAATGATTTCACATTAAACAAATAAAACCATACGAGTGATTCATTAACAAGTTTGCAGTTTTTACAACGCCCGACATAACATAATATATACATAAGACTGGAGTCCCGCAGTTTACATGTCTACAGAGCCTCTAAGATACAAAAAAAGGGGAATACAATACTTGCCGGTAACAAGGCTCCGGCTATACCTTACAAAGCCAAAATGAAATCTAAACCGAGTGGCATGAACCACACAAGGCCCCGAGGAAGAAAGGGGCTCACCAAAACGGGCAGTGGAAGGAGAAGGATACTATTGCCGATGAGCTGAAGTGCCTGCTACTGATCCACCTACAATCATAACACGAATGTAGCGTCCCCAGCAAAAGGGAAGTCAGTACACTTGAATTGTACTGGCATGTATGGACAAACTTTGTCCCAAGTAAACTCAAGCCATTAAATTACATCAAAACTAATCAAGCCAGCCAACCATGTTTTTCCACCTTTTACTCATTTCAGATATGTCTCAACATAAGCTTGTTCAAGGTCAACAAATAGAACAACAACCAATCAACCACATAAATTGCAAGTAGTCAAACATAGGGGCAATCAATGCCCCCCAGGTTGCAAACTCTCCTGCTGTCTCCTTTCACAATTTCACATCATTGATTTTTGTATCAATTTTCAATAGCGATTTCGATCACTTTTCATCCTTATTACCCCTGACCACCCTTATTACCTCTGCCACCCTTATTACCCCAACCCACACCTTATTTCCTCATGTTGCGGCGCGCAACCCGATCCCACCTTACAGTTTAAAACACAACAATTTCAAACAGCAGATAAGGCACTACACACCATTTCAAAAAGTTCAAATAAGCAACTTGCACATTGTTTCATGTTCTCAATTACTTATCAAGCCAATATCACAACCAAGTTACAATATTTCTATAATTAAGAATATTCACACAAGTATGTTCAATAATTTTCCACAATTCAAGTGTTTCATTTCTTTTCCACAAGGTGCCATATAGGCCATCATAACCATTATTCACAATTCTCTACCCAATTCAACTCTCATTTACCTTTCGGTTCATATTCCATACCACATCACTCACATTTCAACAACAACTTTGAATATCCAATGACAACATCAAGAATTTCACACAATTTGTCAAATTAACACTAACCAAACAAATTTTACACATATAGGCGAGTTCACAAGAATCAAAATTAGCCATACATACCTGGTGATGAGTTTTCTTCCGTTAACTTCCTACTTTATGCTTACCCAAGATATCCTACTCTTGTCAACCTTGTTCTTGAAGACTCTTACTTCTACTCACTTCTTTTTACTAGAAATCAAGTTCAATAATCATGCATGAGTGTAAAAATTCTATTTTCAAAAGCTATTATATGCAAACCTCTCTTTACCCAATTTAAAACTGAAAATCAAAGAAAATAGTTAGGGTTTCTTTTTACCTTGAAAAGATTGGGGAAGTTGAATCCTTGCCCTAGGATCCCTTGGAATTAAGTGGTTGGAACAATCTTTGAAGATGAAGAACTTCTCTCTCTAAAACCCCTCTATTCTCTCTCTAATTTTGATAAGATGATATGATAAAATGAGGGTGAAAGGTGTTATATTAAAGAAGAGATCGGGTGAAAATGTTACACAAATCTGGGCCGGGGTCAATTCTGCGGTGCACTCTACGACCGCAGAATCAACATGCGGTCCGCATAGAGACCGCGGAATGGCCTCAAAATTCACTCAAGTTCTGTTACAGAATGCGACCAATATGCGGTCCGCATTCTTGATCTGCGGTCGCAAAGTGCACCGCAGATTCACTATGCGATCGCATATCGACCGCATTTTCAACACGATTTTTGGGAGACTTCTGTTAAGCTCTGCGGCAAGAATGCGGTCCGCATAGCAGATTTACGGTCGCATTCTTGATCGCAAAATTGACACTTTTCGGAAAAATTAATTCTCTACATTTTTGAAACTTAAATCACTACCAAGGATCCATTCCTAACACATTATTCGGACCATGACACTATAGCTACTAGGTTTTATGCACAAAATTTTATGGGGCCTTACACCCACGTCCTGCCATGTCCCGACCCGTCCTATGGCCACATCTTGTGACGTCCGGATATGTCCTGACACTTACCATAGCTACACCCTGCCATGTCCTGTGATGTCCTGATACGTGCCATGGCCATGTGTTGACACGTCTTAGCCTATGCCATGCCCACGTCCTGCCATTTCCTAACATGTCATGTGGTCACGTCGTGTGATGTCCTGATACATCCCGACCCGTGATATGGCCATGATTTGATATGTCCTGACCCATGCCATGCCCACATACTGCCATGTCCTACAATGTCCTTATATATCCTATAGCCACGTCCTCCAACATCCTGACACATCCTAACCCTTGCCTCGGCTACACCCTACCATGTCCTGCGATGACTTGACACATCTAACACGTGTCATGGCCATGTCCTGACCCGTCCTGGCCCATGCCATGCCCTTTTCTTGCAATGTCCTATGACGTCCTAGAATATCCTGTGGCCACGTCCTGCGACATCATGACCCATGCCATGGCCACGCCTTGCCATGTCCTACGACATACTGACATATCCTAAAATGTGTCATGGCAATGTCCTTACACGTCCTCACCCCAGACATGCCCACATCCTGCCATGTCCTGATACATCTTGTGGCTACATCATGCAACATGCTAACACATCCTGACACATGCCATTCCCACAGTTTTCCATGTCCTACGACGTCCTTACACATCCTCAACTATGCCATGGCCATGTCCTGACACATTCTGGTGCGTGCCATGACCACGTACTGCTATGTCCTACGATGTCCTAACACATCTTATGGCCACGTCCTGTAATGTCCTGACACGTCCTGCTTGTGCCATGGCCACACCCTGCCATGTCCTGTGACGTCCTAACATGTCCTGAAACGTGTCATGGCCATATCCTGACACATCCCGACCTATGCTATGCCCACGTCGTGCCATGTCCTAACACGTCATGTGGCTACGTCTTGCGATGTCCTGACATATCCTGACCCATAGCATGGCCATGCTCTGCCATGTCTTAAGACGTCCTAACATATCTTGAAACATGCCACGGCATTGTCCTAACACGTCCTGACCTCTGTCATGCACACGTCCTGCCATGTCCTACGACATCCTAGCACGTCTTGTGGCCATGTCGTGCAACGTCTAGCCACATCCTAACCCATGCCATGACCATGCCCTACAACGTCATACGATGTCCTGACACGTTTTGAAATATGCCATGGCCATGTCGTGACACATCCTTACCCGTGCCATGCCCACGTCCTGTCATGTCCTGCAACGTCTTGACATATCTTGTGGCCATATCCTGCAATGTCTTGACAAATCCTGACCCATGCTATGGCCATACCTTGCCATGTCCTACGACGTTCTGACACGTCCTAAAATGTTCCATGGCCATATCCTATAACATCCTGACCTGTGTTATGCCTACGAACAGCCACGTCTTTCAACATCCTGACACATCCGGATACATGCCATGGCCACGCCTGCCTTGTCTTGCAACATCCTGACACGTCCTAAAATGTGTCGTGGACATGTCCTGACACATCTTGACACGTGCGATGCCCACGTCCTGTCATGTCCTACAATGTTCTGTCATGTTCTGTGGCCATGTCCTGAAATGTCCTAACTCGTCCTGACCTATGCCATGGCAGTGCCCTGCAATGTCTTTTGATGTGCTAACACGTCCTTAAATGTGCTATGGCCATGTCCTGACCCGTGCCATGCCTACATCCTTCCATATCGTGGGACATCCTAACACGTTGTGTGCCCACATCCTGTAATGTCCTCACACATCCTCACTTGTGCCATGTCATTCGACGTCCTGACACGTCGAAAAACATGCCATGGCTATGTTCTGACTCATTTTAACTCGTGCCATGCCCACATCCCACCAAGTCCTACTACGTCCTGACACATCCAATGGTCATGTCCTGCAATGTCTTGAGACATCCTGACCTGTGCCATGGCTATGCTCTGCCATGTCCTACAATGTCCAAACACGTCTAGAAACGTGCCATGGCCATGTCCAGACATGTCATGACCCGTTCCATGCCTACGTCTTGCCATGTCATGCGATGTCCTGACATGTATTGTGGCCACATCCTGCAATGTCCTGACATATCCTGACCCGCTTCATAGCCACGCCCTTCCATGTCTTGCAATTTCTTAACACGTCCAGAAATGTGCCATGGCCATGTCCTGACACCTCCTGACCTGTGCCATGCCAACGTCATGCCATGTCCTACAACGTCCTGACACATCTTATGCCCATGTCATGCAATAACCTGACATGTCCTAACCCATGCTATGGCCATGCCCTGTGATGTTCTGCAACATCCTCACATGTCCTAAAATGTGGCATGGCCAAGTCCTGACACATCCTGACCCGTACCATGCCCACGCCCTGCCATGTCCTGACACATCTTGTGGCCACGTCTTGCGACATCCTTACACATCCTAACACATTCCATTTCCTCGCCCTACCATGTCTTGCGACGTCCTGACACGTCCTGAAACATGCCATGGCCATATCCTAACACATCCTGACCCGTGCCATGCCCACGTCCTGCCATGTCTACCGACGTCCTGACACGTCCTATTGCCATGTCCTGCAACGTCCTGACACATTCCGACCCATGCCATGGCCATGCCCTTCCATGTCCTACGACATCCTGACACATCCTAAAATATGCCATGGCCATGTCCTGACATATTATGACCCGCGGCAAGCCCACGTCCTGCCAAGTCTTATGACGTTCTGACACGTCCTGTGGCCACATCCTGCATTGTCTGTCCTGAACCATGCCATGGCCATGCCTTCCATGTCGTACGACATACTAACACATCCTGAAATGTGCCATGGCCATGTCCTGACACTTCCTGACTTGTTCCATGCCCACATCCTGCCCCTGACACGTCCTGTGGCCACGTCTTGCAATGTCTTGACACATCCTATGGCCACGTCTTGCAATGTCCTGACATGCCCTAACCCGTACAATGCCCACATCCTACTATGTCATGCGATGTCCAGACACGTCTTGTAGCCACATCCTATGACATCCTAACACATCCTGACATTTGCCTTGGCCACGCCATTCCATGTCCTGACACGTCTTGACACGTGGTATGGCCCTGTCCTGACATGTCCTGACCCATGCCATGCCCTTGTCCTCCCATGTCCTGCGAAGTCCTGACAAATCCTATGGCCACATCATTTGACGTCCTAACCCGATCCATGGCCACGCCTTCCATGTCCTACGACAGGACACGTCCTAAAACATTTAATGGCCATGTCCTAACACATCGTGACTCATGCCATGGGCACGTCCTGCTTTGTCCTAATACGTCCTGTGGCCACGTCCTTACACGTCTTGACCCGTGCCATGGCTATGCCCTGCCATGACTTACAAAATCCTGATAAGTCCTTAAATATGCCATGGCCATGTCCTGACATGTCGTTACCCGTGCCATGCCTATGTCCTGCCATTTCTAGCGACGTCCTGACATGTCCTATGGCCACGTCTTCCAACATCCTGACACATCCTGACCAATGCTATGGCCATGCCCTGTCATGTACTATGATGTCCCTACACATCCTAAAACATGCCATGGTCATATCCTGAGTCGTGACATGCCCGTGGTCTACCATGTCCTGCGACGTCCGGACATGTCTGGTGGACACGTCTTGCGACGTCCTCACACGTCCTGACCTATGCCATGGCCACGCCCTGCCATATCCTGTGATGTCCTAACATATCCTATTGCCACGTCCGACATCTTGACCCGTGCCATGGCCACACCCTGCCATATGCTGTGATATCCTGACACGTCCTGACCCATCCCATAGCCATGCACTGCCATTTCCTGCGACATCCTAACATATCCTGTAGCCAAGTAATTTTACATTTTGTCACATCCTGACTCGTGTCATGGCCACGCGCTACCATGTCTTGTGATATCCTGACACATCATATGGCCATGTCCGACCTCCTGACCCGTGCCATGGCCACGCCCTGCCATATACTACAATATCCTAACACGTCCTGAAACATGCCATGGCTAAGTCCTGATACATCCTGACCCATACAATAGCCACACCCTGCCATGTCTTGTGACATCCCAACATATTGAGACACGTCCTGAAACATGCTATGGCCATGTCCTAACACTAGCTGACACATGCCATGGCCACATCCTACCATGTATAGTGACATACTGACACGTCATGCAATTTACTGATATGTCCTAACACGTGCCATATCCTTGCCCTGCCATGTCCTGCGACATCCTATGACATCCTGACACGTTCTTACCCATGCCATGGCCATACCCTGCAATGTATTGTGATGTCCTGACACATCCTAACATGTGTTATGGCCATGTGCTGACACATCGTGACCCATGCCACACCCACGTCCTGCAATGTCCTGACATATCATGTGGCCATGTCCTACGATGTGTTGACACATCTTGATAGTTGCCATGGCCATGTGCTGACACATCCTTACCTGTGCCATGCCCACGTCCTGCCATGTCCTAACACGTCCTGCGATGCATGATACGTACTTACCTATGCAATGGCCTTGTCTTGACATGTCCTCACCCATGCCATGCTCAAGTCCTGCCATGTCCTGTGACATCCTGACATTTCTTGTAGTCACGTCTTATGAAGTCTTGACACATCCTGACCCATGACTTTCCCACGCCCTTCCATGCCTTGCAACGTCCTGACACGTGCCATGGCCATGTCCTGGCACGTCCTGACCCATGCCGTGCCCTTGTCGTGCAATATCCTAACATATTGTGTAGCCATATGTCGCGATGTCCTGACCCTTGCCATGTCCACGCTCTTCCATGTCCTAGGAGATTGGCACGTCTTGACCCGTGCCATGCCCACATCATGCCATGTCCTGACACGTCCAGTGGCCATGTCCTACGATGCCCTAAATTGTCATGACCCCTGCCATGGTCAGGCCTTGTTATGTTATGCAACGTCCTGACACATCCTAAAATGTGCCATGGCCATGTCCTAACACATCATGTCCCGTGCCATGCCCATGTCCTGCCATGTCCTGTGATGTCCTGACATATCCTGACCCGTGACATGCCCACGCCCTGCCATGTCCTGCAACGTCCTGACACATCCTGACACGTGCCATGGCCATGTCCTGAATGTCCTAAACCATTCCATGCCCAAATCTTGCCATGTCCTGGGATGTCCTAACACGTCGTGTGGCCATGTCCTACAATCTCCTTACACGTCCTGACCCGTGCCATGGCCATGCCCTACCATGTCATGCGACATCCTGACACGTCTTGAAACGTGTCATGGCTATGTCCTGACCCTTGCCATGCCCCCACATCTATCCATGTCCTAACACATCTTGTGGCCACATCCTGCGACGTCCTGACACATCATGACATGTGCCATGGCCATAACCCATGCCATGCCCACATTCTGCCATGTCATGTGACGTCCTGACACATCCTGACCTGTGCCATGGTCATACCGTGCCATGTCTTACGACGTCCTGATACATCCTAAAAAATTCCATGGCCATGTTATAAATGTCCTAACATGTGCCATGCACACGTCCTGCCATATCCTGCCATGTCTTAACACGTCCTGCGGCCATGTCCTACAATGTCCTTACATGTCCTGACCCATGTCATGGCCATGCCATGCCATGTCATGGGACGTCCTGACATGTCCTGAAATGTTCAAAGGCCATGTCCTAACACGTCATTACACATGCCATGCCCACGTCCTGCCATGTCCTAACATGTCATATGGCCACGTCTTGCCACATCCTAATACGTCCTGACCCATACTATGGCCATGTCTTGACACGTCCTGACCCATGCCATGCCCGCTTACTGCCATTTCCTGCAATGTCCTGATACGTCCCATAGCCACGTCCTATAACATCCTGACACTTCCCGACCCATGCCTTGGCGATACCCTGCCATGTCCTGTGATGTACTGACACATCCAGAAACGTTCCATGGCCATGTCATGAATGTCCTAACCTATGCCCTACCCACATCATGCAATGTCCTGTGGCGTACTAACACCTATTATAGCCACGTCCTGCAATGTCCTGACACATCCTGACCCGTATCATGGCCACACCCTACCATGTCCTACAATGTTATTGAATGTCTTGAAACGTGTTACGTCCATGTCTTGACAAGCACTAATTCGTGCCATGCCCATATCTTGCCATGTCCTAACACGTCATGTGGCCACGTCCTGTGATGTCCTAAGACGTCCCGACCCGTACTATGGTCACACCCTGCCATGTCCTGTGACGTCCTAATACATCTTGAAAGGAGCCAGGGCTATGTCGTAAATGTCCTAACCCGTGCCATGCCTCCATCCTCCCATGTCCTGCGATGTCTTAAGACCTCATGTTGCCATGTCCTATAATGTCCTGACATATCTTGACCCATGCCATAGACACACCCTGCTATGTCCTACAAAATCCTAACACATTCTGAAGGCCATGTTCTGGTACATCCTCACCCGTGCAATGCCTATGTCCTGCCATGTCCTGGCACGTCCGGTGGACACATCTTGCAATATCCTAACACATCCTGACACTTGCCATAGCTATACCCTGCCATGTCCTGCGACATCCTGACACGTCCATGTCCATGTGCTAAGATGTCCTAACCCATGCCATGCACACATCCGTCTATGTCCTGTAGTCACATCCTAATACTTCCTAACCTATGGCCATGAATTTACACATATTGACCTGTGCCATGCCCACGTACTTCCATGTCGTGTGATGTCCAGACAGATCATGTAGCCACCTCCTGCAACATCAAAACAAAACCTGACCCGTGCCTTGGCTACACCTTACCATGTCCTGCGACGTCCTGACACGTGCCATGGCTATGTCCTGACACATTTTAACTCATGCCATGCCCACGTACTGCCAAGTCCTGCTACGTCCTAACACGTCCTGTGGCCACGTCCTGCAATGTCCTGAGACGTCCTGTCCCGTGTCATGGCTATGCCCTGCCATGTCCTGCAATGTCCTGACATGTCTAGAAATGGGCCAAGGCCATGTCCAGACATGTCATGTCCCGTGCCATGGCAGAGCCCTACTATGTCCTCCCACATCCCGACACATCTAGAAACGTGCCATGTCCATGTCTTGACACGTCCTGACCCATTCCATGTCCACATCCTGCCATATCTTAACATATTCTATGGCTACATCCTGTGACGTTCGGACACGTCTTAACCTATGACATGGCCATGCCCTGCCATTTCCTGCAACGTCCCGACACGTCTCAAAATGTGACATGGCCATGTCCTAACACGTCCTAACCTATGTCATATCTACATCCTGCCATGTTATGCGACGTCTTGACACGTCCTAGCATGCCCTACAATGTCCTGACACATCATGAAATGTACCATAGCCATGTTCTGACATGTCCTGATCCGTGCCATGCCCACATCCAGCCATGTCCTGACACGTCATGTAGCCACATTATGCAAGGTCCTTACACGTCCTAACTCTTGCCATGGCCACACTTTTCCTAGTCCTTTAATGTCCTAACACGTCTTGTAACGTGCCACGACCATGTTCTTACATGTCCTAACCCGTGCCATGCCTACGTCCTACCATGTCCTGCGATGTCCTAACATGTCTTGTGGCCACGTACTGCAATTTCTTGAAACGTCTTGACCCGTGTCATGACCACGTCCTGCCATGTCCTGCGATGACCTAACACATCCTCCGGCCACGTCCTGCAATGTTCTTACACGTCTTGAAATGTCCTGACCCGTGCCATGCCCATATCTTTCCATGTTCTGTGACATCTTGACATGTCCTGTAGCCACATCCTGCAACATCCAGACACATTATGAAACGTGCAATGGCCATGTCCTAACACGTCCTAACCCAGGCAATGCCCACGTCCTACCATGTTCTGCGACGTCCTGACATGACCTATGGCCACGTCTTGCAACATCCTGACACGTCCTGAGCTATGCCATAGCCATGCCCTGGCATGTCATACGACATCCTGACACATCCTAACCCATGCCATGGCTATCTCTTGACATGTCCTGACACGTGCCATGGCCACTCCCTCACATGTCCTGTAATGTCCTGACACATCCTGACACGTGCTATGGTCATTTCCTGACACGTCCTGACCCGTGTCATGCCTTTCTCCTTCCATGTCATGCGATTTCCTCACACATCTTGTGGCCACGTCCTACGACGTCCTGACCCATGCCATGGCCATGCCCTTCCATGTCATGAAATATGCTATGGCCATTACCTGACACGTCCATAGTCATGCCATGCCCACATCCTGCCATGTCCTGACACATCTTGTGGGTATGTCTTGCGACATCATGACATGTCCTAAAACGTGCCATGGCAATGTCCTGACATGTCCTGACCCATGCCATGCCCACGTCCTGCCATGTTCTAACACGTCCTATGGCTACATCTTGCAACATCCCAATACGTCCTACCCCGTGCCATGGCCATGCAGTGCCATGTCCTACAATGTCTTTGACATGTCCTGAAATGTACCATGGTGATAACAACAAGATTGGGATTCAATAATTACTAAAGAATAACAAGAAACATGTGGAAACTAAAAGAAAAAAAGAAACAAAAAAAGACAAAAATTAAATATACATTGAATTCAATAAAGAGTTTCTTGATTCAAGAAGTCTTTTGTTGAAGTTGAATCCCAACAACAACAGTTAGCTAACAAGGAACTAATCGCCTTTGGTAGAGAATTAAAAACAAGAAATAGAATGTGAAACCCAACCCTTTAGAATAACAAGAACAACAATAAACCTAGACTTATCACCTTTTTTTAATACCTAGAAGTGATCTAACATTTCAAAAAGGGTTTAATCTTACCTCCTTAAGTTGAGTCTTGAAGGTTGAAGAATAAATCCAAGAGTAGCCACACAAGAGTGCAAGAAAACTCTCACAATTTTTATTGATAATAATCTGAATAATCTACCTAAAAACAAAGAAGATACCCCTTTATAGGTCACGAAATTGTAGTTTAAAATAAGTAAATAAAGTCCTAAACTACCCCGGACAACAAGTCCAACTAACCTAGGAAAAAGGTAAAACTCTACGAAACAAAAACAAAGTCAATCTTGGAAACTAATTCTATCAATCTTAGGAAAAGTGAAATATTAACCTTAATTAACTATAAAAGTAATGAATATAGTCCCACTATATATGGAAATAAGTGCCAAATAAATCTTGGATAGAATCTTGAAAATCTTGAAGGAAATTTGCAAGCAACTTGGCACCAACTTGCACTCAACATCTGGCACACCTATTCTAGCTTTCTTGGACATCAAGTAATTCCTTTTTATGCTATTTAAACGTTGTTTTATGTAGGACTTCATGGGCTGCAAGTTTGGGCTCATTTAAGGTGCGAAATTGTTCCAATGACCTTGTTTTGCAACTTTTTAACTTGAGATTTTGTTAAAGGCCCTCTTTGGGATTCCAAAGCTTCATACTTGTCCTTGAATAAATTTGAGCTTCCTAGGATGCTATCACATGGTCATGTCCTAACACATCCTTACCCGTGCCATGCCCACGTCCTGCCATGTCTTGCGACGTCCTAACACGTCATGTGGCCACGTCCTGCACTATCCTCACATGTCACGACAAGTGCCATGGCCATGCTCTACCATATCATGCAACATCCTGACATATCCTTAAATATGCCATGGCCATGTCCTAACACGTCCTAACCCAAGCCATGCCCACTTCCTACCATAACATTATATGTCCTGCGGCCACATGTTGTGATGTCCTTACCCGTGCCATGGCCACGCCCTGCCATGTCCTGCGACGTCCTGACACATCCTAACATGTGGCCGTGTGCTGACACGTCCTGAACTGTGCCATGCCCACATCCTTCCATAACCTGACATGTCCTTTGGCCACATCCTGTGACGTCCTGACCCGTGCCATGGCCATGCCCTACCATGTCCTGCGACGTCCTGACACGTCCTAACATGTGCTATGGCCATGTGCTGACACATCATGACCTGTGCCATGCCCACGTCCTGCCATGTTTTGACACGTCCTATGGCCATGTTCTGCAACGTACTAACACGTCCTGACCCGTGCAATGGCTACACCCTGCCATATCCTACAACGTCCTGATACGTGCCATGTCCATGTTCTAACACGGCCTGACCTATGATATACCCATGTCTTGCCATGTCCTGACACCTCTTATGGACACGTCCTGTGACGTATCGACACGTCCTGACCCATGCCATGGCCATGTCCTGCAATGTCCTAAAACGTCCTGAAATGTTCCATGGCCGTGTATTGACACGTCTTGACCCATGACATCCCCACATCCTGCCATGTCCTGTGACATACTAATACATCTTGTGGCCACGTGTTGCGACATCCCGGCCTTTTCCATGGCCACGCCCTACCATGTCCTTAAACGTGCCATGGCCATGTGCTAGAACGTCCTGACCCGTGCCATGCCACATCATGCCATGTCACGACACATCCTATGGCCATATCATGCAACATCCTGACACGTCCTAAAACATTCCATGGCGATGTCCTCACATGTCCTGACCCATACCATGCCCACGTCCTTCCATCTCCTGACACGTCCTGTGGCCACGTCCTGTGACATCCTTAAATGTCCTGAAATTTTCCATGGCCATGTCTTGAAATGTCGTGACCAGTAATATCCCCACGTCATGTGACGTCCCGACACATTTTGTGGCCATGTATTGCGATGTCCTCACCCGTGCCATGTCCTCACATGTCCTGACCCGTGCCATGCCCACTTCCTGCCTTGTCCTGACACGTCCTATGGCCACGTCCTGGGACATCCTGACACATCCTGACCCATGCCATGGCCATGCCCTGGCATGTCTTGTGACGTCCTGACATGTCCTAATATGTGACATGGCCATGTCCTGACATGTCTTGCGATGTTCTAGCATGTCTTGTGGCCACATCGTGCAATGTACGTCACAACCCATGCCACAGCCACACCTTTCCATGTCCTGCGACATCCTCACACATCCTGAAATGTTCAACAGCCATGTCCTATCATGTCCTGACTCGTGCCATGCCAACATCTTGCCATGTCCTAACATGTCCTATGGCCACGTCCTGTGATGTCCTAACATGTCTAGACCCGTGCCACGGCCATGCCCTTTCATGTCATGCAATGTCCTGACACATGCCATGTCCATGTGCTGACATGTCCTGACCAGTGCCATTCCCATGTCCTACCATGTCCTGACACGTCCTATGGCCAAGTCCTGCGACGTCCTGACACATCATGACCTGTGCAAAGGCCATGTCTTGACACGTCATAACCCATGCCATACCCACGTTCTGCCATGTCCTGTGACGTCCTGATATATCATGTAGCAACGTCCGAACACATCTTGATCCGTGCCTTTGCCACGCCCTGCCATGTCCTATGATATCCTAACACGTACCATGGCCATGTCCTAACATGTCCTGACCAGTGCCATTCCCTTGTACTCGCATGTCCTGCAATGTCCTCACACATCTTGTGGCCATGTCGTGCGACTTCTTAACTCGTGCCATGGCCACGCCCTTTCATGTCATGCGATCTCCTGACATTCCCTAAAATGTGCCATGGCCATGTCCTAACATGTCATGACCCGTGCCATGCCAACATCCCGACATGTCTTGTGGCCACGTCCTACGATATCCTAATATGTCCTAACCCGTGCCATGGCCACGCCCTACCAAGTCATGTGACATCCTGACACGTCCTGAAATATGCTATGGCCATATCCTGACACATCCTGACCCGTGCCATGCCTACGTCCTGCCATGTCCTGTGACGTCTTGACACGTCCTATGGCCATATCCTGCAACTTCTTGGCACACCCTAACCCGTGTGATGGACACGGCCTTGCATGGGCGACGTCGTGACACATCCTAAAACATGCCATGGCCATGTACTAACTCGTGACATGCCCACATTCTACTATTTCCTACGATGTCCTAACACAGCATCTGGCCACATCCTACGATGTCTTGACCCGTGCCATGGCCATACCTTGATACGTCTTGACCCGTGCCATGCCCATGTCTTGCCATGTCCTGTGACGTCATGAAACATCCTGTAGCCATGTCCTCCGACATCCTGACACATCCTGACCTGTGCCATGGCCATGCCCTGTCCTGCAATGTCCTGACATGTACCATGGCCATGTACTGACACGTCCTAACCCTGTCCATGCCCTTGTCCTACAGTTTCCTGCAACGTCTTGACATATCCTGTGGCCACGTCCTCCAACATCCTGACCCGTGTCATGGCCACGCCCTGCCATGTCCTGAAATGTGCCATGGCCAAGTCCCGACACGTCCTGACCCTTGCCATGTCAATGCCCTACCATGTCTAGTGACATCCTGGCACGTTATAAAACATGCCATGGCTATTTCGTGACACGTCCCTACACGCACCATGGCCACGCCCTGTCCTGTGATATCCTGACATGTCTTGACACTTGCCATGGACATGTCCTGACACGTCCTGACCCTGTCCATGCCCTTGTACTACCATTTCTTGTGACATCTTGTGACATCCTGTGGCCACGTCCTACGACATCCTGACTCGTGCCATGTCAATGCCTTGCTAAGTCCTGAAACGTGCTATGGCCAAATCCTGACACATCCTGACCTCTGCCATGCCTACGTCCACGTCTTGTGGCCATGTCATGGGACATCCTGACACGTACTCACTTGTTCCATGACCACGCCCTCCCATGTCCTGTGACGTCCTGACACATTCTAAAACGTGCCATGGTCATCCTTATATGTACCTTGCCCGCGTCCTACCATGTTCGACGACATCTTGACACGTCATGTGGCCATGTACTACAATGTCCTGGCGCGTCCTAATCCATGTCATGGCCACATCGTGCCATGTCCCGAGATGTCCTGACATGTCCTGAAATGTGCCATGGCCATGTTCTGAACTGTGCCACGCTCAAGTCCACCAGCACGTCATGTAGCCATGTCCTGCGATGTCTTGACACATCCTAAATCGTGCAATGTCCATGCCCTGCCATGTCTTGCAAGGTCCTAACATGTCCTAACACATACCGTGGCCATTTGTTGACACATCCTGACCCGTGCAATGCCCACGTCCTTCCATATCTTGACACATCCTGTGGCCACATCTTGCAATGTCCTGACACGTCCTAACCCACGCCATGGCCATGACTTGACACATCCTAACTTGTGCTATGCCCATGTCCTTCCATGTTATGTGATGTCCTGACACGTCCTGACCCGTGCCTTGGCCTTGCCCTGTCATTTTCTGTGATATCTTGACATGTCGTGACACGTGTCATGGCCATGTCCTAACATGTCCTGACCTGTTCGATGCCCTTGTCTTGCCATGTCCTATGACGTCCTAACTCATCTTGTGGCCATATCCTGTGATGTCCTAACACATGCCTTGCGTACGTCCTAAAATATTCTGCAACATCCTGACACATCCTACAATGTCCTGGCACGTCTTGATCCATGGCATGGCCACGCCTTGCCATGTCTCGCGACATCCTGACATGTCACGACCCAAACCCTAGTCGTGATGGCGCCCAACACAATGCTAGGCAATCCCAACCATATTATCCCTTAAAACAGCCAGTTATTAATCAAATTAAACTTAAACAGTAAATGATCATATCAGGTGATAAACGAAATGTAAAACATACAAAATACGGTCCCAACCATATCGTGGTGTCACGAGACCGAGCCTCTACAGAATAGCATCCTAATACAACCAAGTCTAGGCAAATAGGAAATCAACAAGATGATAAAGAAGGAGAAAACAAGCTCTGCGGACGCTGGCAGCTACCTCATAATCTCCGCAAAAGTTGACAAGGATCAGCGGCTACAATGTCTCAACTGCTCTCGCGCACCTGTGGATCTGCACAGAAAGTGCAAGGGAGTGGGTGAGTATATTTCAACACATTGAGTAACAATAATAAATAATAACTGAAGGTAAGAACTCCTGTGCTATCACATAGCAGTTCTAAGGCAACCCTCACAAGTACGTCATCACTATAGTAATACTCAAATCTCCAATCCACGTTTATCTCTACAAGATTCTTACGCTGATCCCACCCTCTCTCGTACCCCTACGGTGTACGGCCATCTCAACATATAAAGGCACATACCTATGTCTATAATGTATAAGTATTTAAGTAGATAATAGGATATGATTAAGTATAATGCCGCGGCGTGCAGCCCGCTCCAATACATATACCGCTGCGGCGCGCAGCCCGCTCCATTTAACGTCGACGGCGCTCACTGGGGGTGTATACAGACTTCGGAGGGGCTCCCTAAGCCCAAGCACTATTATACTGCGGCGTGCAGCCCGATCCACACATGTATTACTGCGCCGTGCAGTCGGATCAAATATTTATATGTATTTATATTTATACTGCTGCGGCGCGCAGCCCGATCCCATAATATACACCAGTGCTCACCGAGAATGTGTGCAGACTCAGACTCCGAAGGGGCTCCTACAGCCCAAGCGCAATAATACTGCGGCGTGCAGTCCGTCCCACATGTATATTACATGTATATTACTGCGGCGTGCAGTCCGATCCAATATAGGTATATATATATAATACCCCATAATGGGTCCTCGACCCTATCCCAGTCAATATGTGCTTGGCCTCTCAGGCCCAATATAATGTATCACAGAGGGTCCTGGACCCTGTCTTAGTCAATATAGACTTGGCCTTTCAGGCCCACTCAGCTAGAACAGGGAATTCCACCCTAGATAATCTCTCTCAATGTACACATCTAGTACGGGCTCATATTATGCTATACAGCTAGAGCTACGGCCGAGTGTATGTTTCCAACATGATATAAGGGTCACCTAGCTCTATAGGTTCCCTAATGCTCTACAGATCGACACAAGGCCCCAAACATGGCTATTAGCCCAATTGTACAGTTATAATCTCAGTAACAGTCATACAACACAGTATTCTATTAGCCGGGAAGGACTAAGTCCGAACCCCCAATCACAATGTCACCACGCCCGTCATAGAACGCGTGTCTTATCTCAATATAGCACTGTGAAGTGCTAGTACGGGGTTTCAAACCCTCAGTACATTGTTTACTACTACCACTCACCTCGAACCGATAGAAGCTTCAATCCGCCTTGCGCTTGCCTCGCAAATCAATCTCCTCGGGTGCCAAATCTGCTCAAAATCATAGAGAATGCATCAATATACGCTAATTTCACGAAATTCATTCAAAATAACCCAATTTATACCAAAACCCACAAGTTGTCATAACCCGACTTTTGGTGCGCTTCTCGAAAAATTATAAAAGTTACATATTCGAAACCCTCGTCTCAATTCGAGTCTAGGCATATCAAATTTACCAAATTCGGACTCCATTTGCCCACTCAAATCGTCAATTTACCAAAACCCTGCCTTAGGCTAAATTTCCCCACAGTTTGATCCAATTTTCGTGAATTAAAGGAGGATTTCATGATAAAAACGCGTAAAGGAACCTTAAAACTCACCTCCAATGATAACCCGATGTTCTCCCAAGCAGTAACTTGCCCAAATCGCCCAAATCGCCTTCAAGAACCGAGCCCCAAATGTTTTGAAACTTATGAAATTTTAACCCTTCTGTTATTTTTAACACAGGCCCGATTTCCGCTTCTGCGGACAAAAATCCGCCTCTGCGAGGCTGCCCCTGCGAGGCCGCCCCTGCGACCAAATGGTCGCTTCTGCGTGATTCCACCAAATCGCCCAGTTTCGCTTCTGCGGCTCGGCCTCGCACCTGCGCGACCGCTTATGCGGATACCCCTCCGCTTCCGCGATCTCCCCCAGCTGCCCGCCTTCCGCTTCTGCGACCCATGACTCGCAGAAGTGAGTCCGCTTCTGCGACTGACGTCCGCTTCTGCGGAACCTCCTCGCCAAACCCATTTTCTCTTCTGCGATGAATTCTCCGCTTCTGTGGTCCCAATCCTGCGGTTCCCAATCCGCAGGAGTGAAAATGCTACTGCAATTCATGACAGCAGCTCCTAAACTCCAATTTCCTCCCGTTTAGCCATCCGAAAACACCCCGAGGCCCCCGGGACCTCATCCAAACACACCAACACATCTTAATACCTTATTCGAACTTGTTCCAATCCTCAAAACACGTCTAATAACATCAAAACCCATAATTCACATCAAATTCAAGCCTAAATTCCTTAAAACATTCCGAATTACACAATCAATCAAAACCCGACTAAACGACGTCCGAATGACCTGAAATTTTGCAAGCACATCCCAAATCACCTAACGAAGCTACTGAAACTGTCGGATTTCCATTCCGACTCCCGGATCAAAATCTCACCTATCGATCGGATTTTGCCTAAATTCAACCTTAGCCAATTCAAGCCTATTTCTACACCGGGCCTCCAAATTCAATTCCGATCGCTCCCCTAAGTCACAAATCACCTCCCGGAACTAACCGAATCATCGAATCCGATTTCGAGCCCTCTAACCAAATAGTCAACTCCGGGTTGACTTTCCCTATTCAAGTTTCCTTCAAAAAGGCTATATGCCTCATTTTCATTTCAATTCACTCCTAACTTCCCCGATAGACTCTAACACTGATATAAAAGCATGAATTATGTAATTACAACATAACGGGGTGGTAATTCCCGTGACGACGGGCCGGGTCGTCACATTCTCCCCTCTTAAGCAAACGCTCGTCCTCGAGCGGGTCAAGAAACATACCTGAAGTCTCAAATAGCTGAGGGTATCTGCTCCGCATCTCCTGCTCAACCTCCCAAGTAGCCTCCTCCACGGGTCGACCTCTCCACTGAACCTTAACTGATGCAATCTCCTTCGACCTCAACTTCCTTACTTGGTGACCCAAAATAGCAATAGGCTCCACATCATAGGATAGATCACCATCAAGCTGAATGGTACTGAAGTCTAATACATGAGACGGATCTCCGATGTACTTCCGGAGCATAGACACATGGAATACCTGGATGTACGCTGGATAAGCTGGGTGGCAAGGCTAACTCATATGCCACATCTCCAATTCTCCTGAGTATCTCAAAAGGACCAATGTACCTGGGACTCCACTTCCCTTTCCTCCCGAACCTCATGACACCCTTCATGGGTGAAACCTTCAGCAATACTCTATCACCAACCATGAAAGACAACTCTCGAACCCTACGGTCTGCATAACTCTTCTAGCGAGACTGTGCCGTGCGAAGCCTCTCCCGAATAAACTTCACTCTATCCAGAGCATCCTAAACTAACTCGGTCCCTATCAGTCTATCCTCACCAGGATCAAACCATCCCACGAGAGATCTACACCGTCGGCCATACAATGCCTCGTACGGGGCCATCTGAATACTCGACTGGTAGCTGTTGTTGTAGGCAAACTCAGCAAGTGGAAAAAACTCATCCCATGAACCACCAAAGTCAATCACACATGCCCGCAACATATCCTCCAGGATTTGAATAGTGCGCTCAGACTGTCCGTCTGTCTGGGGGTGAAATGCGGTGCTCAACTCAACCCGCGTACCCATCTCTCGCTGAAATGCTCTCCAAAACTGAGAAGTGAACTGAGTGCCTCTGTCAGATATAATAGACACTGGGACCCCATGCAACCTGACAATCTCCCGAATAAAGATCACTGCCAACCGCTCCGATGAGTAAGTAGTACTAACCGGGATGAAATGTGCGGACTTAGTCAGCCGATCAACAATCACCCATACAGAATCAAACTTCCTCGCTGTCCGAGGAAGCCCAGTAACAAAATACATGGTGATCCTCTCCCATTTCCACTTGGGAATAACCATACGCTGAAGAACACCGCCCGGTCTCTGATGCTCATATTTGACCTGCTGGCAATTGAGGCACTTAGGTACATGCCTAACAATATCCATCTTCATTCTCCTTCTCCAGTAGTGCTGTCTCAACTCTTGGTACATCTTTGCGGCACCTGGGTGAATAGAGTACCGCGAACTGTGTGCCTCCTCAAGTATCAACTCCCGCAAACCATCAACATTGGGAACGCATATACGGCCCTGCATCCTCAGAACACCATCACTGTCGATAGTCACATCTCTAACATCATTATGCCGCACTCTGTCCTTAAGGACAAGTAAATGTGGGTCATCATACTGTCGCTCCCTGATGCGATCATATAAGGAAGATCGAGAAACAACACAAGGCAACACCCGACTCGGCTCCGAAATATATAATCTCACTAGCCAATTGGCTAGGGCCTGAACATCATAAGCAAATGGCCTCTCCCCAACTGGGATGAAAGCTAAGCCTGCCCATGCTAACCGCCTTCCGACTCAAGGCATCGGCCACCACATTGGCCTTCCCCGGATGATACAAAATAGTGATATCATAGTCCTTAAGCAACTCCAACCACCTCCGCTGTCTCAAATTAAGGTCCTTCTGTCTGAATAAGTGCTGAAGGCTGCGATGATCCGTGAACACCTCACAGGAGACACCATACAGGTAATGCCTCCAAATCTTCAAAGCATGAACTATGGTTGCTAGCTCCAAATCATGAACAGGGTAGTTCTTCTCGTGGGGCTTCAACTGACGAGAAGCATAAGCAATGACCCTACCCTCCTGCATCAACACACAACCAATGCCAACTCCCGAGGCATCACAATATACAGTATAAGGATCTGAAGCTTACGGCAGAATCAAGACTAGTGTTGTGGTCAGTGCTGTCTTGAGCTTCTGAAAGCTCTCCTCGTACTCCTCGGACCATACGAAAGGAACACCCTTCTGAGTCAATCTAGTCAAGGGTGAAGCAATAGAAGAGAATCCCCGAACGAATCGGCGATAATACCTTGCCAATCCTAGAAAGCTACGGATCTCAGTAACTGAGGTCGGTCTGGGCCAAATCTGCACTGCCTCGACCTTCCTCAAATCTACCTGAATACCATCACGGGACACCACGTGTCCTAAGAATGCCACGGACTCAAGCCAGAACTCACATTTGGAGAACTTGGCATACAGCTTCTCCTCTCTCAATCTCTGCAACACAATACTTAAGTGCCGAGCATGCTCCTCCTGGCTACGAGAGTATACTAGTATGTCATCATTGAATACGATCACAAATGAATCAAGATACGGCCTGAATACACTGTTCATCAGATGCATAAATGCTTCTGGGGCGTTGGTCATCCCAAAAGACATCACCAGGAACTCATAGTGACCATATCTGGTCCTGAATGCAGTCTTCATAATGTCGGACTCTCTAATCTTCAGCTGATGGTAGCCCGAACGAAGATCAATCTTCGAGAAAACCGTAGCTCCCTAGAGCTGATCAAATAAATCATCAATACGAGGCAGAGGATACTTATTCTTCACTGTTACTTTGTTTAGCTGCCTGTAGTCAATACACATCCTCATGGATTCGTCCTTCTTCTTAACAAACAGGACCGGTGCACCCCACGGCGACACACTCAGCCGAATGAACCCCGTATCTAGGAGTTCCTGGAGCTGCTCCTTCAATTCCTTCAACTCAGCTGGTGCCATCCGATATGGAGGAATAGAAATAGGCCGAGTGCCTGGCACCAAATCGATACCAAAATCAATATCCCTGTTCGGCGGCATGCCCGGCAGGTCTGAGGGAAACACATCAGGAAAGTCTCGCACAATGGGAACAGAATCAATACTGGGAGTCTGGGCCTTGACCTCCCGCACAAATGCTAAATAAGAGAGACATCCCTTCCCAATCATTCGTTGGGCCTTGAGGAAAGATATTACCCTGCTAGGTACATACTCAGTCGTGCCTCGCCACTCGATCCTCCGAATGCCCGGCATAGCCAACGTGACCGTCTTAGCATGACAGTACATAATAGCATGACATGGAGATAGCCAGTCCATGCCCAATATAACATCAAAGTCAGTCATGCTGAGAAGCAACAGGTCTACTCGGGTCTCTAGACCTCCAATAGTGACCAGACAGGACCAGTATACGTGGTCCACAACAATAGTATCCCCTACCGGGGTAGATACATGCACTGGCAGCTCAAGACTTCCTCGGGTCGTGCCCAAATGAGGAGCAAAATATGTAGACACATAAGAATAAGTAGAACCGGGATCAAACAATACTGAGGCATCTCTGTGGCAGACTGAAATAATACCTGTAATGACAGCATCAGAAGCAACGACCTCAGATCGGCCCTGAAAAGCATAGCATCTAGCTTGTCCGCCTGATCGGCCTCCCCCTCGAGAGCGACCCCTAGCTGCTGACCCTCACCCCTAGCCGGCGGGGCGGGTGCTAAAGTAGAAGGACCGGATGACGAGGGCTGCCCCCTGCTGATAAGATTTGGAAACAAGACGGGGACACTCCCTACGGTGGTGCCCAAACTCTCCGCACTCGTAGCAACTCCCCGGTGCTGGGTACTGAGACTGATAAGGACCTCTGGCGCTGGAGTGGCCAGCTGATGAACTAGGCCGCGATGAACCCTGAGCGGATGGGGCCTGTGAAGAACTCTGTGCTGGCATGGCACTGAGAGATGGCTAGCTCAGGTGCGAACCCTGATAACCCTGTCTAGGAGACCATCTGCGACGATCTGAGCGACCCGACTGCGAATACCTGAAAAAGCGACCTCGGCTCTGCTGACTCTGGCCTCTGGTGTGAGTGCCACTGGAACTAGCTGCTCCTCGAGGCCTCTTGGCCTCCCTCTCATCCCGCTCCCTGCGACGATCTGTCTCTATGTCGCGAGCAATGTCCACAGCATCCTCAAATGTATGACTCAAAACCCTCTCCCGAGTCATCAGAATACGAATGGGATAAATGAGGCCGTCCACGAAGCGCCCAATCCTCTCTCTGTTGGAATGAACCAACCACGGTGCATATCTGGACAACTCTGTAAACCTGATCTCATACTCTGACACCGACATGTCCCCCTGACGGAGACCCTCAAACTGCCTACGCATCTCCTCTCTCCGAGATCGAGGCACCCATTTCTCCAAGAACATAGTGGAGAACTCCGGCCATGATAGTGGTGCTCCTCCGGCTGGCCTGCGGCGCTCATAAGCCTCCCACCAAGCGAAGGCTGGTCCCCTGAAACTGAAAGGTAGTGAAAGATACCCCACTGGACTCCAATATCCCCGCCGTACGAAGCATCCGACGGCACTTATCCGGAAAACCTTGGGCGTCCTCGCCCGGAGCACCAGTCAACACTGGAGGAGATAACCCGGTGAACCTCTCGAGACGACGCTCGCTCATCGTCCGTCATAGCCGGGACCCCGTCCCCCCGAATCCGATCCGCCGGCCGAACCGGATCCACAGAGCTGAACCGGAGGAGCCTCTCGGTGTCCGTAAGCCCCGCACCGCCGGCTCGGGAGTGCGCATCGCGAGGGTCCGATGACCACCCCCGATCCCCGATGCAGCTCGCCGCAGTAGTAACCGAAACCGCCCGTGCTAGGCCGCGTGCATCGCTAGTATCCGAGCCGTGGTCTCCCGTAGACCCGAATGACAACGGGCACACCGGTGCCTCGATCCGGTGCCGCCGACACCTCCGCAACTAGGGGCTGTGGGTCAGCCGGCACTACCTCAGCTACCCTAACTCCGCCACGACCACGGCCGCGTCCACGGCCTCTAGCAGGTGGTAGTGCTGGTCGTCCTCCACGTCCGGATGATCGAGTTCTCGCCATCTGCGAGAGAATAGAATGTCAAAGTTTAGTTCAAGTCAAAAGTAATCGCACGACAAGAATTCCAAGAATTTGAAACTTTTCCTAAGAGGTTTGCAGCCTCCCGAGGATAAGTACAGGCGTACCCGCACCGATCCACGAGACTCTACCAACCGGCTCATGACTTGCGAGACCTGTTAACCTAGGCTCTGATACCAACTTGTCACGACCCAAACCCTGGTCGTGATGGCGCCCAACACAATGCTAGGCAAGCCCGACCATATTATCCCTTAAAACAACCAGTTATTAATCAAATTAAACTTAAACACTAAATGATCATATCAGGTGATAAACGAAATGTAAAACATACAAAATACGGTCTCAACCATATCGTGGTGTCGTGAGACTGAGCCTCTACAGAATAGCGTCCTAATACAACCAAGTCTAGGCAAATAGGAAATTACAAGATGATAAAGAAGGAGAAAATAAGCTCTGCGGACGCCGGCAGCTACCTCGTAATCTCCGCAAAAGTAGACAAGGATCAGCGACTACAATGTCTCAACTGCTCTCGGTCACCTGTGGATCTGCACAGAAAGTGCAGGGGAGTGGGGTGAGTATATTTCAACTCAGTGAGTAACAATAATAAATAATAACTGAAGGTGAGAACTCCTGTGCTATCACATAGCAGTTCTAAGGCAACCCTCACAAGTACGTCATCACTATAGTAATACTCAAATCTCCAATCCACGTTTATCTCTACAAGATTCTTACGCTGATCCAACCCTAACTCGTACCCCTACGGTGTACGGCCATCTCAACATATAAAGACACATACCTATGTCTATAATGTATAAGTATTTAAGTAGATAATAGGATATGATTAAGTATAATGCCGCGGCGTGCAGCCCGCTCCAATACATATACCGCTGCGGCGCGCAGCCCGCTCCATTTAACGTCGACGGCGCTCACTAGGGGTGTATATAGACTTCGGAGGGGCTCCCTAGGCCCAAGCACTATTATACTGCGGCGTGCAGGCCGATCCACACATGTATTACTGTGGCGTGCAGTCCGATCCAATATTTATATGTATATATATTTATACTGCTGCGGCGCGCAGCCCGGTCCCATGATATACACCAGTGCTCACTGAGAATGTGTGCAGACTCAGACTCCGAAGGGGCTCCTACAGCCCAAGCGCAATAATACTGCAGCGTGCAGTCCGTCCTACATGTATCTAATATATATACTGCTGCGGCGTGCAGCCCGATCCAATATAGGTATATATATATAATACCTCATAATGGGTCCTCGACCCTATCCCAGTCAATATGTGCTTGGCCTCTCATGCCCAATATAATGTATCACAGCGGGTCCTGGACCCTGTCTCAGTCAATATAGACTTGGCCTTTCAGGTCCACTCAGCTAGAACAGGGAATTCCACCCTAGATAATCTCTCTCAATGTACACATCTAGTACGGGCTCATATTATGCTATGCAGCTAGAGCTACGGCTGAGTGTATTTTTCCAACATGATATAAGGGTCACCTAGCTCTATAGGTTCCCTAATGCTCTACAGATCGGCATAAGGCCCCAAACATGGCTATTAGCCCAATTGTACAGTTATAATCTCAGTAATAGTCATACAACACAGTATTCTATTAGCCGGGAAGGACTAAGTCCGAACCCCCAATCACAATGTCACCACGCCCGTCATAGAACGCGTGTCTTATCTCAATATAGCACTGTGAAGTGCTTGTACGGGGTTTCAAACCCTCAGTACATTGTTTACTACTACCACTCACCTCGAACCGGTAGAAGCTTCAATCCGCCTTGCGCTTGCCTCGCAAATCAATCTCCTCGGGTGCCAAATCTGCTCAAAATCATAGAGAATGCATCAATATACGCTAATTTCACGAAATTCATTCAAAATAACACAATTTATACCAAAACCCACAAGTTGTCATAACCCGACTTTTGGTGCGCTTCTCGAAAAATTATAAAAGTTACATATTCGGAACCCTCGTCTCAATAAGAGTCTAAGCATATCAAATTTACCAAATTCGGACTCCATTTGCCCACTCAAATCGGCAATTTACCAAAACTCTGGCTTAGGCTAAATTTCCCCACAGTTTGATCCAATTTTCGTGAATTAAAGGAGGATTTCATGATAAAAACGTGAAAAGGAACCATAAAACTCACCTCCGATGATAACCCGATGTTCTCCCAGCAATAACTTGCCCAAATCGCCCAATTCGCCTTCAAGAACCGAGCCCCAAATGTTTTGCAACTTATGAAATTTTAACCCTTCTGTTATTTTTAACACAGGCCCGATTTCCGCTTCTGCGGACAAAAATCCGCCTCTGCGAGGCCGCCCCTGCGACCAAATGGTCGCTTCTGCGAGATTCCACCAAATCACCCAGCTCCGCTTCTGCGGCTGGGTCTCGCACCTGCGCGACCGCTTCTGCGGATACCCCTCCGCTTCCGCGATCTCCCCCAGCTGCCCGCCTTCCGCTTCTGCGACCCATGACTCGCAAAAGCGAGTCCGCTTCTGCGACTGACGTCCGCTTCTGCGGAACCTCCTCGCCAAACCCATTTTCACTTCTGCGATGAATTCTCCGCTTCTGCGGTCCCGCTCCTGCGGTTCCCAATCCACAGGAGCGAAAATGCTGCTGCAATTTATGACAGCAGCTCCCAAACTCCAATTTCCTCCCGTTTAGCCATCCGAAAACACCCCGAGGCCCCCGGGACCTCATCCAAACACACCTAAACATCTTAATACCTTATTCGAACTTGTTCCAATCCTCAAAACACGTCTAATAACATCAAAACCCATAATTCACATCGAATTCAAGCCTAAATTCCTTAAAACATTCCGAATTACACAATCAATCAAAAACCCGACTAAACGACGTCTTAATGACCTGAAATTTTGCAAGAACATCCCAAATTACCTAACGGAGCTACTGAAACTGTCGGAATTCCATTCCGACTCCCGGATCAAAATCTCACATATCGATCAGATTTCGCCAAAATTCAACCTTAGCCAATTCAAGCCTATTTCTACACCGGGCCTCCAAATTCAATTCCAATCGCTCCCCTAAGTAACAAATCACCTCCCGAAACTAACCGAATCATCGAATCCGATTCCGAGCCCTCTAACCAAATAGTCAACTCCGGGTTGACTTTCCCTATTCAAGTTTCCTTCAAAAAGGCTATATGCCTCATTTTCATTTCAATTCACTCCTAACTTCCCCGATAGACTCTAACACCGATATAAAAGCATGAATTATGTAATTACAACATAACGGGGTGGTAATTCCCGTGACGACGGGCCGGGTCGTCACATGACACGTCCTGGAATGTGCCATGGCCATGTCCTAACTTATCCTGACCCGTGCCATGCCTACGTCCTCTAGGTCTTGACACATTGTGTAGCCATGTCGTGCAATGTCGTGACTTGTCCTAACTCGTGCCATGGCCATGCCCTGCTATATACTGGAATGTATTGACATGTCCTGAAATGTGCAATGGCCATGTTCTGACACGTCCTGACATGTGCCATGCCCATGTCCTGCAATGTCATGACACGTTCTATGGCGATTGATTCACGCCCAAACTACGATCGCTGTCAATATAATCCGGTCTATTATGTCTAGATTCAATCCCACAGAGAATTAACCTATCAATTGCAACCTCCAAAACCCAATAATACTCCTGAATCAGCTTCCTAAACTTTTAAATATATATTACTGGATGATTTCTACCAACTAACTTTTGAAAGAAACAAAAGAGTCAAAGGACATAATTGAATGTGATTTAGAGAATAAAGAGAAAGACTAAGGTATTGATTTCCCCTATTGGTGGAATCCCTTCTGTTTATGCTCATACAAATTGTCAATATTACTCTATCAATCATGAACGCTATTTTTTACTGTAATTCTCTCCCGAGCAACTGCAATAATTTACTATTGCACTCTTCAGAGCTACCCTACCTAGCTTTAAATTGAACAGTTCACTTTAGATTGCACCCAAGGTTTCGTTATTCGTAACCCACCTTTACGCCTACAATTACAGATTCCTCCAATAATCTAGGTGTGGTGTTGTTCAACAATTACCTAAATATGTACTTTTTTCCAAGTTATGCACACTAAATAGGCACAGCTAATTGAGGATCCTATCAATTAATTACAAAAAGAACGAAGTTGAACATATAGAAATCTAGCGAACAATTTCTAATCACATAACCCAGAAGTTCATCAATCAATAGGTTCCATGAAAACCTTAGATAAAGATTTAGCTACTCATAATCAAAGAAACAAGATAGATAATTGAATTCATAATCAAAGATTCAATGTAAAAGAAATAAAGATGTTGAGTGAGTTCTCTCTTTCTAGTTTACTTGCAAAAGTAGTGAATAATACAATACTTGCCTCTCTTGAGCAAATCCTAATATTAAATATTGGGTTTAGGTTACATAATTTACATTTTGACAAAATTTGTCCCTCAAAATCTCGGTTTCCACCGCGGTTCGACCGCGGTCGCGGTCCAACCATGGTGGATCAAGTTCTTTGATCCTCCAAAAGTTCTACATGCCCTTTCTATCGCGGTTCTACTGCGGTCGTGGTGGAACCGCGGCAGAACAGTGTTGCGGATTCTTCAAGCTATTTTTCAGCACAAACTCCTAACTTGTTCCATACTTGGCCTTTTCACCATCTTAAGACTCCAAAACTGCTCCTTTAGTCTTCATTAGCTCATGTGTACCTATAAAACACTAAAAAAAACTAATAAAAGCATTTTGCCATCATAAACAATATCAAAACAACAATAAAGTGTGATTATTTAGGGCATAAATATAGTCAAATTCACCTATTATGAATACCCCACACTTAAATATTTGCTCGTCCTGGAGCAACCTTAATCACACTTCAGGCCAATTTTATTAATGTCTCCCCCAAAATCAGTCACACAAGATATCTTTCATGATTAACCTAAGACATGCACAATCTTTACTCAACTGTAAACTCAAATGCCAGCATATCATTGCTTACTCTAATTATTATCACAAACTTGCAAGCTTACCCTTTTCTTCTTGAGTTACATGCCCTCACACAGTTTATTGACTGAAGTTCCCACACATAAACAATTTAGAACATGGAACATATAGATACAGGAATCTTTTTACACAATCTCAGCAAAGAGCATTCATAAGCATACAGATACACCATAGGCTTGCCCCTAGTGTAATACTCCACTAATCGAGTTATTCAATCACATGTCTACAGGTCTTTAAGGGTTGTAATGTAGGCTGTGGGACGGGTGGGATACTTTTGGTTATAGTGGCTAACCTCCCTAAGAACTTTACTTTTCACAACATTCCCTTAAGCTTTTTCATTATGCTTCCCCCGAACATTCCTTCACTTTTTATTCACTTTCACTCCCCATTTTTCTGTTGGTGTAACTGGCTTTCTTATTTACATATATACACAATAATATTTTTTTTCTTTTTTTTTCATTGCTTTGTAAAGCATTTACTGTATTTTGCCAGTTCACCATTGATACGCTCAAATTACACTTTAATAATTAGTTTAAGGAGATCGGTGTCAAATATATTAAACCAACAAGGTTGGGGTCGAATCCCACCGGGAATAGGTGTGAAAAGGATACTTAAATTAGTGTGTTACCCGACTAGAATATTAAATCTATTCCATTAATGGAAACATAAAAATGTAGTAAGAGTAGAAAGAGAATGAGTGAGAGTTGTTTTAGAGCAATAACTAATTTGAATGCTTGATGTAGTAATTAATGAGATTGATTAAACCAAGGTTGTGTTCCCATAAATGAAGTGTAATGCTATTGGTGTTAATATGATATATTTCTAATGGTCGGTTATTGATATGCAATTGATATCTATGCAACTACACAATATTTCCCAATAATTGAATAGTATTTCCTCTTTTGCTTTTTCCCAAAAGTCTAAGAGTTGCAATTAATAACAATCAATGTATGCCAAATAAAACGCACTTATACCTAAGCGATTCTATTAAACTAGGATTAAGGCCTTGAGTCTTTGTTATTTACTTCTTCCAAAATCCAACTCATTTTCCCAAGCAAAGTAAGACTTAAATGGCTTTTGTTAATGTTTCCAACCACCAACAATAAATGAAGAATGAGAAGTAAATGAATATCAACCAACCATTATACATATATTCAATGTTAAACACCCATTTACATAACACCCATTTAGGGTCCACAACCTTAGTATTTAAGTTTCGCTACACATGCTAAAATACAAAATACAAAGTGTATTAAATATCATAAATGCTTACAATGTAAGAGAATCTTCAACCAAAATCTTCCAAAAGATAAGATATTAAAGTCTTGGAATGTAGTGTAAAGAGTAGCCAAGATAAGCCCACACAAGATTCTAAAAACTATTTATAGAGGGACCAAATTCAAAACAAAAATTGGACAAGTTTGCCTTTCCAGGTCGCGTTTGCTACCGCAGATCTGCTGCATAACATATCTGCGGTCCGCATCTTGAGAAGCCGCTCCGCAGATCCAAAACCCTAGTTGCCAGTTTTCCATCGAATTACCATTCTGCGGTCCTCATTGCGATTATGCGACCACGGATGGCATCGCATAGTTGAACCTTAGTTTTCTTCTTGTTTATTTTGCAGCTCAAATGCGGTCCGCATGTTGGTTATTCGATCACAGAATGCGCCGCATTCTTGACATAATTTTTAGCTCCAAACACTGTAATTTTTTGCGATTTGAGGCGCAATTATGTGATCCGCATTTGCGATCTGCGACCGCAGAGTGTTCCGCAGATTTGCACTTGTGCAATACTTTTGCCCCTTTCTTGTCTTTTTGCTTCCATTTTCGTGTCCTTGGTCTTTTCTTCCTCTTGATATGTAACAGTACAAAACTACATAAGTATGGATTAAATTTTGCAATAAAACAAGCTAATATCTAAGAAATTAGTATGTAAATGTGTTGAATTTCTCCGGCACATCAACACCCCCAACTTACATTCTTGCTTGTCCTCAATCAAGTAGGACATACCTATTCTAGACTTTATTTACAAACACAAAACAATAGTGACACAAGATAGTTTTCATTGCCAGTTCCTCAAGCATGTACTATACAATCACATCACCCCTCCTAGACTAGAAGTATGCACATAGAAACAGACCAATCCTGTGAACTCTGAGCCTCATATTGTGACTAAGTGTTACCCTCAGCTGAATGCATTTTCGTTTGACTCAAAAAGTTCACATTAGTTAAATTCTGTAGTTCATGTACCCTTACTAGAAATAATGTCCCAAAATCACAATATTTACAATATTTACAAGGATTGCTCAAAAAGAACACTCACTCTAAGAAAGAACTTCAACTGTCACAACATGTCAAACCATAGGCTTGCCTTTATTTTAATTCACCACTTATTCAAGAATGATCGGTTGAAAGTCCCAAGAGGACTTTTTAAGCTTGTAATGAAGGTTTAGGGAAGGTCAGATAAGAATCTGGGTACATGTGACTTCACCATCGTTGAACATTACTCACAAGTGTCATTCTTTTGCACTTTATTCTCTTCAACCCTCATAACCTCATTGGCATCTAGTTCCCAACATGGACCCACCTTACCTCCTTTTACTTTTATTCAAAGCTCCACAATTTACGTATATACACATGTCTATCTTTTTCTCTTTTTTTATATACATATGTAAATGTTTTTTTTTCTTTTGGAGATTGAACGCTATAATACAAACATTTTTGAGGCATGTGGTCTTGGACTCAATGCACAACCTTTTCAATCTCTACTTTCACACCACCCCCAACTTAGTCTTTTAGCCTCATTCTCAATGTTCAAGGAGGGACAGGTTCAAGAGAGGGAATCATTTCACAAAAGGGAAAGGTTTGTAATGAGTTAGCCAAAGAAAGTTTTAAAGGCTCAAAATGGGTACAAGTGATATGATTTGTGCACTGGAGGCTTGAAGGGCTAAAGAGGTTATACCAATAAATCAAAGAATGCCTATGATCATTCCTCCAACCAAACATACTATCATTAGTATTGAAAGACCAACCAGGAAAGTTCTAGATGATAGAAGTAGACACGAGAATTATATGCAAACAGAGAACTCACACACACATTGTACATTAATTGCTTCATTCACATTGTTTAACACTTTTAAGTAACTATTTTGCAACTCAAAGCTTTTATGGGATGCCATAGAGTCACAGAATGAGCCTCCGATTCACATAATTGATAAAAGAGATGAATTCCCTTTAGACAGTCGTCAATCTATCTATCACTAGGACAAGTCGACAAAATGACTATAGAAGGATAGGTGCTATATACAGATACACATGCTTGACACTGAGCAACTACACTGAACTGATCACATTGATTTACACCTAAAGTTCTGATTCTACTATTACACTCTTGGAAAATAATCAGAAAAAGAAAAACCAAGAGGAATTGATTTACAAACAAATCAACACAAATGAATCAAAACAACATCATAACATTACTTTATATACCAAAGTCGTACCAATGTACACAAATATTGATACGTATAAGTACAAAAGCATAAGTATATACAAGACAAAAAATCACACCAAGGTACCCCATCCCCAACTAGAAATGATGCATTGTCCCCAATGCATAGAAGTAAAAAGTATAATTTGAGGGAAGGCTCCCTGAGGCACACTAAGTGCTATAGGAGTCGGCAGCTAGCTGAGTGCTCTAGTGTAGCTGTGAGGACTGGCGCGGGCTTAGTCGGGAGTGTGATCTCCTCTGCAGGTGGCTGTTCTGGGGTAGGAGAAGGATCTGGCTGTGGAGCTGGAATTGATGCTGGAGGTACAATGTCGCCAGCTGGCACCTGAGAGCTGCCTGATAATAGGTGAATTTGACTATAATTATACCCTAAATAATCACACTTTGTTATGGTATTTATGTTGTTTATGAGGACAAAATGCTTTGATTAGTGTTCGTTTGTGTGTTATAGGTACATGTGATGCAACAGATGCTAAGAAGAGTATTTTGAAGTCATATGTGGATGAAAAGGCCAAGAAAAGAGCTAAGGTGAAAAGATCTGGAAGAAGCAGTCAAAAATACGCAGCATTGTTCATCCGCGGTCGCAGATGAACCGCGAAAAAAGAAGCCCTCTGAAGTTTGACTGTTCGCGGTCCGCTCGCGGCCGCGAACCAACCGCGGAAGGCTCCGCAGCAGCAATCCCAATTGGACTCGAATTTAGTTTTTAAAGCCCTAAAGCCTCTATACAAACTCCTAGTTTGCCCCATAGAGGCATGTTATCCTTATTTCATTACTTTGGCAAGATTTTTAGTAAGAGAGATTCCTCTCAAACTCTTTATTTTATTTTATATCAATTATTTCTTTATGATTTCAATTATTATTCTTGTTTCTTCAAGCAAGAGTAGCTAAATTCTATTCTAAGGTTTTGATGGAACCTATTGGGTGATGAACTTATCGTTTATGTGATTACAAATTGTGACTTAGATTTCTATTTGTTCAACTTCATTCTTATTGTAGTCAATTGGTAGGATCCCCAATTAGTCTGTGCCTATTTAGTGTGCATAACTTGGAAAAGAGTGCATATTTAGGTTTATTGTTGAACAACACCACACCTAGGTTATTGGAGGAATCTATAACTTTAGGCGTAAAGACGGGGTTAGGAATAACAAAGTCTTGGGTGCAATCTTAAGTGAACTATTCAAATTAAAGCTAGCTAGGGTAGCTCGGGAGAGTGCACTAGTATATTATTGTAATTGCTCGGGAGAGGGTTACGATACACATAACATTCATGATTGATAGAATATATTAACAATTTGTATGACCATAACAATAAGGGATTCCATCAATAGAGGAAATCAATACCTTAGTCATTCTCATAATATTCTTTTTACTCTACATTCAAATCTTTCCTTCAAGCATTCTTAATTATTGCAAAGTAGATAGTCGAAAATCACACAAATATATATTCAAAGTTTGGGAACTTGATTCGGAAGTACTTTTGGGGTTGTGATAGTTGCAATTGGTAAGTTAATTCTCTGTGGGATCGATCTTGGACTTATTAGACCAAGTTATATTGACTACGACCGTTGCTTGCACGTGAACCAATTTTGGCACTGTTGCCGGGGAATTAACGGAATTATCAATTGCCATTGACAGAACTTCAAGATTCTTGTGTATTCAGTTTTTTTCTACACTCTACATTGAATATTTTGACGTTTGTTGATTTGGGTATTCAGGCGCATGCCTAGAAAATTTGCAAGGACTGGAGAACTAATTGAAGGACTCTCAGACCCCGAGCAAACCTTCCGGGCATGTAACAAAGCCATCAAACAAATTCAACAATCTCAACAACCAATCAAACTAGACTTCTACATGGGTGACATAAATGATCAAAACCAGCAAGCCGGGCTAAATATGCAAGAGGCACAGGAGGCACAGGAAGGTGCATTGTTCGACTGGGCACAACCCACAACGGATAATTTGGCAACTCCCTTCGTTGTGCCAGAAATTCAAGCTGAGTCTTTCCAGATTACCAAAAACATGCTTTACTTGTTGCAAAACAAGGGATTATTCTCTGGGTCTCGGGTTGAAGATCCACAATAGCACCTCAAGAACTTTCTATCAATATGCAAAACACAAAGGCAACCGAATGTAACTCCGGAAGCTATCAGATTATTACTCTTTCCGTTCTCAGTTACAGGAGCAGCAAAGATATGGATAAACTCACTCCCGATAAACTCCATTGCCACTTGGGATGAGTTAGTCAAACAATTTCACAACAAGTTTCATCCACCTAACAAGATAGCTCAACAAATTGATGAGATCGTGAGCTTCAAGCAGAAACCAATGGAAACATTACATGAAACATGGGGCAGATTCAAGGGTATGCTTGTTATGTGTCCTCATCATAGGATTCCTGAGCAGATGTTGGGCCAAAGATTCTACATGGGGCTTTCAGACAGTATGAAGAACATTTTAGACGCTTCAGCTGGTGGGGATTTTCTGAGCAAGACTTAGAGAGAGGGCCAAAATTTGCTAGACAAGATGGCTCAAAATTTCGGGTGGACGTCAATGAATGCTCCTATCACACCAGTGGTACACTCTGTACCTCTGGATCCATCCAACACTCTGGAGGAGAACATGGCAACTCTATTGACACAAATAAGCATCCTAACAAAGAAGGTGGAAGAATCAGGGGTCAAGCAGCAGGTTCACATTATAGACACTACCAATGGCGGTTTATGCACATCTTGCATTAGCCAACCCATAAGTAATCCATAGGCTGCGGACCAAGAACATCATCATCAGCACGAGGATATGAACTATGTGGCTAACTATGGAGGGAAGTGACAATGTAATCAAAACTGGGGCCAACAGGCTCCAATGCAGTATAGACCTCCCCAGCCACAATTTAATGCAGCAGGTATGAGGCCACCACACAACATGGTCCCATATCATAGACCTCAGAATTTCGGCAATCAGCATCAGGGATATTATCCACCTCCACCACCTCATTGGGGTAGACATGACGATGGGTTCGCAGAGTTGAAAGCTATGATGCAGCATGTAATTGGGTCAAATGCCAAAACAAATGAGAGGATAGATGCACATGATGCCGCCATTAAGAATATTGAAGGACAGGTGGGTGAGAGTGCTATGTCTCTCAACAATCGTCCTCAAGGGACATTGCCTGCAGATACACAAACAAACCCAAAGGACCAAATCCCAAAGCAGATGATGGCAGTGACTATAAGAAGCGGTATAGATATTGATGCTGAGAATGAAAGTGAGAAAATCGACAGACAGGTTGAGACACCTACTCCATTGCCCATTGAACTGGATGAGTCCACAGGGTTGATAGAAGTGACAGTCCCGCCAGTTGCTAAAAATAAAGAAGCAAAATAGGGAATGGAGAAAGTAGTTGAACAGGTAGAGCAGCAGATTGTTGAGAAAGTAATAGAAAAAGAAAAATCCCAAGTCACCGTGAAGAAGAGGCCTCCACCACCATTCCCCCAAAGGTTGGCCAAACACCAGAAAGAGGAGCAATACAAAAATTTCTTCGGCATGCTCAAGCAAATCCAGGTAAACATTACATTAATTGAAGCTTTAAAAGAAATGCCTGGTTATGCTAAGATGATGAAGGATTTGATGTCGCGGAAATTTGATTTCCAAGACTTGGCCACAGTTACACTTACCCAGACTTGTAGTGCAGTGGTCTCTAGACCCATTGCTGAGAAGCTATTCTGATCCAGGTAGTTTCACCATCCCATGCACTATAGGGAATTATGCCTTTACTAAGGCCTTATGTGATTTGGGGGAAAACATTAATCTCATGCCCTTAGTTATTTATAAGAGGTTAGGTATTGGGAGAGCCAGACCCACCTCTATGCTTTTACAGCTTACTGACAGGACGGTTAAGCGTCCATTTGGTATTATAGATAATGTGCTTATCCAGGTTGGGAAGTTCATGTTTCCCGCCAATTTTGTTATTCTTGATTGGAAGGTCGACGAGGAAATTCCTATAATCTTAGGAAGACCATTCCTAGCCACCGGGAGAGCTCTAATTGATTGTGAGACTGGGGAACTGAAGATGAGATTGAATGATGAGGAGATCATATTCAATGTGCAAAATCCATGAGGCGCACTAACTGGGTCAACATAAGGATGGCTCCTCTAAGGTCCCCATCAGAAAACCCGGAATGAAGCTGCAACTGTATCAGAATCAGGAATATTGGCAGGAGGGATGGTGGCACCCTCTACCGCAGCCGGAATAGGAATGCTTAGGTATGGAATAGATGGGCCGGGTAGATTCAACGACAATGAGTCACTCTCCCCCGCGGCATTAGGTACATGATTCAAAGCCACACTTAGGGTGGCATTGGCCCTAAGGCCGAGTCTAGCTTTCTTCTTAGGCGCAATACTCTGAAAATTTCAGAAAAAGGCATGCATTAGACATAAATACTTCAACTTTTCACTTCACCGCACGATATAGAATAACAATGAAATGGGTAAATTCCTAAATGTCCATTTAGCCCCCTACTTATAGATGTGGTAGACAACACACCAATAAGTAGGGCTCTACTAGACACGGCTCCGAGACATCCTAGGACATTTTTAAAACCTTAGACTCTGATACCAAGTTTGTCACACCCTAAATCGAGGGACATGACCGGTGCCCGACTGGGTAGCACAAGTCAAACGGACCTGGGTGCCTTTCCTCTCCCATGTGTTACCTCGTATTTTTCATTACTTATTAATCAAGAGACTAACACTTTTATAATTGAAATCACCATTTTTCAAAACATACACAACATACTTGATTTCCTAACAAAGTTTACAACTTACAATGCCCGACATACAATTACATAAGTTCATAACCCATATTTATTGCCTACGGAGCCTCTAAAGATACGACATGATAATACAGTACTTGTCGGTAACAGTTACACTTACCCAGACTTGTAGTGCAGTGGTCTCTAGACCCATTGCTGAGAAGCTATCTGATCCAAGTAGTTTCACCATCCCATGCACTATAGGGAATTATGCCTTTACTAAGGCCTTATGTGATTTGGGGGCAAGCATTAATCTCATGCCCTTAGTTATTTATAAGAGGTTAGGTATTGGGAGAGCCAGACCCACCTCTATGCTTTTACAGCTTACTGACAGGACGGTTAAGCGTCCATTTGGTATTATAGATAATGTGCTTATCCAGGTTGGGAAGTTCATGTTTCCCGCCAATTTTGTTATTCTTGATTGGAAGGTCGACGAGGAAATTCCTATAATCTTAGGAAGACCATTCCTAGCCACCGGGAGAGGTCTAATTGATTGTGAGACTGGGGAACTCAAGATGAGATTGAATGATGAGGAGATCATATTCAATGTGCAAAAATCCATGAGGCGCAATAGTGAGTCCGTGAAATCAAGGCCCAAGTTTGGCACTGCACCTGTACCCTTGTCACCCTCCACAGGAAAGAGGGATGAAATGTCAAAGTCCAAATTCTTCATCTTTTGGAAGTCGACTTTCATAGAGGAAACCTCCTTCTTGAGGTCATTCAGACCACTTGCTTCACCCCATTCTAACCTCTCTACCCCTAATTCAAGTCCCTACAGCTGTTCTGCGTACACTGCCTATTTCTGCTAAATATCTGCTACAACTGCTTGAATAGGAGTGAGGGCCTGCTTGATCAAATTGGGAAAAGTATTCAAAAGCTGGTCAACCATGGTATTTGCATGTTGAGCAAACAAACCAAGCTTTGAGTCTGCCAGGGTAGACTGTGAGGTCTGAGCAGTGGTAGAATTGGTCTGGGCAGTGGGAGCCGGAGGAGGAGTGGAGGATTGTGGAGCATGAGTCTGAGTGACATGAGGCTGGGATGAAAGGAGGTGCTCCTGAACTACTACCGTAGGGGGCATAATAGCACCACGAAGGTAGTTTATATCTATGATCCCTTGCTCCTGACCTGTTGCATCCCTCCGGAGATCAATGGGAACTTCATCAACGTGACATAGGGCAGTGATCATGGCTGGGAATGGGAAAGAAGTAGCATCTTGCATTGCCCGTCTACCCATCTCTTGAAATATTATCTCTCCCACGTTCACTTTGATGCCCTGCATTATACAAGCAATCAGGAGAGCCTTCTCAATGGCAATCTCACTTTCATTATGGGTTGGGATCAGCCTGTATGCAAGAAATGCAAGCCAATATTTTCCCTCTCATGAGAATCTCTCCTTGTAAATTTTGTGCCCTGGTTGTATCCATGCAAGGGTCCCAATAGCAACGACAGAGGCAATCTAGCTTCATTCACCCTCCTTGTTGGCTAATTTGGCTTTATACTCCGTTGTGGATGTCACATCTTCCCAGTATGGGACAAGAATTTGATTTATGGCCTTGGCACTGCACATGACTATGAATCCCCGAACGTCCACGTTGTCAAGGTACATCTTCTGACGCTTGTGGTGCTTGGTTCTGGAAGCTCTGTAGGATACTTAGAACTCACGGACTATTGACTCATTGTATGCAGCAGGGGGTTCAGTGAAACCCATCCATTTCCTCCACTTAATGTTGGCAAGGATGTGCAGGTATTTCTCTTTCAGTCCGTTGAGACGCAATTGCTTTTCCGGCAGGAGTGATCTCCTGTTGAGCCCAGCTTTGTTCCTTTCCCTCGAGCCCTCGACTCCCCAGCGGAGGTGGCATTTAGTGCCTTCAGCCATTTGTTTTCTTCTGGCTTCGGCATGTATATCAACTTCAGGCCCAATGTCTGTTTCTTTAGGTTGGGAAGTTGGTTCTTTTGCAAGCTCCACTTTTTGTCTTTTAGCTGTAGTGGGCTTGGTTGCGAGTCGTTTAGGTCGGGGAGCCATATCTACAAAGGGTGAAATGTTACTACACATACTAGGAGAAGGAACAAGAGAGAAATTAGCTGTAAACACATCAATGCGGTGCACTCTGCGGTCGCAAAACCACTCTGCGGACCGCATAGTCACCACAAAAATGCATGCTTAACTAGGGGGTCAATCTGCGATGCAATCTATGGTCGCATAACCACTATGCGGACCGCAAATGTTTCACAGAATCAATATTTGAAATACCAAAATTTCCCAGGATGCTGTTACGCTCTACGGTGGGTCTATGGACCACAGATCAGGTCTGCGACTGCATTCTCCACCGCATTTTTGCCAGTTGGCAGAGATCATACAGGTGACTAGTATGTGGTCATTCTGCGGACTGCAAAGCAACTTTGCGATTGCAAAATCACCGCAGACTTCGTCGTCCCCACCTGACCTAGGGTTTGGCCAACAATGAAAATGCGGTCCGCATATCAGACATGCGGACCGCAGATCCAATCGTTCTCAATCGAGGACCCTATTTTTTCATCCATGGCTACCCTATTCTTCTATCGATTCCCTTCCCATAGCATGCTTAGACCAAGTTTTACCCTATTTTAGCAACACTCAATCATACCAACTACTAATCCCCCAAATTGTTGCTCCAAACTTTAACGACAGAGATGGAAGAGAATATACATACCAGAAATAGAGCGTGAAGGTCAGTGAGAGCGTGGTTGGGGAGTTTGATGATTTTCACTTGCTTGGGTTCGATCAAACCTTGGTTGATTTCACTGGTTTTTGGTCAGTTCTCTTTATTTTGCTTTTCTAAATATATTTTTTTGGGTTCTGAACTGAAGTGTATAGTTTAGTAATGTACCTGGTAGATATGCGAGGAGAGTTTGCGATTGGCAGGGTATCGCATAGAGCACTATGCGGTCGCATATGTGTTCTATGATATAGAAGGTGAAGTAGTTGAGAAGGTTCAAATGCGGTCCATTCTACGATCGCAGAGCTAACATGCGGACCGCAGAATGGACATTCTCACTGCATTTGAACATCCAAATTTGTCCAAGATACTGTTGTGCTATGCGGTGGATCTACGGACCGTAGAACAATTCTATGATCGCATTTCCACTGCATTTTTCTAAAAATGATACCCCTTTACCTGTTCATGCATTTTCACCAAGTATTGAGATCTTTTGGACTCCCAACACTTCAACAGATGTTGTAAAGAAGAAAAAAGAAAAAATGCAAAGAGAAAGAAGGTGTTACCACCAATGGGTTGCCTCCCATGCAGCGCTTGATTTAACGTCGCGGCACAACGAGATTGATATCTTCAATTTCACCCATTGGATGGGCAAGGACCATCCTTGAGAGCCAGCTGCTCCACCATATTCTTTTCACCATCAATGCCCAAGTAATGCTTGATGCGTTGGCTATTTACTTTAAATATCCTGGACGCGTCTGTTGATTCTAATTCCACCGCTCCATATAGGGAGACATTTACCACTTTAAAGGGGCCGGACCATTTTGATTTGAGTTTTCCCAGAAACAATTTTACCCTTGAGTTAAAGAGAAAGATCAAATCACTTGCTTTGAACTCTCTCTTCAAGTTCGTTTTCGTGGAGAAACTTCATCCATTCTTTGTACACAGCTGCGCTCTCATAAGCATGGAACCGGAATTCTTCCAGATCATTCAGTTGCATTAACCTCAATTTCGCAGCCTAAGCCCATTCCAAATTCAACTTCTTCAATACCCACATGGCTTTGTGTTCTAACTCAACGGGTAGATGACATGCTTTACCAAAAATGAGCCGGTAAGGAGAAATACCAATAGGGGTTTTGTAGGAAATGTGGTACGCCCACAATACATCATCTAATCTTCTTGACCAAGTCAATCCTATTTGCATTCACAATTTTTGCTAGAATATTCTTGATCTCTCGGTTGGAAACCTCCACTTGACCACTCGATTGCGGATGATACGATGTGGCCACCTTGTGTTTGACACCATACTTTTCAAGTAAACCCGCAAAAGCTTTATTTCAAAAGTGTGATCCGCCATCACTAAGAACGGCTCTAGGGGTGCCAAACCGAGTGAATATGTTTTTCTTCAAAAATGCGATCTCACTCCTCGCCTCATTGTTTGGTAAGGCCACGGCTTCAACCCATTTGGAAACGTATTCTACTGCTACCAAGATGTATTTCATTCCATAAGATCTCACAAAGGGGCCCATGAAATCAATTCCCCATACATCAAATATCTCTATCTCCATCACATATTGTATTTGCATTTCATGCCTTTTGGAGATTGAACCTTGTCGTTAACATTGATCACAAGCTTTTGCAAATTGATTTTCATCATGGTAAATGGAAGGGCAATAATAACCACATTCAAGAATCTTAGCCGCCGTTCTCTTGCCTCCATGATGTCCCCCAACCGGTGAGTCATGACATGCCTTGAGGATAGGCATGATTTCTTCTTCAGGGACGCACCTCCGAATGATATTGTCGGCACACACTTGAAACAAATAGGGCTCCTCCCAATAGTATTGCCGACAATCCCTCAAGATCTTTTTCTTTTGATAAGACTATAACCCTTCCGGAAGAAGATTGCTCTCCAAGTAATTAGCAATGTCGGCATACCATGGAGCAAAAGTATTGGAAAGTGCCAAAAAATGCTCATCGGGGAATGCATAATTTATTCAAGCTCATCCTTAGGTCTCCCCGCCTCCTCAAGTCTTGATAAGTGATCCGTAACTTGGTTTTGTGTACCTTGGCGATCTTTGACTTCAAAGTCAAATTCTTGCAACAAGAGAACCCATCTAATTAGATGAGGTTTTGCCTCTTTCTTCGCCATGAGATATCGAAGAGCCGCATGATCTGTGCGAACCACCACCTTGGACCCCAACAAATAGGCCCGGAACTTCTCAAAAGCGTACAAAATGGCAAGAAGCTCTAGCTCAGTGACAGTGCAGTTCATATGCACCCCATTGAGAGTTTTGCTTGCATAATAGACGGGATGAAGTATTTTGTTGTGGCGTTGGCCTTGCATTGCTCCAATTGCTACACCACTAGCATCACACATGAGCTCGAAAGGAAGGGTCCAATTGGGAGTGACAATAATAGGTGTCGTGGTGAGCCTCAACTTTAATTCCTCAAATTCCTTGAGGCACTTGTCATCAAACACAAATTTTGCATCCTTCTCAAGAAGCTTGCACATGGGGTGTGAAATCTTGGAGAAGTCCTTGATGAACCTCCTATAGAATCAGGCGTGGCCCAAGAAGCTTCGAACACCTTTTACCGAAGTGGGTTGAAGGAAGTTTAGAAATGAGCTCGATCTTTGCCCCGTCAAACTCAATGCCAATCTTATGCCCCAACACAATACCTTCATCCACCGTGAAGTGACATTTCTCCTAATTTAGCACAAGATTTGTCTCCTTGCATCTCTTAAGCACTTGTCTAAGATTGGAAAGCAAATGCTCAGAAAGAATCACCTACAACAGAGTAATCATCCATGAAGACCTCTAGAACATCCTCCACCATGTCGGAGAAAATGGACTTCATGCATCTTTGAAAGGTCGCCGGAGCATTGCACAACCCAAATGGCATCCGAGTAAAAGCAAATGTCCCATAAGGAAAAGTGAATGTTGTTTTATCTTGATCCTCCAATGCGATGTTGATTTTGTTGTAACCAGAATACCCGTCAAGGAAGCAATAGAATGCCCTTCCCGCTAGCCGATCAAGCATTTGATCAATAAACGGCATAGGGAAATGGTCCTTGCATGTTGCACTATTGAGCTTCCAAGAATCCATGCACACTCTCCACCCGGTCACCGTTCTTGTTAGGATGAGCTCATTTTTTTCATTTTCAATCACGGTCATGCCTCCCTTCTTTGGTACACATTGTACCGGGCTCACCCAAGAGCTATCAGGAATTGGGTAAACAACTCCGTCATCAAACCACTTGATGATTTCCTTCTTCACCACCTCTTGCATTGATGGATTTAATCGTCTTTCATGTTCCACACTTGGTTTAGTGTCATTCTCCAATTGGATCTTGTGATCACAAATGCCCGCGGTAATGCCTCGGATGTCGGCAATTAACCACCCAATAGCTTGCCTCTTCTCCTTTAAGACTTCCAATAATTGTTCCACCTGCACATCATTCCACAACGAATAAACAATTACGGGTAAAGTATCATTAAAGCCAAGAAATTTATACCTTAGGTGTGGAGGAAGTGGTTTGAGCTCTAGTTGCGGTGGTTCAATGATTGATGGATTTGCGGGTGGGGGGGGTATCTCTATTCTCTAAGTCAAGAGAAAGCTTCGATGGAGTGTAAGTGTAGGATCCAAGACCCTCTAACGCATTTACCGACTCCATGTACCCATCCATGTCTTCCACATCAAAATTCACAAAGATAGCTGCGAATGCCTCACCAAGGCATTGTTCTTCCATTTTCAATCCCACGGCATCCTCTATCTCATCAACCGCTTCTATCATAGAAGTGCTCTCATATTCATGGGGCAACTTCATGCCCTTGCTTGCTTGACATGTAACCTCTTCATCATTCACACGAAATTTAATTTCAATCCGCTCCGAATCAATGAGTGCTCTTCCCGTGGATAAGAATGGTCTCCCCAAAATAATAGGGATTTCTTTATCAACCGCACAATCAAGAATTACGAAGTCCACGGGCAAATGGAATTTCCCCACTTTTACTAGAACATTATCAACATTTCCTACCGGTCGCATAATGGAACGATCAGCCATTTGCAACCTCATGCTTGTTGGTTTTGGCATACCTAATCCCGCTTGATTATAAATGGCAAGTGGCATCAAGTTGATGCTAGCCCCATTGTCACATAGGGCTCTTGAAAATTCACGTGCCCCGATAGTACAAGGTATGGTAAAGACTCCCAGATCTTCCTTCTTTTGGACCGGAGTTGTGGAAATAATAGAATTAACCCGGTGAGTCATGTTTACCACCTCATGCTTTGTGGACTTCTTATTGGTGATGAAATCTTTCAAGTACTTAGCAAACCCCGTCATTTCTTGAAATGCTTCCACAAATGGAATGATGACCGTCAATTGCTTGAGAATGTCGTAGAACTTTTCAAGTTTGCTGTCATCAATTCTTCTTGCTAGCCTTTCAGGGAATGGAGGAGGAGGCCTAGGAATTGGTGGAAGAGGTTTTTATGAGTCTTTCCCCTTTTCCTTTTCCTCTTCCCGGTCTTCTTGTGGTGCTTTAGCTTTTTCCAGAATTCTTTCAACTTCAACAACCTTTTGTTCGGTCTCCACTTCTTCAACCATGTGTTCACTGTCTCTGGTTAGTACTTTCCCACTCCTAGTAGTGATTTCCATGATGTGAGAGGTTGGACCACTTCCACTACCTCTTGGATTTGCAACCGTGTCACTAGGGAGTGTTCCTTTTTGCTTTGGATTTTGCTCTTTGGAGAGGTCTCTCATTTGCATCTCCAATTTTTGGATGGAGTCGGTATGAGAGCCAAAAGCCTTGGCCATGTTACTCATGGAAGCATCAAACTTTTCTTTATTTTGTAGCACCCACTCAAGCATAGCTTTCAACTTTGAATCACTAGAGGACCCTTGGTTCGAATGTTGACCCTTTGGAGGAACATAGGGGTTTGAACTCCAGTTCAAAAAGTTGTTGTTGTTGTTCCAATTTCCTTGGTGTGAGCCACCTTGGTCATACCTCCATTGTTGGTTGCCTTGCCCTTGCGGGTTTGGCCTCCATTGATTTTGTTGCCCTTGACCTTGATAGTATTGCGTTTGATACCCTCCTTGAGGGTTGTTGATGTAATTAGCCTCTTCAACCTCTTCATTGGTGGTGGGTTGCATATCCTCGACGGCGTTGACCTTCTTTGTTTGATTTTCTGTGAACATTTTGGTCAACACATTCACATTTGTGGCTAACCCCGCAATGATTTGGTCTCTCTCTTGATTTTCCTTGATCAAATTTGTCAAAGCAGGAGACCCATATGCTACTCCGCCGGAGGTATCCTCGGAATGCCATGCTTGATTATGTTTAGCCATCTTGTCAAGGATTTGTGTTACCCTTGCAAAAGATTTATCCATGAATGACCCATCCGCCGCATTCTTTGCAATGGCTTGGTTCATGGGATCCAGACCCATGTAGAACTTCTCAAGCAAGATAGAATCAGGGAATCCGTGATTGGATACCTCACCAAATATAGTTTGATGTGATCCCAAGCCTCATGTAGATGCTCCACTTGTTGTTGCTTAAAGAAGAAGATTTTGTCTCTAAGCTCAAATTTCTTGCTTTGCGGGAACCATTTTGCTAGAAATGCCTAGACAAGTTCGGGCCATGATCAGATTGAATTGGATGGCAAGTTTTGAAGCCACCTCCTTGCATCACCGGCCAATGAGTATTTGAAAACTCTCAACCTTAAAGCATCTTCTGAGACATTGGTTTATTTGTGCATGGCACACACTGCCAGAAAATACCTTAAGTGTTTAGTTGGGTTGTCATCGTTGGAATTCCTGAAAAAACCTTCCGCCTTGAGCATGAGGATTAGACCGTGGTCCACCTTAAATGTTGAGGCACCATCAACAGGGGGAACTATTGCATTTGTGTCATCGATATATTCATCGATGTCTACAAAAGGATTTTCTTCCCTTTCATCCTCGTAATCAGACATTGTGGCCCATCAACACCAAGCAAAGCAAGTAAAGTGTGATGGAATAGAATTACATACAAAGTAAAGTACACACTAATCAGTAATTTCAAATCCGTATTCCCCGGCAACGGTGCCACAATTTGATACGCTCAAATTATACTTTAATAATTAATGTAAGGTGGTCGGTGTCAAATATAGTAACCCAACAAGCTTGGGGTCGAATCCCATAGGGAATAGGTGTGAAAAGGTTAGTGGAATTAGTTTGTTACCCGACTAGAATCCTAAATCATTTCCGTTAGTGGTAACATGAAAATGTAGTAAGAGTAGCAAGAGTATGAGTGAGCGTTGTTTTAGAGCAATAACTAATTTGAATGCTTGATGTAGTAATTAATGAGATTGATTAAACCAAGGTTGTGTTCCAACAAATGAAGTGTAATACTATCGGTGTTAATATGTGATTCACGTCCAAGCAACGGTCACAGTCAATATAACCTGGTCTAATAAGTCCAAGATCGATCCCACAGAGAATTAACCTATCAATCACAACTTTCACAACCCAAGAGTACTTATGAATCAAGTTCCCAAAATTTAGAGTGTATTTGTGTATGGATTTCGACTAACAACTTTGCAAGAATTAAGAATGCTTAAAAGAAGAATTGAATGTTGTGTAAAAATAATGTGGAGAAGGACTAAGGTATTGATTTCCCCTATTGATGGAATCCCTTATTGTTATGCTCATACAAATTGTTAATATATTCTATCAATCATGAACGCTATGTGTATCGTAACCCTCTCCCGAGCAATTACAATAATTTACTAGTGCACTCTCCCGAGCTACCCTAGTTAGTTTTAATTTGAATAGTTCACTTAATATTGCACCCAAGACTTTGTTATCCCAAACCCCGTCTTTACGCCTAAAGTAATAGATTCCTTCAATAACCTAGGTGTGGTGTTGTTCAACAATATACCTATATATGCACTCTTTTCCAAGTTATGCACACTAAATAGGCATAGCTAATTGGGGATCGTACCAATTAACTACAACAAGAACGAAGTTGAAAAAATAGAAATCTAAGTCACAATTTGTAATCACATAAATGATAAGTTCATCACCCAATAGGTTCCATCAAAACCTTAGAAAAGGATTTAGCTACTCATGCTCAAAGAAACAAGAATAATAATTGAAATCATAAAGAAATACTTTATATAAAATAAAAAGAATGAGTTGAGAGGATTCTGTCTTACTAATTATCCTTGCACAAGTAGTGAAATAAAGACAACATGCCTCTATTGGGCGAACTAGAGGTTTATATAGCGGTTTTAGGGCTAAAAACTAATTTTGAGTACAATTAGGACTGCTGCTGCGGCGACTTCAGCGGTTCATTCGCGGACGCGAGCGGACCGCGAACAGTAAACTTCATAGGGCTTCATTATTCGCTGTTCATCCGCAGCCGCGAATGAACCGCGGAGGAACAGTCCTGCTGATTTTTCTCTTCTTCTTCTAGCTCTCTGTACTTTAACTCTTCTCTTGGACTTTTCATCAACATATGACTCCAAAATAGCTCTTCTTAGCATCAAATGTATCACATGTACCTATAACACATAAACAAACACTAATCAAAGCATTTTGTCCTCATAAACAACATAAATACCATAACAAAGTGTGATTATTTAGGGCATAATCATAGTCAAATTCACCTATTATCAATACCCCACACTTAAACCTTTGCTCGTCCTCGAGCAACCTTAATCACACTTTAGGCCAAATGTTTTGTCTCAAACAAAATATGTCACAAAAGCTATTATTCTTGATCAACCTAAGATATGCGCAATCTTTACCTAACCGTAAATTCTCATGCCAGCACATTATTACTTACTCTACTTATTACCTAAAACTTGCAAATTTACCTTCTTCCTCTTGAATTACATGCCCTCACAAAATTTATTGAGTGAAGTTCCCACACATCAACAATTAAAAAACATGGAACTCATAAATATTGGAAAAATTCACTCACTCTCAACAAAGAACATTCATATGCATACAGACACACCATAGGCTTGCCCCTAGTGTAATACTCCACTAATCTAGTTATTCATTCATAGATCAAAAGTCTTTAAGGGTTGTAATATTGTAATGTTGGCTACGGGACGGGTAGGATACTTTTGGTTATAGTGACTAACCTCCCTAAGCACTTTTCTTTTCCTTTTTCGTTTTCTTCCTTTTGTCTCCCCTAAACATTCATTCACCTTTATTTACTTTGAATCCCCACTTGTCTTTTGTTAGTGTAACTGAACTTTCTAATTTTCATATATACATTGATATAGCTCTTTTTCTCAGAATATCTTTTTTTTCCTCATTTCTTTGCAACACATTTACATTATTTTGGCCAGTTCACTATTTTCTACCATTCATTCTTGATTTTCGCTTTTTCAATTTCCCTTCACCCCACACTTAGACTTTTGCATATTCAATACAATACAAGTGCTTCTAGGAGGTAAAGTAGAACAATATAAGATTTAGATTTTTCATGAACATTCAAGGGTTATCAAATAATAGGCTTTAAGCTCAAAGGGGTTAACTAGGATATTATGTACGGGTGAATTCATGTCTATTGATTTATGGGGTTACACAAAGAAATGCCTCTATCCTCTCTAAAACCAAATAACTTCTATTTCGCTTTGCAAACACACAAGGCAAGTTTTAGGTATCATGTAAAACATATAATGTAAGTAAAATCTCACACACACATGGCATGCAACTCATTTAGAATCCGGTTTATCTACAAAGTCCTATCAATGTTCAAGCAAGCTGTATTATGCAATTTAAGGCATATTTATAATCTACAATCAAGCATAGATAATACATTCTCAAGTTCAATTAAGATTTGCTAATGTGCATACTTGGGGTTACATGTTACCCTTTGTCCTTTAATCCTTAAAAAAAAGAAAAATCTACCTAAACCGGTTCAATAAAAACCCTTGGAAAAGAACCGTGGTCAAAAGAAAAACCAAGGGGGGATGATACACTACCTAGAAAAAGAAAATAAAAGAAATAAAAATTCCTACGTGGACTACTTCCCTCAACAGTACTTGTCCTAAATAGTCCGTCATAAGGAAGAGTCATCTACTCATATTTTTGTATTTTTTCAAATTTTCAAATTTTGTGTGTTTTTTATTCCGACTTAGACCCTTAAGAAACCCGTCGCCAAGTGTCCATCATCGGGCCAAGCCAGCTAATATAATTTAGAGCTACATCTACTATATAAAATATACAATACAAGATAAGTCTCCCACCCCACACTTAAAATCATGCCATGTCCTCATGGCATAATAATACATGTATAGCACAGAAGGGTGAGAAAACTTACCTGGGATCTACCCTGTGTCTAGCCACTTTATCACTTTCTTTTTCACCCTATCCTTCATATTCGGGTTCAACCTTCTTTTGCATTTCATGGAAGGTTTGTGCTCCTCTTCCAGGAGAATTTTATGCATGCAATATGCGGGGCTAATCCTCTTTATGTCTGCCATGGTCCACCCAATGGCAGTCGTGCATTCTTTTAGTACCTGTATAAGCTTTTGAGCCTGCACATCTAACAAACTAGAGATAATAACAGGTAACATGGAGTTAGGACCTAGAAATTCATACCTGAGATGTGATGGTAGTGGTTTAAGCAAAAGCTTTGGTGGCTCTTCTATGGATGGCTTTGCTGGTGGGGTCTCTCTTTTCTCTAAGTGTAGAGGCTCGAACTCAAGCTCTCTCTGCCAAAATCCCTTGCGTTCCAGAGATAGTACCCATTCAGCTAAACTTTCACCATTTACCTCTTCCATGTTCATCAGGCATGCTGGAAGTGGATCTTCAATGGTCAACTCTACATCGTCGGTCTCCGCTATCACATCAACCGCATCAATAAGAGAGCAGTTCGCGAACTCACTAGGGCGCCTCATGGATTTTTGCACATTGAAGATGATCTCCTCATCATTCAACCTCATCTTGAGTTCCCCAGTTTCACAATCAAATCTCCCGGTGGCTAGGAATGGTCTTCCTAGAATTATGGGAATTTCTTCATCGACCTTGCAATCAAGAATAACAAAATCGGCGGCTGGACTGTAACTTCTGTCAACCCTGTGGACTCATCCAGTTCAATGGGCAATGGAGTAGGTGTCTCAGCCTATCTGTCAATTTTCTCACATTCATTCTCAGCATCAAGATCTATATCGCTTCTTAGAGTCACTGCCATCATCTGCTTTGGGACTTGGTCCTTTAGGTTTGTTTGTGTATCTGCAGGCAATGTCCCTTGAGGACGATTGTTGAGAGACATAGCAATCTGGCCCACCTGTACTTCAATATTCTTGATGGCTGCATCATGGGAATCTATCCTCTCACTGGTTTTGGCATTTGACCCGATTACCAGTTGCATCATAGCTTTCAACTCTACGAACCCATCGTCGTGTCTACCCCCATGTGGTGGTGGAGGTGGTTGATATCCCTGCTTCTGATTGCCGAAATTCTGAGGTCTAGGATATGGGGCCATGTTGTGTGGTGGCCTCATACCTGCCGCATTAAATTGTGGCTGGGGAGGTCTGTACTGCATTGAGCCTGTTGGCCCCAGTTTTGATTACCTTGTCGCTGCCCTCCATAGTTAGCCACATAGTTCATATCCTCATGCTGATGATGATGATCTTGGTCCGCAGCCCATGGGCTACCTATGGGTTGGCTAATGCATGATATGCATAAACCACCATTGGTAGTATCTACAATGTGAACTTGCTGCTTGACCCCTGATTCTTCCACCTTCGTTGTCAAGATGCTCATTTGTGTCAATAAAGTTGCCATGTTCTCCTCTAGAGTTTTGGATGGATCCAGAGGTACAGAGTGTACCACTGGTGTGATAGGAGCATTCCTGGACATCCACCGGAATTTTGAGCCATCTTGTCTAGCAAATTTTGGCCCTCTCTCCAAGTATTGCTTAGAAAAGCCCCACCTGCTGAAGCATCTACAATATTCTTCATGCTGTCTGAAAGCCCCATGTAGAATCATAGGCCCAACATCTGCTCAGGAATCCCATGGTGAGGACACATAACAAGCATACCCTGGAATCTGCCCCAAGATTCGTGTAATGTTTCCACTGGTTTCTGCTTGAAGGTCACAATCTCATCAATTTGTTGAGCTGTCTAGTTAGGAAGATGAAACTTGATGTGGAATTGTTTAAATAACTTATCCCAAGTTGCAACGGATTTTATTGGGAGTGAGTTTAGCCATATATGTGCTGCTCCTGTAACTGAGAATGGAAAGAGTAATAATCTGATAGCTTCCGGAGTTACATTCAGTTGCCTCTGTGTCTTGCATATTGAGAGAAAGTTCTTTAGGTTCTGCTGTGGATCTTCAACCTTAGACCCAGAGAATAATCCCTTGTTTTACAACAAGTGAGGCATGTTGTTAATTATCTGGAAAGACTCAGCTTGAATTGCTGGCTCAACGATGGCAGTTGCAAAATTATCCGTTGTGGGTTGTGCCCAGTCGTATAGTGCACCTTCCTATGCCTCCTACGCCTCTTGCATATTTAACCCTGCTTGCTGGTTTTCTTGGTTTTCGTCAGAAATGTCGAAGTCTGGTTTGATTGGTTGTTGAGATTGCTGAATTTGTTTGGTAGCGTTGTTATGTGCCCGAAAAGTTTTCTCGGGGTCTGAGAGTCCTTCAATTAGTTCTCTAGTCCTTGCAGATTTTCTAGGCATGCACTTGAGTACCCAAATCAACAACCGTTAAAATATTCAATGTAAAGTGTAGAAAGAACCTGAATACACAAGAATCTTGAAATTCTGTCAATGGAAATTGATAATTCCGTTAAGTCCTCGGCAACGGCACCAAAATTGATTCACATCCAAGCAATGGTCGCAGTCAATAGAACCTGGTCTAATAAGTCCAAGATCGATCCCACAGAGAATTAACCTATCAATCACAACTTTCACAACCCAAGAGTACTTCTGAATCAAGTTCCCAAAATTTAGAGTATATTTGTGTATGGATTTCGACTAACTACTTTGCAAGAATTAAGAATGCTTAAAAGATAGAATTGAATATTGAGTAAAAATAATATGGAGAATGACTAAGGTATTGATTTCCCCTATTGATGGAATCCCTTATCGTTATGCTCATACAAATTGTTAATATATTCTATCAATCATGAACGCTATGTGTATCGTAACCCTCTCCCGAGCAACTACAATAATTTACTAGTGCACTCTCCCGAGCTACCCTAGCTAGCTTTAATTTGAATAGTTCACTTAAGATTGCACCCAATACTTTGTTATTCCTAACCCCGTCTTTACGCCTAATGTAATAGATTCCTCCAATAACCTAGGTGTGGTGTTGTTTAACAATATACCTAAATATGCACTCTTTTCCAAGTTATGCACACTAAATAGGCACAACTAATTAGGGATCTTACCAATTAACTACAACAAGAATGAAGTTGAACAAATAGAAATCTAAGTCACAATTTGTAATCACATAAACGATAAGTTCATCACCCAATAAGTTCTATCAAAACCTTAGAAAAGGATTTAGCTACTCATGCTCAAAGAAAGAAGAATAATAATTGAACTCATAAAGAAATACTTGATATAAAATAAAATGAATGAGTTGAGAGGATTCTCTCTTACTAATTATCCTTGCACAAGTAGTGAAATAAAGACAACATGCCTCTATTGGGTGAACTCGGGGTTTATATAGAGGTTTTAGGGCTAAAAACTAAGTTTGAGTACATTTAGGACTGCTGCTGCGGTGACTTTCGCGGTTCGTTCGCCGCCGCTAGCGGACCGCAAACAGTAAACTTCAGAGGGCTTCATTATTCGCGGTTCATCCGCGGCCGCGATTGAACCGCGGAGGAACAGTCCTGCTGATTTTTCTCTGCTTCTTCTAGCTCTATGTACTTTAGCTCTTCTCTTGGCCTTTTCATCAACATATGACTCCAAAATAGCTCTTCTTAGCATCCAATGTATCACATGTACCTATAACACACAAAGAAACACTAATCAAACCATTTTGTCCTCATAAACAACATAAATACCATAACAAAGTGTGATTATTTAGGGCATAATCATAGTCAAATTCACCTATTATCAACATGATATATTTCTAATGGTCGGTTATTGATATGCAATAGATATCTATACAACTACCCAATATTTCCCAGTAATTGAATAGTATTTCCTCTTTTGCTTTTTCCCAACAGTCTAAGAGTTGCAATTAATAACAATCAATGTATGCCAAATAAAATCCACGTATCCCTAAGGGATTCTATTAAACTAGGTGTAAGGCCTTGAGTCTTTGTTATTTACTTCTTCAAAAATCTAACTCACTTTCCCAAGCAAAGTAAGACTTAAATGGCTTTTGTTAATGTTTGCAACCACCAACATTATATGAAGAATGAGAAGTAAATAAATATCAACCAACCATTATGCATATATTCAATGTTAAACACCCATTTACATAACACCCATTTGGGGTCCACAACCTTAGCATTTAAGTTTACCTACACATGCTAAAATACAAAATACAAAGTGTATTAAATATCATAAATTCTTACAATGTAAGAGAATTTTCAACCAAAAGCTTCCAAAAGATAAGATATTAAAGTCTTGGAATATAGTGAAAAGAGTAGACAAGATGAGCCCACACAACATTCTAAAAACTATTTATGGAGGGACCAAATTCGGAACAAAAATTGGACAAGTTTGCCCTTCCTGGTCGCGTTTGCGACCGCAGATCTGCCGCATAATAGATCTGCGGTCCACATCTTGAGAAGCCACTCCGTAGATCCAAAACCCTAGTTGCCAGTCTTCCATCGCATTACCATTCTGTGGTCCGCATTGGGATTATGCGACCGTAGATGGCATCGCAGAGTTGAACCTAGGTTTTCTTTTTGTTGATTTTGCGGCTCAAATACGGTCCGCATGTTCGTTATGCGATCGCAAAATGCGCCGTATTCTTGACATGAGTTTTAGCTCCAGACACTCTAATGCTTTTCGATTTGAGGCGCAATTATGTGATCCGCATTTGCGATCTGCGAGCGCAGAGTGGTCCATAGATTTGCACTTGTGCAATACTTTGCCCTTTTCTTGTATTTTTGCTTCCATTTTCGTGTCCTTGGTCTTTTCTTCCTCTTGATCTGAAAGAGTACAAAACGACATAAGTATGGACTAAATTTTGCAGTAAAACAAGCTAATATCTAAGCAATTAGTATGTAAATGTGTCAAATTTCTCTGGCACATCAAGCATTTTCTACGATTCATTCTTGATTTTCCCTTTTTCAATTTCCCTTCACCCCATAATTTGACTTTTGCATATTCATTACGACACAAGTGCTTCTAGGAGGTAAAGTACAACAATATATGATATAGATTGTTTAACATTAAAGGGTTATCAAAGAACAGTCTTAAGACTCAAAGGGTTATCTAGGATACTGGTGAATTCACAGTTTATTGATTTATTGGGTTACACAAAGAAATGCCTCTATCATCTGTATAACTAAAAAACTTCTATTTCGCTTTGCACATACACAGGGCAAGTTCTGGGTATCATGTAAAACATATAATGCAGGTAAAAACTCACACACACTTAGCATGCAACTCATTTAGAAATAGGTTCATCTACAGAGTCCTATCAACGTTCAAGCAAGCTGTATTGTGCAATTTAAGGCATATCCTAGAATCTACAGTCAAAGCTTAGATCATACACTCTCAAGTTCATTTTAGTATTGCTAATGTGCATACTTGGCGTTACAAGTTAACCTTTAAACTCTAATCCTAAAAACAAAATCTACCTAACCCGGTTCAATAAAAACCCTTGGAAAAGAACCGTGGTCAAAAGAAAAACCAAGGGTGAGGTGATACACTACCTAGAAAAAGAAAAGAAAAGAAAGAAAAATTCCTACATGGACTACTTCACTCAAGAGTACTTGTCCAAATAGTCCGTCTTCAGGAAGAGCCCTCTACTCATATTTTTGGATTTTTCATGTTTTTGATTGTTTTTTGTATTTTTATTCCGACTTAGACCCTTAAGAAACCCGTCGCCCAATTTCCATCATTGGGCCAAGCCAGCTAATATAATTTACATCTACAACTACGATGTACAACATATAATAGAAGATAAGTCTCCCACCCCACACTTAAGATCATGGCATGTCCTCATGGCATAATAATCAATGTATGGCATATAAGGGTGAGAAAACTTACCTGTGACTCACTCAGAGTCGGAGGCGGTGGCTGGGTCGACATTGCTTGTGCGACCTAGAGCTTGGAACCATGCCATGAAACGGTTCTCAGACCTAGATTGCCTCTGAGACACCGCGTCCATTCCCGTGTGCAAGCCGTCCACGGAGGTGCGTAAATCCAAAAACTCCTCCTCCAAAGACCTAAGCATAGGTCTACTGGTCTGAGACCTGGATAGGCCAACTCCATAATGAGCGTGCCTAGAAGTGCCTGCTGAGTCAGTGGATCTCCGGGACTGGACAACTGGCATAGGGTTATATTCGTCATCTATGTCAATGGGGTCAGTGCCTCTACCCACTCGGATAAAAGAAGCCTTGAATGGAGCTTTTTGAGGAAGCTCACCATCCATAGGTAATATGGGAGTCCGGTGGGATGGGCACAGTGAAGTGAGTAGAGACGGGAAGTAAATCCCTTGGATTTGAGGGGTCCCCTTAGCACCATCTCGTCAGATATAAAGAGGGCAACATCAACGTCCCGCTGGGTGACAAAGCACCAGGTCAGTAATGCCCGATTAAAGTTAACATCAGTTATATTGCTGGAGGGCAGAAAGTGGTTACAAACAACCGTAAACCAGCACTTGGCAATATGGGTGAAGCTGTTGGAATTAAGAGTTATTTGGTCTTTTATCCAGATAGGATGACCATTGACAAACAAGGTCTCTATCATGGTGTCCCAAGTGACACCGGGCCTGTCGTGGTAGAAATCCACATCGCTAGAAAAAGCGGGCAGTCTCGGAGCCTTCCTAACATATGACACTTTGGCCCAAACATGCTTACCTCTAACGAAGACTTCTTTGGACATTTCATAGGGTGCGTTCCCATAGAAATCCCTAATGAGAATCATTACGAGGGTAGGTTCATCAAACAGGAATTCCATCTCCCTACGTCTAATCTCCTCGTACATATCGGGCTTTTCAGGCCGAAGAGGCATCCTATAAATTGCGATCTCCTGTTGGCAAGCCTTAGTAGCCTTGAAAGTCAGGTTTAGCTTTCTCACATGCAAAACGAGACTCGTCATAGGTCGGCTACCTAAATGAGCTTGCAGCATTCTTGGATTGTTTGGGGGCCATAATCCTGCACAAAAGAAGCAACCAAAATTTTTCATTACGTTAGTACATCGGTTGGTTACTCAGACTACACCATCCGTGGACTAAAATTGTACTACCTTTAGTGCTATCATACCATAACCCCTACTTTAGACCACATATTTCCAACAATTTCACCAAGTCTACCTAGTTCACCCCGCACTTACTCCTTTTGGGCATTCCAGCATCACCCGCATATACATACACCCTCTCCAATCATATACAACAACAATCAACCCAAACCTAAGAATTATCTCCCCTAAAAATACAACAATCATATAATACAACATAATTGGCCCAACCATGGCCCAAAACAATACCAGCTAATTCAACCACCAATGTGGGTCTCCAAACCACCATAAAAATCACAATTTAACACAATGGATACCCAACAAATTTAATTTAACATCAAAATCCCAAAAATCAATTCTACTATATTATTACTAAATTAATAGGGTATACTGACATAATTTACACAAAGCCTAGTATGGGTTTAAGCAATTACTACAAATAAAGTCTACTAAACTAATTAAACTACAAAAATTAAAGAGAAAAATAAAAAAGAAAAAGAAATTCTTACTTGTAATTAGAGGGAAGGAAGGGAGAGTGGTGATTGATGAATTTGATGAAGTGGTGGAGGAATAAGGAGAGAATTTGAGGTGTTTGTGGTAGAGAGAAGAATGAGAATTTGTATTTTTGAGAGAGAAGAAGGGGGGGGGGGGGTGTCGGCTGAAATTATGAGGGGGGAAGTGGGGCATTGTTTAAGTTAGGGTTTTAAAGGGGGGGGGGGGAATTGAAATTGTTAAAATATTATCCGCCCCTGCCCAGTTCTGCCCGCGGTCCACCGCGGTCGTGGTGGAATAGCAAAGGAGAAGGTTCAGAGGGGCCAATCCACTGCGGTTCAACCACGGTCGCGGCGGAACGGTAGTGAAACAGTTCCTCTGAATTTTTTGCCTGGGAAGCAGCAGATTCTTTTTTTTTTTTGTATAGACTAACTATAATGATTTGCACTTACAACAATTTCGTGGGTTGCCTCCCACGTAGCGCCTGATTTAACATCACGGCATGACTAAACTTAGCGCATTTCAAGGCTCGCTAGACCTTTGAGGTTCATGCAACCGTAGTTCAACCATCTCCTTGATGTCATCTAAGCCAACATATAATTTCAACCGCTGTCCATTGACTCTGAAAGTACGAGAGCCATCTATAGTTTGTATTTCCACAGCGCCAGACTGTAATGCTTCAATCACCCGGAATGGGCCATACCATCTTGATTTCAGTTTGCCCGGGAGCAACCGTAACCTTGAGATATATAGAAGTACCTTGTCCCCAGTTTTGAAGTTGTGCTCTCTAATATTCTGGTCATGTAGCCGTTTCATCCTCTCTTTGTATAATCTTGTGCTCTCGAAAGCTAGATACCAGAATTCTTCCATCTTATGTAATCCGGTGACTCTTGATTTACCCGTTTCATCCCAGCTGAGAATTAATTGCTTGAGTACCCACCATGTTTTGTGCTCTAATTCAACATGTAGGTAACAAGCTTTCCCAAATATCAAATTGTATGGTGACATGCCGATTGGTGTCTTAAAAGCTGTCATGTACGCTCATAATGCAACATCAAGCTTCCTGGACCAGTCGGTCCTCGTGGAGTTCACTATCTTTGTCAAGACACTCTTTATCTCCCTGTTGGAGACCTCAACTTGTCCACTGGTCTGTGGGTGATATGGAGTAGCCACCAAGTGTTTCACATCATACTTGGCCTACAGCTTCTCGAATGCTCGATTGCAGAAATGAGTGCCTCTGTCGCTAATGATTGCCCGTCCCAAAATGAGTGAAAATGTTCTTCTTCAGAAATCCCACCACCACCTTAGCATCTTTGGTGGGTAATGCTATAGCTTCCACCCATTTGGACACATTTTCTACAGCAACAAGAATGTACTTATTGCCATTGGAGCTGACAAAGGGACCCCTGAAGTCTATCCCCCTAACGTCAAACTCTTCCACCTGTTGGATTGGGTTCATAGGCATTTCATGACACTGGGAGATGTTCCCGGAGCGTTGACATTCGTTACACCCTTTCACCCATAAATGTACATCTTTAAATATTGTTGGCCAGTAGAAACCAGCCTCACGTATCTTGGCAGCAGGTCGAAGTCCTCCTACGTGGCCACCATATGCTGAAGCATGACTTGCCTGCAAAATAGAAGATTGTTCGATCTTGGGGATGCATCTCCGGATCATGTTATCAAGGCATATCTTAAACAGATAGGGCTCATCCTTATAATAAAGCTGGCTTTCATGAAACAATCTTTTCCTCTAGACCGATGACAGGTCATGAGGAACAATACCACTGGCCAGGTAATTTGCATAATCTATATACCATGGCGCTTTAAGGAGAGTGGTAGCGAGCAACTGCTTGTTTGGAAAGGTTTCCAAAAATTTTCCACTCTCATTGACAATTTCAGCTCCTTCAAGTCGTGATAAGTGATCAACGACTTGATTTTTGTTGTCCTTACGGTCACAGATTTCAAGATCGAACTCTTGCAGAAGCAGCACCCAACAAATTAGGTGCGACTTAGAATCTCTCTTGTCAATTAAGTACCTTAGTGCTGCATGTTCAGTGTATACTATTACCTTGGATCGTATGAGATAGGACCTGAACTTGTCGAACGCGAACACTACCACTAGCATCTCCTTTTCCATCACTGTGTAATTCAATTGTGCTCCACTCAATGTTCTACTAGCATAGTAGATTAGATGTATCAGCTTCTCCTTCCGCTAGCCAAGTACTTGCCCCACTGCATAGTCACTTGCATCTCACATAAGCTCAAATGGTTGCTCCCAGTTGGGGGCAATAATGATTGGTGTTGTGACCAGCCTCTTCTTCAGCTCCTCAAATGCAATCCTGCACTCATCAGAAAATAAAAAGGGGTGATCTTTTTCAAGAAACTTACAGAGAGGGTTTGCGATTTTAGAAAAGTCTTTAATGAACCTCTCGTAAAAACCGACATGTCCAAGAAAGCTTCTAATGGCCTTGATGGATGTTGGTGGAGGCAATTTTCAATGACATAAACTTTCGCTTGGTCTACCTCAATACCTGTAAGGCCCCGTAAAAGTTTTGTGCATGAAACCTAGTAGCTGTGGTGCCATGGTCCGAATAATGTGTTGGGAATGTGTTTCGGGGGCCCTCTGGCAGGTGGATATGTCCATAATACAAAGGAAACTCTGGCGAAAATTTTCTAAAATATAAGAGTTAGTTAAAATTTTGATAGTTTGCATATCATGTCTTTCAAAACCAACTCATTTTCAAAATCCTCATTCGAGGACGAATGATCTTAAGGGGGGAGGATGTAAGGCCCCGTAAAAGTTTTGTGCATGAAACCTAGTAGTTGTGGTGCCATGGTCCGAATAATGTGTTGGGAATGCGTTTCGGACCCTTGGTAGTGATTTAAGTTCCAAAAATATAGAGAATCAATTTTTCCAGAAAAGTGTCAATTTTGCGGTCAAGAATGCGACCGCAGATCTACTATGCGGACCGCATTCTTGTCGCAGAGCTTACCAGAAGGGTTCCCAAAATCATGTTGAAAATGCGGTCGATATGCGATTGCATAATGAATCTGCGGTGCACTTTGCGATCGTAGATCAAGAATGCGGACCGCATTGTGGTCGCATTTCGGAACAAAACTTGTGTAATTTTGAGGTCATTTCGCGGTCACGTAATAGCATTTGTACTCAGCAGCGAGGATGGTGTATTGCGGTGCCAAGGTAGACTATGTGTTCCGGACGTGAGTGAGCTTCGGAAGAGGGTAATGGCAGAGGCTCATATTTCCAGGTATTCGGTACACCCAGGTTCCACAAAAATGTATCATGACCTTAAGGAGATTTATTGGTGGACGGTATGAAAAGGGATGTGGCAAGCTTTGTAGCTAGATGCCCGAACTGCCAGCAAGTGAACGGCCCGGTGGATTAACTCAGATTATAGAAATACCAAGGTGGAAATGGGAGATGATCAATATGGATTTCGTGGTGGGGTTACCTCACACTCGGCGTAAGTTCGATTCAATATGGGTGGTAGTAGATCGACTCACCAAATCAGCTCACTTCCTGCCTGTCAAGTCCACTGATACTGCAGAGCAATATGCAAGATTGTACATCAAGGAGATAGTAAAACTTCATGGCACTCCACTTTCTATTATCTCGGATCGTGGGGCTCAGTTCACAGCCAACTTTTGGAAGAAGTTTCAGCAAGGTTGGGAACTCAGGTGAATCTCAGCACATCTTTTCATCCGCAGACCGACGGTCAGGCCGAACGGACTATTCAGACGCTTGAAGATATGTTGCGGGCTTGTGTCTTAGATTTTAAAGGTAATTGGGATGAACACTTGCCATTGATAGAATTTGCTTACAATAACAGCTATCATGCTAGCATTCAGATGGCCCCGTTTGAGGCATTGTACGAGAGAAGATGTAGGTCGCCAATCGGGTGGTTTAAGGCAGGTGAAGCGGAATTGCTAGGGCCAGATATGGTGTACGAAGCTATGGAAAAGGTCAAGGTTATTCAGGAGAGAATGAAAGCAGCACAGAGTCGTCAAAAATCCTATGCGGACGTTCGCCGAAGGGATTTGGAGTTTCAAGTCGATGATTGGGTGTTCTTGAGGGTATCTCCTATGAAGGGAGTCATGCGATTCGGAAAGAAAGGGAAATTGGGTCCTAGGTATGTCGGGCCATATCGGATCGTTCAAAGGATTGGTCAAGTTGCTTCTAGGCTAGAGTTGCCTCCTGAGATGTCATCAGTGCACCCGGTATTCCATGTGTCCATGTTGAAGAAAGTGATCGGAGATCCATCCACCATAATGCCAGTCGAAGCAATAGAGGTTAATGAAGATTTGTCATATGAAGAAGTTCCAGTTGCCATTCTTGATAGGCAAGTCCGTAAGTTGAGAAATAAGGAAGTTGCCTCTGTTAATGTATTGTGGCGAAGTCAACAAGTTGAGGAGGCCACATGGGAAGCAGAAAAAAAGATGAAGGAAAAGTACCCCTATTTGTTTGATCAAGCCTAGAAGAAATTAGGTGACCCTCCTACTCCTAGTAACTGCCATCTTGTCCAAGTTGTTTCCCTCTTAGTATTAGTAAAGTCTCCTTTGTTTTGTAATGAGATAAATGTGTTGTTGCCTTGGGTCACTTGAACCTTTCTTGATAAATGAATGCCTTATAAAAGATTTATGTGTTAAATAAGCAACAAATAGTAAGTGTAGATTGGTAATGGTTTGTTTGTGTGTACATGGTGTATTAAGATGATTAAATAAGGAAAGAACTTATTGAAGTGACTAGTTTATGTGCAATTGTTGAGGCAAGAAAGTATATATAAGTTGTGGAAAGTGTTGTATTTGTATGTTGTTGTTTGGTAATGTGTTTCGGGGGCCCTCTGGCAGGTGGATATGTCCATAATACAAAGGAAACTCTGGCAAAAATTTTCTAAAATATAACAGTTAGTTAAAATTTTGATAGTTTGCATATCATGTCTTTCAAAACCAACTCATTTTCAAAATCCTCATTCGAGGACGAATGATCTTAAGGGGGGGAGGATGTAAGGCCCCGTAAAAGTTTTGTGCATGAAACCTAGTACCTGTGGTGCCATGGTCTGAATAATGTGTTGGGAATGCGTTTCGGACCCTTGGTAGTGATTTAAGTTCCAAAAATGTAGAGAATCAATTTTTCTTGAAAAGTGTCAATTTTGCAGTCAAGAATGCGGCTGTAGATCTACTATGCGGACCGCATTCTTGCCGCAGAGCTTACCAGAAGGGTTCCCAAAATCATGTTGAAAATGCGGTCGATATGCGATCGCATAATGAATATGCGGTGCACTTTGCGACCGCGGATCAAGAATGCGGACCGCATTATGGTCGCATTCCGTAACAGAACTTGTGTAATTTTGAGGTCATTCCGCGGTCAATATGCGTACCGCATGTTGATTCTGCGATCGCAGATGCGACCGTAGAATTGACCCAACCCAGAAATTTTATAAAATTTCACCCGATCTCTTCTTTAATATAACGCCTTTCCCCTTCATTTTATCATATCATCATACCAAAATTAGAGAGAGAGAGAGGGGTTTTAGAGAGAGAAGTTCTTCATCCTCAATGATTGTTCCAACCATTTAGTCTAAAGGATTCTAGTTCCAAGATTCAACTTCCCCAAATCATTTCAAGGTAAAAACCCTAGCTATTTTCTCTAATTTTCAGTTTTAAATTGGGTAAAGAGAGGTTTGCATATAATAGCTTTTGAAAATGGAATTTTACACTCATGCATGATTATTGCACTTGATTTTTAGTAAAAGAAGTGAGTAGAAGTAAGAGTCTTCAAGAACGAGGTTGGCAAGAGTAGGATATCTTGGGTAAGAATAAAGTAGGAAGTTAAAGGAAGAAAACTCGGTACCTGGTATGTCTGGCTAATTTTGATTCTTGTGAAATCGCCTATATGTGTGAAATTTGTTTGGTTCTTGTTAAATTGACAAATTGTGTGAAATTTGTTGTTGGATGTTCAAAGTTGTTGTTGAACTATGAGTGATGTAATATGAGATATGAGCCGAAAGACAAATGAGAATTGAACTTGGTAAAAGAATTGTGAATAATGGCTATAATGGCATATATGGTACCCTGTGGAAAAGAAACGAAACACTTGAGGTGTGGTAAGTTATTGAACATAAAAGTATGAACATTCTCGGTTTTGGAACACTTGTAACTTGGTTGTGATATTGGCTTGAGAAGTAATTGAGAACATGAACCAATGTGTAAATTGCTTATTTGAACTTGTTGTAATTGTGTGTAGTGTCTTATCTGCTGTTTGTGATTGTTGTGTTTGAAAACTGTACGGTGGGATCGGGTTGCGCGCCGCAACATGAGGAAATAAGGTGTGGGTTGGGGCGATAAGGGTGGCCTAGGTAATAAGGGTGGACGAGGTAATAAGGATGGAAAGCGATCAAAATCGCAAATGAAATTGAAACAAAATTATTGATATGAAATTGTGAAATGAGACAGCAGGAGAGTTTGCAACCTGGGGGGCACTAATTGCCCCTATGTTTGACTACTTGCAATTTATGTGGTTGATTGGTTGTTGTTCTATTTGTTGACCTTAAACGTGCTTGTGTTGAGGCTTATCTGAAATGAGTAAAATGTGGGAAACATGGATAGTTAGCTTAATTGATTTCTTGATGTAATCTATTGTCCGTCTTGTTATCATGATCCTTGTTTAACGGCTTGAGTTTACTTGGGACAAAGTTTGTCCATACATACCAGTACAATTCAAGTGTACTAACGTCCCTTTTGCCGGGGACGCTACATTCGTGTTATGATTGTAGGTGGATCGGTAGCAGGCACTTCAGCTCATCGGCAGTAGTATCCTTCTCCTTCCATTGCCCGTTTTGGTGAGCCCTTTCTTCCTCGGGGCCCTGTGTGGTTCATGCCACTTTTGTTTAGATTTCATTTTGGTTTTGTAAGGTATAGCCGGAGCCTTGTTACCAGCAAGTATTGTATTCCCCTTTTTGTATCCTATAGGCTCTGTAGACATGTAAACTGTGGGATTCCAGTCTTATGTATATATTATGTTACGTCGGGCATTGTAAAAACTGCAAACTTGTTAATGAATCACTCGTATGGTTTTAATTATTTATTATGAAATCATTCATGGTTAGTAAGATATTTGGTTAATGAGAAACAATCAACAGAGGGGTAACACGTGGGAATGAAAGGCACCCAGGTCCGCTTGACTGGGGCTACCCAGTCAGGCGCCGATCATGTCCCTCGATTTGGGGCGTGACAATACCCTTGCTCGAAACCCGGTGCCCCAAGACTATACCTTCTTGTACCATGAAATGGCACTTATCCCAGTTTAGCGCCAAGTTTTTCTCCATACACCATTTCAGCACTCTTGTCAGATTGACAAGGAATTCATCGAATAAATTCCCTACAACTGAGAAATCATCCATGAATACGTCCATGATATCTTCCACCATGTTAGTGAATATGGCCGCCATGCACCTTTGGAATGTGGCCGATGCATTGCATAATCTGAATCGCATCCTCCTGAAGGCAAAAATGCCATATGGGCATGTGAAGGAGGTCTTCTCTCTATCCTCGTGGGCTATTGAGATCTAACTGTACCCCGAGTACCCATCCAAGAAGCAAAAGTGTGACCTCCCTGCCAACCTGTCAAGCATCTGTTTCATGAAACGAAGTGGGAAGTGGTCATTGCGGGTGGCTAGATTTAGTTTCATGTAGTCCATTCATATCCTCCACCCGATGACTGTTCTTGCTGAGATTAATTCATTATTCTCATTTTGCACCACCGCCGTGCCACCTTTCTTTGGCACAGATTGAACTGGGCTAACCCAGCTACTATAGGAAAATAATTCTCGCGTCTAGCCACTTTATTGCGTCTTTCTTCACCACTTCCTTCATGTTTGGATTCAGCCTTCTTTGTTGTTCCCTGGAAGGTTTGTGCCCCTCTTCCAGGAGAATTTTGTGCATGCAATATGCGGGGCTGATCCCCATTATGTCTGCCATGGTCCACCCAATGGCAGTTTAGCATTCTTAAAGTACCCGTATAAGCTTTTGAGCCTGCACATCTAGCAATCCAGATGAGATAATAACAGGTAAAGTGGAGTTAGGGCCTACAAATTCATACATGAGATAAGCTGGTAGTGGCTTAAGTTCCAGCTTTGGTAGCTCTTTAATGGATGGTTTTGCTGGACGGGTGTCACGACCCTAGTTCACCAATCGTGAACATGTCGTGATGGCACCCAGTCCCCACGACTAGGTAAGCCTAACACATTGCAGAAAATACACATTTATGAACTTTAAACAAGAAATAGCGGAAGATAATATAAATAGGAATGTAATCCGTGCCGCTTGGCACATACACTCGTCAAACACACTGTGTAAAAATACCACCAAGACCCGGAATCCCACGGGCAACACAGACTAAAAGAGAATATACAACTGAGGCTCTATGTATAAAGAGTATCTAACAACGAAGTGAAGGAAAGATATCTACTAGTACGAATAGAATAGAAGGATGGCCTCCGGATCCGCGGACGTAGCAGATCATACCTCGAGGTCTCCCAAAACGCCGTTGAATCCTGATATGAGTCTGTCCTGATGTACCTCGATTTGCACAACAAAAGTGTGCAGAAGAGTAGCATGAGTACACCACAGCGGTACTCAGTAAGTGCCAAGCCTAACCTCGATGGAGTAGTGACGAGGAAGGTCAGGACCCTACTGAGAAGCAATAATATAGTGATAATAACAATAATAAACAGTTTAAATAATAATAATTTCCGCAATAACAACAATAAAATGATTACTGCAACCGTCTACAATTTAAGCTAACAATAAATAACCAACTCAATAAAACAAGTCCAGGACCTGTGGGAATTGAACCCACAGTCCCATTAACAGCACCCTTGGGTCTCTGGGAATCGAACCCGCAGCCCATGTCTCAATAATATCTCAATAACTGGAATCGAACCCGTAGTCCCTACCAATAACTCGGGATCTCGGGAATCGAACCCGTAGTCCCTACAAATAACTCAGGATCTCGGGAATCGAACCCGTAGTCCCTACAAATAACTCGGGATCTCGGGAATCGAACCCGTAGTCCCTACAAATAACTCAGGATCTCGGGAATCGAACCCGTAGTCCCTACCAATAACTCATCAATAAACTTTGGGTCTCCGGGAATCGAACCCGCAGCCCTTGGATCTCCGGGAATTGAACCCGCAGTCCTCAAGCACATCAAATAAAGGAATACACAGAGAGAATAAATTATGCTTATCTATAACTTCACCGAATAATAGTGCAAATAAATTTCAAGAAGTTCAAATAAGACAATTAGGCAACTAAACAGTTAAGTACTACCTAATCATGCTTTTCTAACTACTAGCGGGTAAAATATCAAATTAACAGCTAAAGACATGAATATCACTCATCGAACATTTTAAATAAAGTACGTATTCAACAACGAGCGCATGTACACGCCCGTCACCTCGCGTACAAGGCATTTAAACTATCACATAATATCCTAGGGGTGAAAATTCCCCCACACGAGGTTAGACAAGCCACTTACCTCAATTCCGGTACAAAACCGCTAAGAAATAACCCTCTTGCCACGAATGTCGGCCTCCACAAGTGTAGTATCTGATAAAAATCAATAGAATCACATCAAAATAGGCCAATTGAGCATTACCCAATCAAAATAACTCAAAATACACCAAAACCCACAAGTTGCCAAAACCCGACTTTCGGTACGCTTATCGAAAAATCACGAAAATTATATATTCGGGTTCCTTATCTCAATATGAGTCCGTGCATATAAAATTTATCGAAATTGGACTCCATTTGCCCATTCAAATCAAAGATTTCCTAAATTTTAGGCCTAGGGCTAAATCCTCCATAAATTACCCCAAATTCCTCCATTTTCATGATATAATTGCATAATATTATCAATACTAATCATAAGATGAGTCCATAGATGATTACCCGATGATTTCCATTGAATCTCCCTCAAACATTGCCCAAATCGCCTCTTAAGCCGAGACCCCAAATGTTGGAATGTTTCTGAAATTTTCTAACTTCTCATACAATTAACTCTCTGCGATTTCCGCTTCTGCGGACAAAATTCCGCTCCTGCGAGCCCGTATCTGCGACCAACTGGTCGCTTCTGCGATCCCAGGCCTAACTGGCCAACCCCGCTTCTGCGAGAAAAGGACCGTTTCCGCCCGTCCGCTTCCGCGATTGGACAACCGCTCCTGCGAGAATTCCCGCTTCTGCGCACCAGATTCCGTTTTTGCGGACCCGCCTAGGGGATAAATCCTCCGCTCCTGCGGATCTCCCTAATCCGCCTCTAGACCGCTTCTGCGTAACACCTTTCGCACCAGCAACACCACCTCAGCGGAACAATACCCGCTTCGGAGAGCACAAGCGCTTCTGCGCTCCTCAGTCTGCTTCCGCGGGCTCGCCTCCGCGCCCATATTTCCGCAGGGGCGAAAATGACAGAACCAGAATACTTCAACCTGCAATTTCCATGCTTTCTCCCGTTTAACCATCCGAAAACACCCCGAGGCCCCCGGGACCCCAACAAAAACCACCAACATATCCCAAAACGCGATACGAACTTATTCCAATCATAAAAACACGTCTAACAACATCAAAACCCATAATTCACATCGAATTCAAGCCTAAATTTCTTAAAACCTTCCGAATTGCACACTCGATCTAAAACCCGACCAAACGACGTCCGAATGACCTGAAAATTTGCGGACATATCCAAAATCACATAACGAAGCTACAGAAATTGTCGGAATTCCATTCCGACCCCGGATCAAAATCTCACCTATCGATCGGATTCGCCAAAATTTCAAACTTCGGCATTTCAAGCCTAATTGAGCTACGGACCTCCAAAATACATTCCGAACGCGCTCCCAACCCCGAAATCACCTAACGGAGCTAATGGAACCATCGTATTTCCGTTCCGAGATCGTCTTAACACAGTTCCGGCTACGGGCCATTTTCCAACTATAAAGCTTCTAGTTAGGGACTAAGTGTCCCAAAACACTGAAATTCCAGAACTGAACCTCCCGGCAAACCACAATAGCAGAAATGAACGTAGGGAAACAATTAAATTTTGGATTGGGGCGTAATTTTCTAAAATGACCGGCCGGGTCGTTACATCTTCCCACACTTAAAAGATTCGTTCGTCCTCGAACGAGCACAGAAAACATACTTGGAGTGGTGAAAAGATGAGGGTACTAGCTGCGCATATCCTGTTCGGTCTCCCAAGTCGCCTCCTCGACCGGCTGACCCCGCCACTGAACCTTTACTGGAGCGATGCTCTTTGACCTTAGCTTCCTGACTTGCCTGTCTAGAATGGCTACTGGCTCCTCAACATAAGACAGATCCTCGTCCAGCTGAACAGAAGTGAAATCCAACACATGCGATGGGTCACCATGGTACCTCCGGAGCATAGAGACATGAAATAGGGGATGGACTCCGGCTAGGCTGGGATGTAAGGCCAACTCATAAGCAACCTCCCCAACATGCCTCAAAATCTCAAAAGGGCCAATAAATCTAGGACTTAGCTGGGCACATTAGCCTGATATAATATGAAGATATTCCCTCTTGTTCAAACAATTAAGTCTTAGAGCTTAATTCCAACATCCGAAATTCTGTGTCAGGCTTGTTTTCATCAAGAGATCACTCAATATTCCTCAAACGCCGTCCTCAAACATGACTGCATAACCTTGCTGGATTCTTACCTTACAACACAAAATCCACAGGACCACGATAATATTTTATGATCAAATTAGCCAAAAATTCAACGAATCGGATGCTCCCATTGCACCTCACGATCTACATAGGTCTCGTTCCAACTTTTACAATACTGAAACGACGGAAGAGATGTGCCGATATCCATAACCAACTAGTGAATCAACAATTCATTGGGTCTATACTCCTGACAGGATCCATTACCTTGTCCTAAACTAGAGGATGATCCTTTCCTCTATAATATACTTCATATAATCGGTTTGCACTGACCCCAAATCACATAATCTCATCTCACCTAGTACGAACTGCTCAGGCAATAAGCCATATCAGACATAATCAAAAGTCCCACAAGATGATACAATGTGCTAGTAGGCTATTAATACGTACGTGGTACAAAAGGAAGGCGAACACTAGAGAGAACTATTCAACTCTCACACTATCATGGACTTCCTCAGAAAAATAGGAAACAGAACACATACAAGCAATTATAGATACTAAAATAAACATCACACTGTTGCGGCGTGCAACCCGATCCCAAGAGTATACCCATGGCGACGTGCCACCCGATCCCAAAAATATAACCATGGCGGCGTGCCACCCGATCCCAACAATATAACCATGGCGGCGTGCCATCCGATCCCAACAATATAACCATGGCGGCGTGCCATCCGATCCCAACAATATAGACTCACACAAGGAGTCATATGTCGAGCTGAATAGCTCGTCACATCAAAATACGGAATATCGATCATAAGCATACTAAGGTGCATGATATCAGACTCAATGAAAACATATAGCGCTATAGGCTATGAACTCAAGCACAACTGAGGTGCGATATAAGATATGAGTCTCAAGAGCCATCATGCTCATATAACATCATCGCTGAGCGGAACCTAAACACATAAGGAAATTACCAAGCCGTCGCACACTCATACGGCGCAATATATCTTTACTTGAATAAACTAACCGCGAAATAAGACCGCGACTATCCCTCCATAAAGGGCGCATTGCTGGAAGAAGCACAAATGGCATGATGCAAGGCTCACTTTCACATCTAAATCTACCCACCGACCTTAAGTCTATCCTGGTCGTGCCAAGCTAAGTCAATAATATTTCACAGGTCTATAACCCAATAAGTAGAGTGCCCTCCAGACATAAGTTCTCAAATGGATGATATCACCAAAATCCTCATTCTTGGTTTAAATTTCTAACCAATCAAGTGACTACAAGTCACACCTATACAATCTTCTTGTGGGTCAAGCTCCCACCATCTTCCGAATAATTAAACGGGCTTGCACATTCAACCCACCGGCCGCACTAACACGGAAAAGCGATCAGGAGTCCCTAACCGGGATGCAAGGCCTTTCCCACAAGGTTATACTGACGTTACTACCCATCTTACTCAAATACTGAGACTCCTCTCATGCTCATCCGAGCTCTTTATATCTTATTCATTCATCCAACTGCGACCTTGGTTCTTACTTTAAATTCCATACCGCTCACTGCACTTCACATGCCGATATATGATAGACACGATTTCCATCACAACTCTAGAACTGACAATAGGCTAATACTTCATCACATAAGACCTTCCATTTTAACTCACTACAGGAGAGCTATAACAACATACGGCGAATTCTCATAGCCATCGAATATGCCAATATCTAAGTAGTGGTCCAAGCCACCATAACCCTTCCCGAGATCTGCCTACTCGTAACAGGCCATTAACAGAAGAATACTTCAGAACAACATCAATCACTGCAGCCGACAAGTCTCAAATGCACCGCCACAAATCACATGCATAACTCGCTCACGTTGCATGAACCGATCATTGACATCAATATGCCAACTCAGCTATGGCTAATCAATCTACTTCCTTCCAGTTTATCCTGGATTGCCTTAGAAATGTTAATATCTCCCTTCAATACCTAACTTATTCCAACTGCACTCACTCCGAGTGACCTTAAATCATAAGGCCATGCTATCTCCAGAACGACGACCATTTCATGTCTCTCAAATACTACACCATAAGTCAAAACATCATAGATCGTTTTGTGCCTTTCTTCATAAGTTGCTTCAAAAGCTTGAGCCTTAAATGTACTTATAGACTCAAAATTTTCAGGCACCACACTTTACCTCTTGAATTCACTAGGACCGCTATTGAGAACCATCCGGTTCTAACTTGCCCCAATATGTAACCAACTCTACTGAATTTCTTTATAACATATGAATACCCTCTCGATGAAGCACCCAGCGGAATCACTTCCCGCGAAGCCTGCACCTATACGAGGCATAAATCATAAATTTTCCCTCATGTTTGAACATGAGCCAGTATGCCTAACTATAACATGCATTCAACAATTCATATACTAAAATTACCACTCGTGGTCTTTTTCCGTAGCTGCAATAACCCATTAATACACTAATATCCAGAATTCACACAGATAATTAACAATGCAACCCAATATTAAGCGGTGGGACTCTCCCACTTAGCCCAAAGCCACTATTACACGACTCTCGAACACATTAGAACCATTCTCTCGAGTCATTTACCATTATTCAACTGCAACTCACTTGATCCAACGAATATAACCACATGTGCTCTATTAGCACTCTAACATCATAGGGTATGACCTCATCCCAATACAACCAAACATCTTCTCGCTCCATGCACCGAGCATTCTCTACCAACAACATCTTAAAACATACTATGATTCACACACGCCTACGAAGCACCATGTAGCCTTTGTCAAATATTTCCTTGCTGATAATAAAATGCAGAGTTTATTAGGGACACAGGAACATCTAAAGTCCCAACATTATACCATACGAGCCTCAACTCTTGCCCATCCGCAAGTTTTCAAGAACTTTTTGAATAGCACCTAAATACATCGCAGGCCAAATATGATACGACATATGACCCATAATTACATCGTTGATAGTGAAATCCTTTCACTTGACACGAAGCCTTATGATACATCTTGCTAATCCATGATACTAGCCCTTAACATTCGTACGTCTTCATCATAAAACAAGCCAAAGGCATTCGCTTGGTACATGTCCTTCTTAAGACAATTAAACTCATTTTCCCCAGTATCTCTGCTGGTTGAATCCTTCGCTAAATAGATATCTCATATGAACCATATAGTCTTTATTACCACCAACTATCTTTAAATCTACATCCACCTTGTGATTCTACCATTACTGTGACGATTAGGCAGTTAAGTAAACCTTCTCAAGACCGTACTTATCAACCGAATGTCAGAACCTAGTGCACCCCCATGTGCACAATTGAAGATCTCTCAATTCTCTTGCATTATCGATATGGATGACACGCGGTAATAATGGTTGAGTAAATTTTTGACTCCCTTGAGATCTCTCTGTAGCGTCACGAACCGTCGGCGCATACTTGATACCGAGCGTGAAATTTCAATACACGAGTGGATGCTAAAGAACATATGACATAGGCTACAATTGAATAAATGGCGCACGATAAGGAATTCAAAGAATTGAAGAGTCTTCCTAAAAAGTTACATAGCCCCTCGTAGATAAATACAGACGTCTCTGTATCGATCAACGAGAATCTAAGTAACCGGTATGTGTCCCGTGACTCCTATGAACCTAGAGCTTTGATACCAACTTGTCACGACCCTAGTTCACCAATCGTGAACATGTCGTGATGGCACCCAGTCCCCACGACTAGGTAAGCCTAACACATTGCAGAAAATACATGTTTATGAACTTTAAACAAGAAATAGCGGTAGATAATATAAATAGGAATGTAATCCGTGCCGCTTGGCACATACACTCGTCAAACACACTGTGTAAAAATACCACCAAGACCCGGAATCCCACGGGCAACACAGACTAAAAGAGAATATACAACTGAGGCTCTATGTATAAAGAGTATCTAACAACGAAGTGAAGGAAATATATCTACTAGTACTAATAGAATAGAAGGAAGGCCTCCGGATCCGCGGACGTAGCAGATTATACCTCGAGGTCTCCCAAAACGCTGTTGAATCCTGATATGAGTCTGTCCTGATGTACCTGGATCTGCACAACAAAAGTGTGCAGAAGAGTAGCATGAGTACACCACGGCGGTACTCAGTAAGTGCCAAGCCTAACCTCGATGGAGTAGTGACGAGGAAGGTCAGGGCCCTACCGAGAAGCAATAATATAGTGATAATAACAATAATAAACAGTTTAAATAATAATAATTTCCGCAATAATAACAATAAAATGATTACTGCAACCGTCTACAATTTAAGCTAACAACAAATAACCAACTCAATAAAACAAGTCCAGGACCTGTATGAATTGAACCCACAGTCCCATTAACAGTACCCCTGGGTCTCCGGGAATCGAACCGCAGCCCATGTCTCAATAATATCTCAATAACTCAGGATCTCCGGGAATCGAACTCGCAGTCCCTACAAATAACTCAGGATCTCGGGAATCGAACCCGTAGTCCCTACAAATAACTCAGGATCTCGGGAATCGAACCCGTAGTCCCTACAAATAACTCGGGATCTCGGGAATCGAACCCGTAGTCCCTACAAATAACTCAGGATCTCGGGAATCGAACCCGTAGTCCCTACAAATAACTCATCAATAAACTTCGGGTCTCCGGGAATCGAACCCGCAGCCCTTGGATCTCCGGGAATTGAACCCGCAGTCCACAAGCACATCAAATAAAGGAATACACAGAGAGAATAAATTATGCTTATCTATAACTTCACCGAATAATAGTGCAAATAAATTTCAAGAAGTTCAAATAAGACAATTAGGCAACTAAACAGTTAAGTACTACCTAATCATGCTTTTCTAACTACTACCGGGTAAAATATCAAATTAACAGCTAAAGACAGGAATATCACTCATCGAACATTTTAAATAACGTATGTGTTCAACAACCAGCGCATGTACACTCCCGTCACCTCGCGTACAAGGCATTTAAACTATCACATAATATCCTAGGGGTGAAAATTCCGCCACACGAGGTTAGACAAGCCACTTACCTCAATTCCGGTACAAAACCGCTAAGAAATAACCCTCTTGCCACGAATGTCGGCCTCCACAAGTGTAGTATCTGATAAAAATCAACAGAATCACATCAAAATAGGCCAATTGGGCATTACCCAATCAAAATAACTCAAAATACACCAAAACCCACAAGTTGCCAAAACCCGACTTTCGGTACGCTTATCGAAAAATCACGAAAATTATATATTCGGGTTCCTTATCTCAATACGAGTCCGTGCATATAAAATTTATCGAAATCGGACTCCATTTGCCCATTAAAATCAAAGATTTCCTAAATTTTAGGCCTAGGGCTAAATCCTCCATAAATTACCCCAAATTCCTCCATTTTCATGATATAATTGCATAATATTATCAATACTAATCATAAGATGAGTCCATAGATGATTACCCGATGATTTCCATTGAATCTCCCTCAAAAATTGCCCAAATAGCCTCTTAAGCCGAGACCCCAAATGTGAAATGTTTCTAAAATTTTCTAACTTCTGATATAATTAACTCTCTGCGATTTCCGCTTCTGCGGACAAAATTCCGCTCCTGCGAGCCCGTATCTGCGACCAACTGGTCGCTTCTGCGATCCCAGGCCTAACTGGCCAACCCCGCTTCTGCGAGAAAAGGACCGTTTCCACGCGTTCGCTTCCGCGATTGGACAACCGCTCCTGCGAGAATTCCCGCTTCTGCGCACCAGATTCCGTTTCTGCGGACCCGCCTAGGGGATAAATCCTCCGCTCCTGCGGATCTCCCTAATCCGCCTCTAGACCGCTTCTGCGTAACACCTTTCGCAGCAGCGACACCACCTAGGCGGAACAATACCCGCTTCGGCGAACACAAGCGCTTCTGCGCTCCTCAGTCCGCTTCCGCGGGCTCGCCTCCGGGCCCATATTTCCGTAGGGGCAAAAATGACAGAACCAGAATACTTCAACCTGCAATTTCCATGCTTTCTCCCGTTTAACCATCCGAAAACACCCCGAGGCCCCCGGGACCCCAACAAAAGCCACCAACATATCCCAAAACGCGATACGAACTTATTCCAATCATAAAAACACGTCTAACAACATCAAAACCCATAATTCACATCGAATTCAAGCCTAAATTTCTTAAAACCTTCCGAATTACACACTCGATCTAAAACCCGAACAAACGATGTCCGAATGACCTGAAAATTTGCGGACATATCCAAAATCACATAACGAAGCTACAGAAATTGTCGGAATTCCATTCCGACCCCCGGATCAAAATCTCACCTATCGATCGGATTCGCCAAAATTTCAAACTTCGGCATTTCAAGCCTAATTGAGCTACGGACCTCCAAAATACATTCCGAACGAGCTCCCAACCCCGAAAACACCTAACGGAGCTAATGGAACCATCGTATTTCCGTTCTGAGATCGTCTTAACACAGTTCCGGCTACACGCCATTTTCCAACTATAAAGCTTCTAGTTAGGGACTAAGTGTCCCAAAACACTCTGAAATTCTAGAACCGAAGCTCCCGGCAAACCACAATAGCAGAAATGAACGTAGGGAAACAGTTAAATTGGGGATTCGGGCGTAACTTTCTAAAATGACCGGCCGGGTCGTTACAACGGGTCTCTCTCTTTTTTAAGTGTAGGGGTTCAAACTCCAACTATCTATCCCAAAACCCCTTAACTTCCAGAGATAGCACCCTCTTTGCCAAACATTCACCGTTTACCTCTTTTAAGTTCATCTAGCATGCCTGAAGTGGATCTTCAGCAGTAAATTCTACATCATCTGTCTCCACTATCACATCTATTGCCTCAATGAGAGAGCATTTCGCGAACTCACTAGGGCGCATCATGGATTTTTGTACATCAAATATGATCTCCTTATCATTAAGCCTCGTCTCTAGTTCCCCGGTCTCACAATCAATCAGTGCTCTCCCTGTGGCTAGGAATGGTCTTCCTAAGATTATAGAAATTTCCTCATCCACCTTGTAGTTAATAATAACAAAATCGGCGGGAAACACAAACTTCCCCACCTAGATGAGCACATCATCCAATATACTGAATAGATGCTTAACCGTCCTATCAGCAAGCTGTAATAACATACAAGTAGGCCTGGCTATCCCGATGCCCAGCCTCTTATAGATCACCAAGGGCATAAGATTTATGCTCGCCCCCAAATCACACAATGCCTTAACAAAGGCAAAGTTTCATATAGTGCATGGAATAGTGATGCTACCTGGGTCAGATAGCTTCTCAGCTATGGGTCTAGAGACCATTGCACTACATGTCTGTGTACGAGTTACGGTGGCCAAGTCATGGAAATCAAATTTCTGTGACATCAAATCTTTCTGCATCTTATCACAACCAGGCATTTCTTTCAAAGCTTCAATTAAGGGAATGTTTACCTGGATTTGCTTGAGCATCTCGAAAAATCTCTTGTATTGCTCCTCTTTCTGGTGTTTGGCCTACCTTTGGGGAAATGGGGTTGTAGGCCTCTTCTTCCTAATCACTTGGGATTTTTCTTTCTCTTTAACATGTTCCACAACCGACTGCTCTACTGGTTCAGGTACATTCTCCGTTCCTTGTTGCACATCATTACTTTCAGCTACTGACTGGACTATAACTTTTTTAAACCTAGTGGACTCATCCAGTTCAATGGGTACTGGAGTGAGTGTCTCAGCCTGCAAATTTCCTCTATCTCTTTCCTACTCGGCATCAAGATCTCTTCCACTTCTCAGATTAACTGCCATCGGCTGCTTTGGGATTTGATCCTTTGGGTTTGTTTGTGTATCTGCAGGCAATGTCCCTTGAGGACAATTGTTAAGTGACGTAGCTATATGGCCCACCTATACTTCAATATTCTTGATAGCTGCATCATGTGCATCTATCCTCTCATTGGTTTTGGCATGTGACCCAATTACCTGCTGCATCATAGCTTTCAACTCTTGCGAACCCATCGTCGTGTCTACCCCCATGTTGTGGTGGGGTGGATGATACCCCTGCTACTGGTTGTTGAAATTCTGAGGTCTAGGATATGGGGCCATATTGTTTGGTGGCCTCATACCTGCTGCATTATATTGTGGTTGTGGAGGCCTGTACTACTGTGGAGCCTACTGACCCCAACTCTGGTTACCCTGTCGCTCCCTTCAATAATTAGCCACACAGTTCATGTCTTCATGTTGGTGATGATGTTCTTGGTCCATAGCACATGGATTACCTATGGGTTGGCTAATGCAAGATGTGCATAAAGCACCATTGGTAGTATCTACAATGTGAACCTGCTGCTTGACCCCAGATTCTTCCACCTTCTTCGTCAGGATGCTCATTTGTGTCAATAAAGTAGCCACGTTCTCCTCCAAAGTGTTGGAAGGATTCAGATGTACAGAGTGTACCACTGGAGTGATAGGAGCAGTCCTGGTCGTCCACCCAGAGTTTTTAGCCATCTTTTCGAGCAAATTCTGCCCTTCTCTCCAAGTCTTGCTCAGAAAAGCCCCAGCTGCTAAGGGATCTACTATATTCCTCATATTGTCTGAAAGCCCCATGTAGAACCTTTAACCCAACATCTATTCAAGAACCCCATGGTGAGGACACATAACCAACATACCTTTGAATCTGCCCCAAGTTTCATGTAATGTCTCCATTGGCTTCTACTTGAAGCTCACAATCTCATCAATTTGCTGAGCTGTCTTGTTAGGTGGATGAAACTTGTTGTTGAATTTCTTGACTAACTCATCCCATGTTGCAATAGAGTTTATGGGGAGTGATTTTAGCCATACTTGCGCAGCCCCTGTAACTAAAAACGGAAATAGCAATAATCTGATGTCTTCCGGTGTCACGTTTGGTTGCCTCTACGTCTTGCATATATAAAGAAAGTTCTTCAGGTGCTGCTGTGGATCTTCAACCTTAGTCCCAGAGAATAGTCCCTTGTTCTGCAACAAGTGTAGCATGTTATTGGTAATCTGGAATGATTCAGCTTGAATGACTGGCACAATAAATGCAGTTGCAAAATTATCAGCAGTTGGCTATGCCCATTCAAATAATGCACCTTCATGCGCCTCATGCGTCTCTTGTATGTTCAACCCAGCTTGCTGGTTTGGGTTGTTCACGTCTCCCATGTCGAAATCTAGTTTAATTGGTTGCTGAGATTGCTGAAGTTGTTTGATTGACCTTTTACGTGCCCGAAAAGTTTGCTTTGGATTTGAGAGTCCTTCAATTAGTTCTCCAGTCCTTGCAGTTTTCCTAGGACCCAATTGAACAACCGTCAAAATGTTCAATGTAGAGTGTGTAAAAAGAGCCTGAGTACACAAGAATCTTGTAGTTCTGTCAATGGCAATTGATAATTTCGTTAATTTCCCGGCAACGACGCTAAAATTGATTCACGCCCAAACAACGGTCGCTTTCAATATAATCCGGTCTATTAAGTCCAGAGTCGATCTCACATAGAATTAACCTATCAATTGCAACTTCCAATTCCCAATAATACTCCAGAATCAGCTTCCCAAACTTTTGAATATATATTAGTGGATGATTTCTACCAACTAAGTTTTACAAGAAACTAAATAATTGAAGGAAATAATTGAATGTGATTTAAAGAATAAAAAGAAAAACTAAGGTATTGATTTCCCCTATTGATGGAATCCCTTCTAGTTATGCTCATACAAATTGTCAATATTATTCTATCAATTAGGAACTGACTGTAATTCTCTCCTGAGCAACTACAATAATTTACTATTGCACTTTTGCGAGCTACCCTAGCTAGCTTTAATTTGAAAAGTTCACTTTAGATTGCACCCAAGGTTTCGTTATTCCTAAGCCCACCTATACGCCTACAATTATAGATTCCTCTACTAATCTAGGTGTGGTGTTGTTCAACAATTACCTAAATATGCACTCTTTTCCAAGTTATGCACACTAAATAGGCTTAGCTAATTGAGGTATCCTATCAATTAACTACAACAAGAACGAAGTTGAACAAATAGAAATCTAGCTAACAATTTGTAATCACATAACCCAGAATTTCATCAATCAATAGGTTCCATCAAAACCTTAGACAAAGATTTAGCTACTCATAATCAAATAAACAAGATAGATAATTGAATTCATAATCAAAGATTCAATGTAAAAGAAAGAAAGATGTTGAGAGAGTTCTCTCTTACTAGTTGTCACGACTCCTTTTCTTCTACGTATACCCGCTATTTACTATTACACCCCGAGAAGGGATATAATAATAACAGGGAAGCAGTTTTTCCACTTAAAGGACAATCTGAACGGGATTTATTGATTAGATTTCATAGTCGTCACTTGGGAATATAATGGTGTCCCAAGTCACCGGTTTAATCCCGAACCGAGGAAATTATGACTCTATTTAATAGTCCGCGAAACTAGAAATCCGGATAAGGAATTTTGTTAACTCGGGAGAAGTTGTTAGGCACTCTCGAATTCCGTAGTTCTAGCACGGTCGCTCAACTGCCGTATTTGTTATATTTGATTTCCTTATATGCCTTAGTTTAAAATGCTATTGATGTTCCGCTGTGGTTGATTTTAGGATTTCGCGACATTGCGAAAACACATTTCGAATCACACCGCAACCAGTACGCCTCTGACCTTAATGCATTTCAGCTTTGTCCGGATTTTGATTTGAGTCACATAAATGTGCACTCGTATTAGGAATGTATATTTATTATAAATCGTGACCAAAGGTGTCTACTTCTTGTTAATTTTTGGAGAAACCGTGGAATACGCTAAACGGTCTTTCCAATTTCTAACATTTTCATAGGAAATTATGGATGGCCCCGCAACTATGCCTTTGTGATTTGGTGAGGCTCGTCCCCGTTTTTATTAAGGTTTTTCCTAAGTATAATATATTTTATATTTCTGTTTTTTCTCAGGTATAAATGTTTTAGATTTATGTCATTTTTATATCAACCTTTATTGGGATTTAGGCCCTCTTTTATATGCTATTGGGGTTGAAATCCAGGCTTCCTCACATTATTGCACCCAGCTGCAGGTGGATAGCTAGGTTCCAGCAAACATTTTCATTTTTATCCCAAGGCATTAATGCCATGTCAATTAGGTCTGGGCCTGTATTCACGGCGAGGCCCAGATTACTACGTCTAAAGCGGAATCAAAGAAGATTAACATTTTAACAACAGTACTACGAACAACTACTATTCAATACTAACAATTAACTATTTCAAATAATGGCAAATTACAATTGATCCTTACTGATTTCAATATTGTCAATTATACAAAAATGTCAACACTACTTTAATCAACTTGTTACTATTTAATTACAAAATTAACAGAGTATGAATCTATGAATTATCTATTGATTAAGACACTATTTACAGAGTTATTATTGCTCTCATAAAATTGAAAATGGTGTTCTAAACTTCAACTAGACATGCTTGAATTACCACTGTTATTACAACCACATTTAGATTACCATATCACAATAGCTTAATACGAGTTTTGTAGCTAAACCAATTTTAACAGTGATATAACAGTAACACGATTTAAACTATCTACTACTCATGCTTTTCAAATTAATTGATGCTGATTTAGAACTTGATTATTGAAAATATCTAAGTATTAGTATTACATGTCCAATTTCAGAATAGTTATAAATCCAAGTGTATTAACTGTGTTTTAGCCGGTTTTAGTTTTAGATTTAGGTGATAATTCTCTACCTAGCTATTTTATCCTGCTGTTATCGAGTTAAAGCATATATCTAGTCTACTAATTATTAAACCAAGCCATAAATGAATTACAAGGATCTAAGTACTTTCAAATTACATAATGGAATACAAATACATAAAAATTCATATAACACGATTGCATATCATTTCTCCAATCAGCAGCTAATTACAACTTTAGGTCAATAGTAGTGTACCTGGTTCAAAAAAGATTGATGAGTTTGGAGTTTGAGAAGAAGAATAGTTAGCAACCAACAACAATGATACATCAACAACAATAAAATGATTTAATCACAACAAAGAGCTATCAAAACTCCAAATATGGAACCCAGCAAATCAAACCCAAGTAAAATCAAAGAACCCAGCAAAGTCGAGAGGAATTAGTGAAAAATCGACCCACAGAACTCCCAGAATAGCACTCAAGTTAATCAACTTTCATAAATGTATATAACCCTAAGTTGTATATTTCAAAATTTTAGAACTCTTTTTGATTTCAAAATATGGACCAATTTCTGAATTTCCAAAATCCAACCCCTTTTCAGGCTTATTACAAGTCTATTTATAGAGTCATTTTTGGGGGAATTTCAAATAAGTTAATTCTATTTCCCTCCCCTTGTTCTTTTCAATTATTTACAGTATAGTCCATTAAAACTATATCGAAATGCCCTAGAACCCCTGCAAGAAGGTTCTTGGCAGTTCTATTAGGTTCTCTTAGGCATGTTTTACCCAATTACCCTCACTTCCTATGATTTATTACACAAATGCCTTTTAGTTCTACCCAGTCTGCCCTTTACTTTCTAAGTAATTGCAGAAATACCAAGTACTATAGTCATTTTTATCCCTATATGCTCTATTTAATCTACATGAATGCCCTTTACTATTCCCCTTTTACCCCTTGTATTTAATCATTATTACCCAACCTACCTAGGTAAGGCAGAACTAGGGTAACACTTGTTTAACCAATAGCCACTAATCAGACATGTTTTAAGACTTAACAAGTTTAGACCACACCCCTTTTCATTATTAGCCACCTTTCAGAACATAACCACTTAATAAAAATATGTCCACTTATTTAGAACGTGACCACTATTTAAAACATAACTATTATTAAAAGCATAGCCATTTAATCAACACCCAGACTTAACTCACAAACGTAGCCACAAGATCTTTATACTGAAGACCCAAATAACATAAGTACTCAAAGGTTCAGAATGAACTCACATACAAATCAAGTTACAAATATAACCAGATTCATGTTGTTTTGCACATATAGCCTTAATCACGAATTAATTTTCAATAAATCAGAACTCAGAGGAGAAATTTGATAATGGTTAAATTCAAACTAATAAAAACCCAATCGAGACCGAGAATAATGAACAAACACATAAAACTGACTAATTAGCACATGACTCATGCGTAGTTAATATCAAAAACAATAAAAGCGCTTAGATAATTTTAGGCATGTGAAATATTCAGGGCTTGTATGAACAGAGATAGATTCCTATATTAGGCATGAATAGAAATTAGTTCAGATGAACACAGTAGACATGTAAAGAAACATTATTTTAGAACACATAATAGCAAAGAATGAAAACAAAGGTAGGGATACTTAGCTTTTCGGGCTATTTCTTTTCATTTTCCTTTTCTTTCTTTCTTTTCTTCTTTCTTTCTTCTTCGTTCTTTTCATTTTTTCTGGATTTTTAGAGCTTTGAAAATGTTTGGTCTTCTGAGTACTGGATTTTTCAAATGGGTCTTCGGGTTTGATTTAAGTGTATATGAGGGGTGGTCTGGAGAACTAGAGTAGTGCTTTGGGGGTAGGGTTGGTTTTTGGTACTCACCGGAGTAGGGTTCCGATGAGTGTTTTTCTGATATTCAACAAGTTTGAGGGTGATTCGAGGGAAACCACCTAGATAAGGTGGTAGATCACCTCAAAACGGTTTAAGGGTGTTAATTTGGGATTTTGGTTCGAACTTTGTGAGGTCGCCGGCTAGGGTTCCGACGACCGGGATTTCAAGAACAAGGAGGTTGTTGGTTTTGGTCGGGGTTTATGGTGGTTTGAAGGTTTTTTGGGTGGTGAAAAGGGTATTTGAGGTTTGCCTGAGCCAGAGATGAAGGCTGAGGCGTAGTTTTCTGGTAGTCTCCATGCCATACTGGAGGATGAAGGTTGCATCTTAGGCGGCTAGGGTTTGATAATGCAAATGTGTGAGTGTAATGACGGACACAACGTGAGATGAGATTACATTTATCAATCGTCTATCGTTGATTCCTGGCCGTTGAATTAGTCGAGATCAACGACCAGGATCTTGTAGCCTCGAGGCGATCTCGTTTATTTTAATAAAAGATCTTATTAGGTCACTTGGATTATAGTATTGGACGGTTGAGATATGTTTACCTAATCTACATTGTTTCATTTCAATAGCTCGTTGGTCATGTCCGTTTGATCAGTCGTGTTGGACGGCCAAGATCAATTCTATACGTAACGTCGTTTGATGCACAAGGCCACTGCCTTATCTGGCCCATTCGATTCAAATCATCAACTTCTTGGATTCATTTGGTTGGTACGACATCGTTTGGTTCATCCTAGGCAGACTGGACTAGTTCCGTTTGGGCTTGGTTAGTGTAACATATGTTAGGGCTATGTATTTAGCTCAAATTGATATTATACACTATTTTTGTATTTTTGTCATTTTGAATTGTATTTATTTAATTTATTTGTATTTTCTTTTGCATTTTGTACTTTTGTTTTATATTTATTTACTTCTCATTTTTTGCATTTTTCTCTTATTTTTCCGATATTTTTTGCATTTATACTTTTATTTTCAGGTACTTTTTCATTTTACTTGATTTTTCTGAATTTTAAATTTTTTTGTGATATTTTCCTAATTAATTTCTTTTGTAATTTCATTTCAATTTATTTTCAAACAAAAATACTGGTATTTCTACTAAATCAAACAATTGCAAACAAAAATCATATATATATATATATATATATATATATATATATATATATATAGATATATTTTGAAATTTAATTGATTAGGGCAAAAATCACGTGCTCACAGCTGCCCATCTTTAATTGTCTTCTTGTATTGTCTTGCTCTTCCATATTGCATGTTGCTCTTTATTTGCATCTTCCATTTTTGTGAATTCTTGTTCATGACTTGCTTCCAACATACTGCTTTCCTCCATTTATATGACTTCAAAATGTGATTCGTGCCTTCTAAGTCGATACCAGCTTATTCCAAAATAAAATAAACTTTTTCCTCTGCCCCAGTACGGGATTTCAATGTATTATGGTTACTTTGTTAGAAAAACTTCTAAAAATACAGAAAGTATTCCCTTGTTACACAGGTGGGTGCCTGAAATGAAATTAAAATGCTAAAAATTATTCCATCATTTTACAGGTGGACACCTGAACTGAAATTAAAATGCTGAAATGTATTCCCACGTTATACAAGTGGGCGCCTGAACTGAAATTAAAATGCTGAAAAATATTCCCTCGTTATCCAGGTGGGCGCCTGATGCAGAAATGCAAAAAGGTATTCCCTCGTTATCGAGGTGGGTGCCTGATGCAGAAATAAAAATGCAGAAAAATATTCCCTCATTATCCAGGTGGGCGCCTGATGTAGAAATGAAAAATGCAAAAAAATATTCCCTGATTATCCAGGTGAGCGCCTGATGCAGAAAAATATTCCCTCGTTATCCAGGTGGGCGCCTGATGCAAAAATGAAAATGCAGAAAAATATTCCTTCGTTATCCAGGTGGGTGCCTGACGCAAAAAATAAAATGCAGAAAAATATTCCTTGGTTATCCAGGTCGGCGCCTTATGCAGAAATTAAAATGTAGAAAAATCTTCCCTCATTATCCAGGTGGGCGCCTGATGCAGAAATGAAAAATGCTGAAAAGTATTTGTTCGTTATACAGGTGGGCGCCTGAACAAAAATGAAAAATGCAGAAAAATATTCCCTCGTTATCCAGGTGGTGGCCTGATGCAGAAATGAAAATGCAGAAAAATATTCCCTCGTTATCCAGGTGGGCGCCTGATGCTGACAAAGGTTTAAGTGTGGGGTATTGATAATAGATGAATTTGACTATAATTATGCCCTAAATAATCACACTTTGTTATGGTATTTATGTTGTTTATGAGGACAAAATGCTTTGATTAGTGTTTGTTTATGTGTTATAGGTACATGTGATGCAATAGATGCTAAGAAGAGTATTTTGAAGTCATATGTTGATGAAAAGGCCAAGAAAAGATCTAAGGTGAAAAGAGCTGGAAGAAGCCGTCAAAAATATGCAGCATTGTTCATCCGCGGTTCATTCGCGGTCGCGGATGAACCGCGGAAAAAGAGGCATTCTGATGTTTGACTGTTCGCGGTTGGCTCGCGGCCGCTAACGCACCGCGGAAGCCGACGCCCAGTTCTCCTAATTGGATTCGAATTTAGTTTTCTAAGCCCTAAAACCTCTATATAAACTCCTAGTTTGCCCCATAGAGTCATGTTGTCTTTATTTCACTACTTTTGCAAGATATTTAGTAAGAGAGAATCCTCTCAAACTCTTTTTTTTTATTTTATATCAATTATTTATTTATGATTTCAATTATTATTCTTGTTTCTTCGAGCATGCGTAGCTAAATTCTTTTTTAAGGTTTTGATGGAACCTATTGAGTGATGAACTTATCGTTTATGTGATTACAAATTGTGACTTAGATTTCTATTTGTTCAACTTCGTTCTTGTTGTAGTTAATTGGTAGAGCTTCCAATTAGCGTTGCCTATTTAGTGTGCATAACTTGGAAAAGAGTGCATATTTAGGTATATTGTTGAACAACACCACACCTAGGTTATTGGAGGAATCTATAACTTTAGGCGTAAAGACGGGGTTAGGAATAAAGAAGTCTTGGGTGCAATCTTAAGTGAACTATTCAAATTAAAGCTAGCTAGGGTAGCTCGGGAGAGTGCACAAGTAAATTATTGTAATTGCTCGGGAGAGGGTTACGATACACATAGCGTTCATGATTGATAGAATATATTAACAATTTGTATGAGCATAATGAGAAGGGATTCCATCAATAGGGGAAATCAATACCTTAGTCCTTCTCCATTTTATTTTTACTCAACATTTAATTCTTTCTTTCAAGCATTCTTAATTCTTGTAAAGTAGTTAGTCGAAATCCTTACTCAAATATCCTCTAAATTTTGGGAACTTGATTCGGAAGTACTCTTGGGTTGTGAAAGTTGTGATTGATAGGATAATTCTCTGTGGGATTGATCTTGGACTTATTAGACCAAGTTATATTGACTACGACCGTTTCTTGGACGTGAATCAATTTTGGCGCCGTTGCCGGGGAATTAACGGAATTATCAATTGTCATTGACAGAACTTCAAAATTCTTGTGTATTCAGGTTCTTTCTACACTTTAGATTGAATATTTTGACGGTTGTTGATTTGGGTACTCAGGTGCATGCCTAGAAAATCTGCAAGGACTGGAGAACTAATTAAAGGACTCTCAGACCCCGAGACAACTTTCCGGGCACGTAACAAATCCATCAAACAAAGTCAACAATCTCAACAATCAATCAAACTAGACTTCGACATGGGTGACGTAAACGAACAAAACCAGCAAGCCGGGCAAAATATGCAAGACGCGCAGGAGGCACGGGAAGGTGCACTGTATGACTGGGCACAACCCACAGCGGATAATTTGGCAACTGCCATTGTTGTGCCAGCAATTCAAGCCGAGTCTTTCCAGATCACTAACAACATGCTACACTTGTTGCAAAACAAGGGATTATTCTCTGGGTCTCATGTTGAAGATCCACAACAGCACCTAAAGAACTTTCTCTCAATATTCATAACACAGAGGCAACCGAATGTAACTCCTGAAGCTATCAGATTATTACTCTTTCCGTTCTCAGTTACAGGAGCAACGCAGATATGGCTAAACTCACTCCCAATAAACTCAATTTTAACTTGGGATGAGTTAGTTAAACAATTCCACAACAAATTTCATCCACCTAACAAGACAGCTCAACAAATTGATGAGATTGTAAGCTTCAAGCACAAACCAATGGAAACATTACATGAAACTTGGGGCAGATTCAAGTGTATGCTTGTTATGTGTCCTCACCATGCGATTCCTGAGCAGATGTTAGGCCAAAGATTCTACATGGGGCTTTCAGACAACATGAAGAACATTGTAGATGCTTCAGCAGGTGGGGCTTTTCTGAGCAAGACTTGGAGAGAGGGCAAAAATTTGCTTGACAAGATGGCTCAAAATTTTGGGTGGACAACCGGGAATGCTCCTATCACTCCAGTGGTACACTCTGTACCTCTAAATCCATCCAGCACTATGGAGGAGAACATGGCAACTTTATTGACACAAATGAGCATCCTGACAAAGAAGGTGGAAGAATCAGGGGTTAAGCAGCAGGTTCACATTGTAGATACTACCAATGGTGGTTTATGCACATCTTGCATTAGCCAATCGATAGGTAATCCATGGGCTGCAGACCAAGAACATCATCATCAGCACGAGGATATGAATTATGTGGCTAACTATGGAGGGCATCGACAAGGTAATCAAAACCGGGGCCAACAGGCTCCAATGCAGTACAGACCTCCCCAGCCACAATTTAATACAGCATGTGTGAGGCCACCACACAACATGGCCCCATTTCCTAGACCTCAGAATTTCGGCAATCAGCAGTAGGGATACCATCCACCTCCACCACCACATGGGGGTAGACATGACGATAGGTTCGCGGAGCTGAAAGCTATGAAGCAGCAGGTAATTGGGTCAAATGACAAAATAAATGAGAGGATAGATGCACATGATGCCGCCATCAAGAATATTGAAGTACAAGTGGGTCAGATTGCTATGTCTCTCAACAATCGTCCTCAAGGGACATTGCCTACAGATACACAAACAAACCCAAAAGATCAAGTCCAAAAGCAGATAAAGGCAGTGACTCTGAGAAGCAGTAGAGATCTTGATCTTGAGAATGAAAGTGAGAAAATTGACAGACAGGCTGAGACATCCACTCCATTGCCCATTGAACTTGACGAGTCCACAGGGTTGACAGAAGTCACAGTCCAGCCAGTTGCTGAAAATAAAGAAGCAAAACAGTGAACGGAGAAAGTAGCTGAACAGGTAGAGCAGCAGATTGATGAGAAAGTGATAGAAAAATAAAAATCCCAAGTCACCGGGAAGAAGAGGCCTCCACCACCGTTCCCGCAAAGGTTGGCCAAACACCAGAAAGAGGAGAAATACAAAAAGTTCTTCGAGATCCTCAAGCAAATCCAGGTAAACATTCCATTAATTAAAGCTTTAAAAGAAATGCCTGGTTATGCTAAAATGATGAAGGATTTGATGTCGCGGAAATTTGATTTCCAAGACTTGGCCACATTAACACTTACCCAGACTTGTAGTGCAGTGGTCTCTAGACCCATTGCTGAGAAGCTATCTGATCCAGGTAGCTTCACCATCCCATGCACTATAGGAAATTATGCCTTTACTAAGGCTTTATGTGATTTGGAGGCAAGAATTAATCTCATGCCCTTAGTCATTTATAAGAGGTTAGGTATTGGGAGAGCCAAACCCACCTCTATGCTTTTACAACTTGCTGACAAGACGGTTAAGCATCCATTTGGTATTCTAGATGATGTGCTTATCCAGGTAGGGAAGTTCGTGTTTCCCGCCGATTTTGTGATTCTTGATTGCAAGGTGGACGAGGAAATTCCTATAATCCTAGAAAGACCATTCCTTGCCATCGGGTGAGCTCTAATTGATTATGAAACTGGGGAACTCAAGATGAGGTTGAATGATGAGGAGATCATCTTCAATGTGCAAAAATCCATGAGGCGCCCTAGTGAGTTCACGAATTGCTCTCTTATTGATGCGATTGATGTGATAATGGAGACAAACGATGTAGAGTTGACCATTGAAGATCCACTTCAAGCATGCTTGATGAACATGGATGAGGTAAATGGTTAAAGTTTAGCTGAATGGGTACTATCTCCGGAAGGCAGGGGATTTTGGGAGAGAGAGCTTGAATTCGAGCCTCTACATTTAGAGAAAAGAAAGACCCCTCCTGCAAAGCCATCCATAGAAGAGCCACCAAAGCTTGAGCTTAAACCAATACCATCTCATCTCAGGTATGAATTTCTAGGTCCTAACTCCACTTTACCTGTTATTACTTCATCTGGTTTGCTAGATGTGCAGGCTCAAAAGCTATTACAGGTACTCAAGGAATGTAAAGCTGCCAATGGTTGGACCATGGCAGACATAAAGAGGATCATCCTTGCATACTGCATGCACAAGATTCTCCAGGAAGAGGGGCACAAACCTTCCAGGAAACGCAAAAGAAGGTTGAACCCGAATATGAAGGATAGGGTGAATAAGAAAGTGATAAAGTGGCTAGACACGGGGTAGATCCCATGTATGTTTTCTCACCCTTCTGTGCTATACATGTATTATTATGCCATGAGGACATGGCATGATTTTAAGTGTGGGGTGGGAGACTTATCTTGTATTGTATATTGTATATAGTAGATGTAGCTATAAATTATATTAGCTGGCTTGGCCCGATGATGGACACTTGGTGACGGGTTTCTTAAGGGTCTAAGTCGGAAGAAAAACACAAAAAAAATCAGAAAATTTAAAAAAATTCAAAAATATGAGTAGAGGACTCTTCCTGATGACGGACTATTTAGGACAAGTACTCTTGAGGGAAGTAGTCCACGTAGGAATTTTTATTTCTTTTATTTTCTTTTTCTAGGTAGTGTATCATCTCCCCCTTGGTTTTTCTTTTGACCACGGTTCTTTTCCAAGTGTTTTTATTGAGCCGGGTGAGGTAGATTTTCTTTACTTAGGATTAGAGGAAAAAGGGTAACATGTAACCCCAAGTATGCACATTAGCAAAGCTAAATTGAACTTGAGAATGTATTTTCTAAGCTTGACTGTAGAATCTAAATATGCCTTAAATTTGAACAATAATGCTTGCTTGAACATCGATAGGACTTTGTAGATGAACCGGATTCCAAATGAGTTGCATGCTATGTGTGTATGAGGTTTTACTTACATTGTATGCTTTACATGATTCCTGGAACTTGCCCTGTGTGTTTGCAAAGCGAAATCGAAGTTGTTTGGTTGTAGAAATGATAGAGGCATTTCTTTGTGTAACCCCTTATAACCAATAGACATGAATTCACCCGTACATAATATCTTAGTTAACCCATTTGAGCTTAAAGCCTATTCTTTGATAACCCTTGAATGTTCATCAAATTATTATACTGTACTACTTTACCTCCTAAAAGCACTTGTATTGTAATGAATATGCAAAAGTCTAAGTGTGGGATGAAGGGAAATTGAAAAAGGGAAAATCAAGAATGAATGGTAGAAAATAGTGAACTGGCCAAAATAATGTAAATGTGTTGCAAAGCAATGAGAAAAAAAAAGAATTTTTGAAAAAAAAAGGTGTTATATCAATGTATATATGAAAATTAGAAAAGTCAGTTACACCAATAAAAGAAAAGTGGGGATTCAAAGAAAATAAATGTGAAGGAATATTTTGGGGAGACATAAGGAAGAAAACAAAAAGGGAAGTTATGAGAAGGAAAAGAAAAGTGCTTAGGGAGGTTAGCCGCTATAACCAAAAGTATCCTACCCGTCCCGTAGCCAACATTACAACCCTTAAAGACCTCTTGATCTATGATTGAATAACTCGATTAGTGGAGTATTACACTAGGGGCAAGCCTATGGTGTGTCCGTATGCATATGAATGTTCTTTGTTGAGAGTGAGTGAATTTTTCCGATATTTATAAGTTCCATGTTTTTGAATTTTTGATGTGTGGGAACTTCTCTCAATAAATTTTGTGAGGGCATGTAATTCAAGAGGAAGAAGGTAAATTTGCAAGTTTTTGGTAATAAGTAGAGTAAGTAATAATGTGCGGGCATGAGAGTTTGCGGTTTGGTAAAGATTGTGCATATCTTAGGTTGTTCATGTATAATAGCTTTTGTGACATGTTATGGGGGAGACAAATATTTTTAATTGGCCTAAAGTGTGATTAAAGTTGCTTGAGGATGAGCAAAGGATTAAGTGTGGGGTATTGATAATAGGTAAATTTGACTATAATTATGTCATAAATAATCACACTTTGTTATGGTATTTATGTTGTTTATGAGGACAAAATGCTTTGATTAGTGTTTGTTTATGTGTTATAGGTACATGTGATGCAATAGATGCTAAGAAGAGTATTTTGAAGTCATACGTTGATGAAAAGGCCATGAAAAGATCTAAGGTGAAAATAGCAGGAAGAAGCAGTCAAAAATACGCAGCACTGTTCATCCGCGGTTCATTCGCGGTCGCGGATGAACCGCGAAAAAGAGGCATTCTGAAGTTTGACTGTTCGCGGTTGGCTCGCGGCCGCGAACGAACAGCGGAAGCCGACGCCCAGTTCTCCTAATTGGATTCGAATTTAGTTTTTTAAGCCCTAAAACCTCTCTATAAACTCCTAGTTTGCCCCATAGAGGCATGTCTTTATTTCACTACTTTTGCAAGATATTTAGTAAGAGAGAATCCTCTCAAACTCTTTCCTTTTATTTTATATTAATTATTTCTTTATGATTTCAATTATTATTCTTGTTTCTTCAAGCATGAGTAGCTAAATTCGTTTCTAAGGTTTTGATGGAACCTATTGAGTGATGAACTTATCGTTTATGTGATTACAAATTGTGACTTAGATTTCTATTTGTTCAACTTCTTTCTTGTTGTAGTTAATTGGTAGAGCTCCCAATTAGCGGTGCCTATTTAGTGTGCATAACTTGGAAAAGAGTGCATATTTAGGTATATTGTTGAACAACACCACACCTAGGTTATTGGAGGAATCTATAACTTGAGGCGTAAAGACGGGGTTAGGAATAACGAAGTCTTGGGTGCAATCTTAAGTGAACTATTCATATTAAAGCTAGCTAGGGTAGCTCGGGAGAGTGCACTAGTAAATTATTGTAATTGCTCGGGAGAGGGTTACGATACACATAGCGTTCATGATTGATAGAATATATTAACAATTTGTATGAGCATAAGGATAAGGGATTCCATCAATAGGGGAAATCAATAACTTAGTCCTTCTCCATTTTATTTTTACTCAACATTCAATTTTTCTTTTAAGCATTCTTAATTCTTGCAAAGTAGTTAGTCGAAATCCTTACTCAAATATCCTCTAAATTTTGGGAACTTGATTCGGAAGTACTCTTGGGTTGTGAAAGTTGTGATTGATAGGTTAATTCTCTGTGGGATCGATCTTGGACTTATTAGACCAGGTTATATTGACTACTACTGTTGCTTGGACGTGAATCAGCGCCCGATGCAGAAATAAAAATGAAGAAAAATATTCCCTCATTATCCAGGTGGGTGCCTGATGCAGAAATGAAAGTGTAGAAAAATATTCCCTTGTTATCCAGGTGGGCGTCTGATGCAGAAATGAAAATGTAGAAAAATATTCCCTCGTAATCTAGGTGGGAGCGTGATGCAGAAATAAAAATGCAGAAAAATATTTTCTAATTATCCAAGGGGGCGCTTGATGCAGAAATGAAAATGCAGAAAAATATTCCTTGATTTTGATAACTGGGGTGTAAATTTTGTAAAATAATACCTCCCTCGCTGTTCGGGTAGGTTCCTGATTACTGATGGATTCTCTCCTTTATTGCTATTTCTTTTTTATGTTTTCTCCCACATTGGTTACATTCACTTTAAAGTGATTAGTGAGAATTTGAATCTTTTGTACCTTTCTAAATCAGTGAACAATTTTATTAGTTATAATGTGATGGTTAGCAACTGGTATTCTTGCTGGCCTTGATTCCATCGTCTGCTTCATCATGCTTCATTCTGCTTTTCAGTTCATCACCTGATATTCTTAATTTTTCTCTTGTAACCCCCTTTGGTTTCTTCTTTTGTTGCTTTTTCTTTTATTTCCTTTGGCTGTATGATCGTCATGTGTTTTATTTTCTCTTTTCTTTTTAAGGACCCAGTGTTATTACGCCATCTAACATGAGAAGCTGGTTGCTAGCTTTCAATTGGCAACTGGTTTTGAACAAGTAGAATGAAATGCAATGACCTAAATTACAGGGGTGAGGGTATTTTGAAGTAAAGACAAAACTTATCAGGTGTACGAAGGCTGATTACTTTGACCATGCCATGTATTTGAATATCCGACCCAGTCTGTCCAATCGAATTGTTGCTGTCTTAATTTCATCTTTCCTTCAACCCAAACATTTCTTATTTTGTTGTTTGCCTTTCATCATTCCTCACTTTCTCCTTATGGTGCCTGTAAAGTTTTTCACCAATAAGACTCTCTCATTTATCTTTCTCTCATCTCGCATTCGCCTTATGGTGCCTATGAAGGTTTTCACCAATAAGACTCTCTCATTTATTTTTCTCTTATCTCACATTTGCCTTATGGTGCCAGTTAGGTTTTCCACCAATAAGACTCTCTCGTTTATTTTTCGTTATTTTTCTGTTTCCAAACTTCCCGGTATTGTCCACGCCATGTTTCTCTTTAGTCTCGTATTGTCACTTTCATGAAATCAATCAGAAGGTCTTTCTTTGGACCACAATGTGGCTTTTGGATAGGTTTAGAAAGAAAGGTATAAAGGCTCAAAATTTAAACGAGGGTTCAAAATAATTACAACTCTCGGAATCATAAATAACTTCTTCCCCAGTTTCAATATTTGGGGAATCTTGGATTTTATTTCTGTCGTGACTGAACCTCATTAAGGCTGCCTACGTACCCTTTCGGGATCAAGTCAGACGTAGTTCAACCATAATATATCTTCGTCATTTGACTTTTTCCCGATTATCTTTTTGTATATATTTTTTCTATATTTTTTTTTCATCATTCATTTTTTCATTTTCATTTTTTTCATTCCCTTTTTGTTTTCTTTTCATTTCATTTTTCATAGTTGATTCCGAGATAGGGGTATGAAAGAATAATGTAATAAGTCTCAAAAGGGGTATCAATGGGTAAAATGTTTGGATAGAGAAATAAAATGGCTTCCTTATTTCAATTTCAAAATTATGAAAAATACCATTGTACATATGGAAAAGGAATCATACATAGTATCTCTTGACTGCATCAGAGTTGATAGCAGTCTCTACACATATTCCTTCCACAGCTGTTAGATATAAAGTTCCATTGGACAATACCCGTGATACCATGAATGGCCCTTGCCAATAAGGTGCAAACTTTCCTTTTGCTTCAGCCCAATGTGGTAAAATACGTCTTAGCACCAACTATCTAACTTCGAATTTGCATGGACGTACTTTTTTATTGTATGCTCTAGCCATCCTCCGCCGATACAACTGTCCGTGACAGACTGTTGCTAACCTTTTTTCATCGATCAAGCTCAATTGCTCTAGCTGGGCTTTTACCCATTCATCATCATCAATTTCAGCCTCAGCTATGATCCAGACGGAAGGTATTTAAATTTCTACAGGTATGACTGCCTCCGTTTCGTAGACCAAAGAGTAAGGGGTTGCGCTAATTGAAGTACGTACAGTTGTACGATAACCCATGAGAGCAACTCGTCATTTTTCATACCACTCTCTTGACTCTACCACCATCTTCCTGAGAATCTTCTTAATATTCTTATTTGCAGCCTCAACTGCTCCATTTGCTTTAGGCTGATAAGGTGTAGAGTTACGGAGCAGAATTTTGAACTTTTGACATGCCTCTGACATGAGGTGAGTGTTAATATTTGATCCATTGTCTGTGATAATCACCTTAAGAATTCCAAGTAGACATTCCATGGAGTTGGGGTTCTCCATGAAGGTAGAGGCGATGTGTAAGATTGAACATGCTGGACAGAAAATTGGGGAACGGTTGGAGGATAATATTGTGGAGGTGGGTTAATAGTGCTGGTGGATATGGTTAGTATGGGCGAGGTTGATGATGATATGGGTTGGGGCCTCGGGACCAAGATCTTCCTTAATTAACTACCATTTCTTCCTTCTTCTTCTTTCCAATCGACCCTCATGTTCCCGTCTGAATTGCTTGATTTGTAGCCTTGATGGCTGAGTAGCTCATAATCTTATTCGTCTTCAGACCTTCTTCCACAAAACTCCCCATCTTTACTACCTCATTAAAGGTTTTCACGATCGCAGACACCAAATGGTCGTAGTATGTTGGGTCCAAAGCTTGTAGGAAACAATCTACCATTTCTCCTTCTTTTATTGGTGGATCCACACGGGCCGCATGTTCCCTCCACCTGAAACCATACTCCCAAAATTTTTCTTCCGGCTTCTTTTCCATATTAGTCAATGACAATCTATCAGGGATGATTTCTGGGTTATATTGAAAATGGTTTGCAAATGATTGAGCTAAATCATCCCAAATGAACCATCGGGTATGATCTTGATGGGTGTACCATTTCAATTCCGAACCATTGAGGCTTTGACTGATATAGGCCATAAGTAGTTCATCCTTTCCTCCAGCTCCATGCATTTTACTGTAGTATCCTCGCAGATGGGCCACTGGATCATCATGGCTATCATACATGTCAAATTTTGGCAATTTAAACCCAGCAAGTAGTTGTACCTTGGGAAACAAGCATAAGTCATTGTATGCAACACTAACTTGGCCTCCGAGACACTACATATTGCAAAACAACAGCTCAAGGCTCTTCATTTTCCTGCCCATCTCCTATTGTTCAGGGTTTCTAGCAGGTTTCTCCTCCTCCGTCATGATTATGAGTGGGTGTAAGAATCATGTTGCCTGAAAGTGGGTTCTGGAGGGTAGTAATGATTATCCCTGACATGAAATACGGGCTCCCTAGATGATTTATTTAAAGTGACCGGTGGTGATTTCACATACACAGGAGCGGCCTGGGGTGGTTGTGGTGGAGCTTGTTTAGGCAGAGGGGGTGGTACTTGTGATGTAGTAGCATAATAGTGCGGGTAAGCGGGATATGTGAAAGATAAGTTAATGGTGGGTGGTTCCTTGTTTGGGTTTGAGTGGGATATATATCTGGGGTTAGCTGGGTAAGAAGGTAAAGGCTACCCACTTGACCAAGCCTGGTACATTTCTGACATCTGTTTTTTGAACTTATACATTTCTTCCTTCATACTAGTCACATATATTACTTCCTCCTCTTGCACGGGATCCATGATTGTAGGCTCAATTTCTTGGGCTACCGCTTTTGTCATGCTTTTAGCACAAGTGTTGTAGTTGTGATGTGCCAGAATGCCAGTTGCTAACTGTTTTATCTCATACTCATGGACAAAAAAAACTTGTTAATAGTTAGATCATAATAGATAAACATCACAAGTTTTAGAAACACAAATTTTGCCTAGTAATTATGCATCATCCCGGCATTATTCTACTATTAATCCACCAATTTTCTTTTTCCCATTTTTCTTTTGTTTTCGCCCATCATTGCTTTCATTATTTCTTTTTCTTCTTTTCCCATTTTTATTTCCTCTCTTTTTTCATTTTCCGATCCTATATGTATGCCTATCTCTCAAGCGATTTGCATATCAGAGAAAAAATAATGCCAATTTCTTTTGAATTTTCATTGATATTCAAACATTGATTACAAAAGATGATGTTATACTACAACTTTTTAATTGCGGAAAAATACAAATACGAAAATGCATGCCCTATGAATACATTAAAGCTCCCAGTGCCCGCGAGATGTCGTTTGGTCTTACCACGGGCCTATAAGCTAATCCCCTTTAGAGTTTGTCCAGGTCGGTCGTTATTTGTTTCACAAAGATCATTGCTGATGTGGTAAACATTGACTGTGTCATATCCTCGCATAGTTAGCATTTCCGCATAATGTATTGAGGAAATGTTGACAATTCTTTCCCTGATGACCCCTTTTTCTTGAAACAACCTACCAATCTGTTCGGCGCTAGCATCTAAGGTTTGTTGGTTCTTCTTTTGAAGTTGTTGTAGCTCCAATTCTAATCTAGCCATGGCCATGTAGCAATGTTCTCTCTCTATATCAAATACTTTGGTTTGTTTACTACTTTTGACTTCGGTTGTGATGATCTTCTTCCTCAATCGGGCTACTTCAACATTATGTTCATCTTTCAGCTGTCGAACCATTCGAGCTCTTTCTTCAGCAGTTTTGGCCAATTGTTTCCGAACCCCAACTAGTTCTTTCTCAGCTTTATCTAGATCAAAGCTATAATCGTTCATCTTGAGCGGTAGATTTTCAATTAAATTCTCATCCCGGGCAAGTCGAACTGGGGTTTCGGTTGTTGTTCTTATCTTCACAATCTGAGCCTTCAAGGTTTCATTTTCTTTTCTTATCTGTTTCTTTTCACCCTCATCTGATGCTGCTTGTAGGTTGCTTTCGAATTTGAGGTCCTGGAATTGTTTTTCCAACATGCTGATTTTGGCTCGATATTCATTTTCCTTGGCCATCCAATCTTTTTGTTCCTTAGATTACTCGGCAAACTCTTGAATATGAGGACTCTTCATCGGTCTATGATGCTCAATATCTCTACGGTACCATGCGGAATTTCCCGGTGATACTTCACCTCTAGCCCGATCTCTCACATAAGTGTCTACTCTCAAACATTGGCATTCATTCCATATTTGCCGAATTTTTGCTTTTGGGAATTGCCCATCTGGACTGATTTCTATTGCTTGAAGGCTGAGTTCCCCATCTTTCGGCACAACCTGATATCTTCCTAGTTGCCTTAATACCCGGTATACCTTTCAAAACCAAAATGAAATCCAAACCGAAGTGGCAAGAACCACACAAGGCCCCGAGGAAGAAAGGGGCTCACCAAGACGAGCAGTGGAAGGAGAAGAATACTACTGCCGACGAGCTGAAGTGCCTGCTACTGATCCACCTACAATCATGACACGAATGTAGCGCCCCCGGCAAAAGGGACGTCAGTACACTTGAATTGTACTGGTATGTATGGACAAACTTTGTCCCAAGTAAACTCAAGCCATTAAATTACATCAACAATTAATTAAGCCAACCAACCATGTTTCCACATTTTCCTCATTTCAAATAATTCTCAACTCAAAGCACTTCCTACGATCAACCAATTTAACAATTACCAATCAATCACATAAAGCACAAGTAGTCAAACAAAGGGGCAATCAGTGCCCCACAGGTTGCAAACTCTCCTCTGTCTCCTTTCACAATTTCACATTATTGATTTATGTATCAATTTTCAATAGCGATTTCGATCGCTTTCCATCCTTATTGCCCCTGACCACCCTTATTACCTCGGCCACCCTTATCACCCCAACCCAAACCTTATTTCACCACGTCGCGGCGCGCGACATGACCCCGCCTTACAGTTGAAAACACAACAATTTCAAACAGCAGATAAGGTACTACACACAATTTCAACAAGTTCAAATAAGCAACTTGCACATTGTTTCATGTTCTCAATTACTTCTCAAGCCAATATCACAACCAAGTTACAATGTTTCCACATTCAATAATATTCACACATGTATATTCAACAATTTTCCATAATTCAAGTGTTTCATCTCTTTCCACAATAAACCAATTCTCAAGTGTTTCGATTTCTTTTCCACAAGGTGCCATATAGGCCATCATAATCATTATTCACAATTTCTTTACCCAATTCAACTCTCATTTACCTTTCGGTTCATATTTCTTACCACAACACTCATAGTTCAACAACAACTTTGAATATCCAACAACAACATCAATTAATCACATACAATTTCTCAAATCAACACATGCCAAACAATTTTACACATAAGGCGATTTCACAAGAATCAAAATTAGCCATACATACCTGGTGATGATTTTTCTTCCGTTAACTTTCTACTTTATGCTTACCCAAGATATCCTATTCTTGCCAACCTTGTTCTTGAAGACTCTTACTTCTACCCACTTCTTTTTACTAGAAATCAAGTTCAATAATCATGCATGAGTGTAAAAATTCTATTTTCAAAAGCTATTATATGCAAACCTCTCTTTACCCAATTAAAACTGAAAATCAAAGAAAATAGTTAGGGTTTTTACCTTGAAAATATTGAGGAAGTTGAATCCTTGCCCTAGAATCCTTGGAATTAAGTAGTTGGAACAATCTTTGAAGATGAAGAACTTCTCTCTCTAAAAACCCTCTCTTCTCTCTCTAATTTTTGGTGAGATGATATGATAAAAATGAAGAAGAGGTGTGTTATATTAAAGAAGAGATCGGGTCAAAATGTTACAAAAATCTGGGCCGGGGTCAATTATGCGGTCACTATGCGACCGCAGAATCAACATGCGGTCCGCATAGTGGCCGCAGAATGGCTCAAAAATTACGCAGGCTCTGGAACGATTTGCGGTCACTATGCGGACCGCATGTCGATTCCGCGGTCGCAAAAGTGCACCGCAGATTGACATGCGATCGCATATCGACCGCACATTGGACACAATTTTGGGCAACTCTCTGGAACGATCTGCGGTCACTATGCGGACCGCATATTGATTCTGCGGTCGCAAAAGTGCACCGCAGATTGACATTTTTCTGGAAAAATTTTATTCTACATTTTGAAACTTAAATCACTACCAAGGGTCCGAACCGCGGCTCGCAAGCTCGCCGCGAAGAATTCTACGCATTCCTAACACATCATTCGGACCATGACACCACATCTACTAGGTTTTATGCACAAAAATTTCACGGGGCCTTACAGTTCCCCATCTTTCGGCACAACCTGATATCTTCCTAGTTGCCTTAATACCCGGTATGGTGTATAAGGTTTGCTGCTCTTGATAGCCATTAACAGAAAATATGACCCTTCCGCTGGCATATATATAACTTTGTTGAGGGGCAACCATCCATATGCCCATTATATTTGGCTAGAAATCAGTGATTGCAAATATGTGATCCAACCTTTCGATCCTTTTGGCAACTTGGCTTCTTTTGTCCTCACGTAGAATTCTTGAATACAAATCTTTCCAGACGATCTTTAGCTTGAAAACTAAGGGTGATGGCATAAATGCTCTATCATCCACAATCGGAGAAGTAAATTGCAACCCTCGAAGAAATCTTGTCCCGCTTTGCAGGACGTGAGTGCACGGAAGATATCGACCACTATCATTGGTGCCAATGTACTATTGTCATGTACAAGATAGTATTGGAAATTACGGCAACTCTAATGTCAATATTCCCATCTTTCCTAGGAAATATAATCAATCCAAAAAAGGCTACCACAAAGGCAAAATGCTTGTGTTCCTCCCTCTTAGCCCGATTCGTTTTGCTGCAGAGTTTGTTTGTTGGATCATTGAATCCTCCAACGTGGCCATATCTGCGGTATATAAAGTTCATAGTGCAGAACCCGTGGACCAAGTTTTCATAGTGAACATTTCTAGCAATCTTTAAGGAGTCGAGAAATCTGTGCACAGTAATAGCCCTTGGAGCAACCGGATACTTGTCTTTTAAGGGATCCTCGTCCTTCCCGATATAGTTAGCAATTTCCTCTAATGTCGGAGTGAGCTCAAAATTCGAGAAATGGAGCACATTGTTCGAGGGATACCAGCAAGCAACTAGGGCTCGGATAATATCAACCCGAGGTACTATGTTTAGCAGCCCAGTAAGATCTTTTAAATATTTGTTGACCCAATCATGTCCATCTTGGCCTAGATATTTATTAAAGGCAATTTATTAAAAAAGAAAAATATTTTGAAGGACAATTTTCATTATTTCAAAACAGTCAACCGTTCCATATTTCATTCGAAAATTTCAAGGGTATTATTTTAATAGAAAAGTGACATCAACGTGGCCATTTTTGCACAAACAGCCTTCCGGTGTCCTTTCAGAACATTCGGCTATTTTCAAGAAACGGCATCACTTTGATTTTATTGAAAACTAAAAATTCAACAATTTTTTTTGGTTATTTTTTTAAAGGGGTGGTTGGACCCGATGAGGGTTGCCTATGTATCTCACATGAGGTGAGAATCAAACCGCCGTAGTTTGATGAAATTATTTTACGACCAGTTATTTCAACAAAATTGTTCCAGCTATTTTCAAACTTTTTTTTCAAACTTTTGTCAGCATTTTGTCAATATTTTGGTATTTCTATTGTAAAATATTCTTTCATTTTATTTTCAGGTATTTAGTCGGTCAGAATAATAATCTAGGACAAATAAATGCGATATATGATCATACTCGGTCTTTGATTTCTGGATCACCTGTCCTAGATGGACCCAACCCCTGTGTTGAGTCCCGTAAGCCAGATATGATTCAAATAAACATCCTAAATCTAGGCTTTATATCCTGATTTTCCATGGTACTAGACTGTGTACCAGAGTCGATAACTCGGATCGAGGAGGGGTCTATGTACCGGGGACCCACGGGATCGTCTGGCTTTGTAACTTATCCGGCCTCTATTTTCTTATTGGTTATTGAGTTAACAGAAAGGGGAGTCTCAACCAGTAAGCACATCCCCGGAGGTAAGAAGAGAATGGTTTTCGGCACAATTTTATATATACAGTTCACATAATATCAATGTCGTAAACATGTTGCACATTGATCAAAGCATATAATGAAATCAGATATAAACAAAAAAAGCAATTTAATCGAGCTTGAATTCTTAAACCCTGAACCAAAGTTTTGGGTTTCTTATTCCCAGCAGAGTCGCCAGAGCTATCATACCTCCTTTTCTTTTACGTATACCCGCTATTTACTATTACACCCTCGGAAGGGATATAATAATAACAGAGAAGGAGTTTTTCCACTTAAAGGGCAATCGAAACGAGATTTATTGATTACAGTTCAGAGTTGCCACTTGGGAAAATAATAGTGTCCCAAGTCACCGGTTTAATCCCGAACCGAGGAAATTATGACTCTGTTTAACAGTCCGTGAAACTAGAAATCCGGATAAGGAATTCTGTTAAGCCGGAAGAAGGTGTTAGGCACTCCCAGATTCCGTGGTTCTAGCACGGTCGCTCAACTACCGTATTTGTTATATTTGATTCCTTATATGCCTTAGTTTCAAATGCTTTTGATGTTCCGCTTTGGTTAATTTTAGGATTTTGCGACGTTGTGAAAACACATTTTGAATCACACCGCAAACCAATACGCCTGTGACCTTAATGCATTTCAGCTTCACCGGGATTTTGATTTGAGTCACAAAAATGTACACTCGAATTAGGAATGTATATTAATTATAAATCTATTGATTGAGACACTATTTACAGAGTTATTATAGCTTTCATTAAACTGAATCTAAAATTCAACTAGACATGCTCGAATTACCACTGTTATTACAACCACATTCATATCACCATATCACCATAGCCTAATACGAGTTTTGTAGCTAAACCAATTTCAACAGTGATATAATAGTAACACGATTTAAACTTTCTACTACTCATGCTTTTCGAATTAATTGATGCTGATTCAAAACTTGATTAACGAAAATATCTAAGTAATAGTATTACATGTTGAATTTCATAATAGTTACAAATCCAAGTGTATTAACTGTGTTTTACCCGATTTTAGTTTTAGATTTAGGTGATAATTCTCTACCTAGCTATTTTATTCTGCTGTTATCGAGTTAAAGCATATATCTAGTCTACTAATTATTACAACCAAGTCCTAAATGAATTACAAGGATAGAAGTACTTTCAAACTACATAATGTAATACAAATACATAAAAATTCATGTAACATGATTTTATATCATTTCTCCAATCAGCATCTCATTACAACTTTAGGTCAATAGTAGTGTTCCTGGTTCAAAACAGATTGATGAGTCTAGAGTTTGGAGAAGAAGAATATTCAGCAACCAACAACAACGATACAACAACAACAATGAAATGATTTAATCACAACAAACCGCTACCAAAACTCCAAATATGGAATCCAGCAAATCAAACCCATGTAAAATCAAAGAACCCAGCAAAGGCGAGAGGAATTAGCGAAAAATCGACCCACAGAACTCCCAAAATAGCACTCAAGTTAATCAGCTTTCCTAAATGTATATAACCCTTAGTTGTATATTTCAGAATTTCAGAACTCTTTTCGATTTCCAAATATGGATCAATTTCTGAATATCCAAAATCCAGCCCCTTTTCAGGCTTATTAGAAGGCTATTTATAGAGTCATTTTTAGAGGAATTTCAAATAAGTTAATTCTATTTCCCTCCCCTTGTTCTTTTCAATTATTTACAGTATAGTCCATGAAAATTGTATCGAAATGCCCTAGAACCCCTGCTAGAAGGTTCTAGGCAGTTCTATTAGGTTTTCATAGGCATATTTACCCAATTACCCTTACTTGCTAAGAATTATTAGACAAATGCCTTTTAGTTCTACCCAATCTGCCCTCTATTTTCTAACTAATTGCAGAAATACCAAGTACTAAAGTCATTTTTATCCATATATGCTCTATTTAATCTACATGAATGCCCTTTACTATTCCCATTTTACCCCATGTATTTAATCACTATTACCCGACCTACCTAGGTATGGCAGAACTATGGTAACACTTGTTTAACCAATAGCCATTAATCAGACATGTTTTAAGACTTAACCAGTATAGACCACACCCCCTTTCATTATTAGCCACCTTTCAGAACATAACCACTTATTAAAAACATAGCCACTTATTCAGAATGTGACTACTATTTAGAACAGAACCACTATTAAAAACATATCCATTTAATCAACACCCAGACTTAACTCACAAACATAGGCACAAGACCTTTATACTCATGACCCAAATAACATAAGTACTCAAAGGTTCAGAATGAACTCACATACAAATAAAGTTACAAATATTGCCAGATTCATGTTGTTTTGCACATTTAGTCTTAATCACGAATTAATTTTCAATTAATCAGAACTCAGAGGAGAAATTTGATAATGGTTGAATTCCAACTAACCAAAACCCAATCGAGACAGAGTATATTGAAGATGCACATAAAACTAACTAATTAGCACATGATTCATGCGTAGTTAATATCAAAAACTATAAGAGCACTTAGATAATCTTAGGCATGTGTAAGATTCAAGGCTCGCATGAACTGAGAAATATCCATATTTTAGGTATGAATAAATAGGTTCAGATAAACACAGTAGACATGTAAAGAAACATTTTTTCAGAACACATAACAACAAAGAATGAAAACAAAGGTAGGGATGCTTAGCTTTTCAGGCTTTTTCTTTTTCTTTTCCTTTCTTTCTTTTCTTATTTCTTTCTTCTTCATTCTTTTCATTTTTTCCGGATTTTCAGAGCTTTGATTATAAAGACATTTGGTCTTCTGAGTACTGGATATTTCAAATGGGGCTTTGGGTTGAATTTAAATGTATATGAGGGGTGGTATGGAGACCTGGGGTAGTGCTTTGGGGGTAGGGTTAGATTTTGGTACTTGCCGGAGTAGGGTTCCAGCGAGTGTTTTTATGATATTCAACAAGTTTGAGGGTGGTTCGAGGGAAACCACCTAGATAGGGTGGTAGATCACCTCAAAATAGTTTAAGGGTGTTAATTTGGAACTTTGGTTCATACTTTGTGAGTTCGCCGGCTAGGGTTCCGGCGACAGGGATTTTAAGAACAGGGAGGTTGTTGGTTTTGGTCGATGTTTATGGTGGTTTGAAGGTTTTTTGGTGTGGTAAAGAGGGTATTTGAGGTTTGCCTGAGCCCGAGACGAAGGTTGAGGCGTGGTGTTCCGGTAGTCTCCATGAGAGACAGGAGGATGAAGGTTGAGTCTCAGACGGCTAGGGTTAGATAATACAAATGTGTAAGTGTAATGACGGATACAACATGAGATGGGAGTATATATATATCAGACGTGTATCGTTGATTCCTGTCGATTGGATTAGTCGAGATCAACGGCCAGGATCTTGTAGTCTCGAGACGGTGTCATTTGTTTTAATGAAGGATCTTATTAGATCCGTTGGATTATAATATTTGATAGTTGAGATTGGTTTACCTAAGCTACATCGTTTCATTTAAATGTCTCGTTGGTCTTGTCCGTTCGATCAGTCGTATTGGACGACCAAGATCAATTCTATACGCGACGTCGTTTGATGCTCAAGGCCACCGCCTTATCTGGTCCATTCGATTCAAATCATCAACGGCTTGGATTCATTTGGTTGGTACGGCGTCGTTTAGTTCATCCTAGGCAGACTGGACTAGTTCCATTTGGGCCTGGTTAGTGTAACATATGTTTGGGCTATCTATTTAGCCCAAATTGATATTATACACTATTTTTGTAATTTTGTAATTTTTTCATTTTGAATTGTATTTATTTAATTTATTTGTATTTTCTTTTTTTTTGTAATTTTATTTTATACTTGTTTCATATTTGTTTAATTCTCATTTTTTGCATTTTTCTCTTATTTTTCTGATATTTTTTGCATTTTTACTTTTATTATCCGGTATTTCTGCATCTTACTTGATTTTTCTTAATTTTAACATTTTTTGTGATATTTTCCTAATTTATTTCTTTGGTAATTTGATTTCAATTTATTTTCAAACAAAAAACGAGTATTTCTAGTAACTCACACAATTGCAAGCAAAAATCATTTTTATATTATATATATATGTATGTATATTGGAATTTAATTGCTTAGGGCAAAAATCACGTGCTCACACTAGTTTACTTGCAAAAGTAGTGAATAATACAATACTTGCCTCTCTAGGGCAAATCCTAGTATTAAATATAGTGTTTAGGTTACATAATTTACGTTTTGACAAATTTGGCCCTCAAAATCTCGGCTTGCAACGCAGTTAGACTGCGGTCGCAGTCCAACCGCAGTGGATCAAGTTCTCTTATCCTCCAAAAGTTCTGCAGGCATTTTCTACCGCTGTTCTACCGTGGTCGCGGTGGAACCGCGGCAGAACAGTGTAGCGGATTCTTTAAGTTGTTTTTCAGCGCAAACTCCTAACATGTTCCACACTTGGCCTTTTCACCACTTTCAGCACAAACTCCTAACATGTTCCACACTTAGCCTTTTCACCATCTTAAGACTCCAAAACTGCTTCTTTAGTCTTCATTAGCTCATGTGTACCTATAACACACTAAAAACACTAATAAAAGCATTTTATCATCATAAACAATATCAAAACAACAATAACATGTGATAATTTAGGGCATAAATATAGTCAAATTCACCTATTATCAGCCATGTCCTGCGACGTCCTTACACATCCTGACCCGTACCATGGCCATGCCCTGCCATGACGTACGATGTACCGACACGTCCTGGCACGTGCCATGGCCATGGGCTGACACATCCTGACCCGTGCCATGCCTATATCCTGCCATGTCCTGACACGTCCTATGGCCATGTCCTGCGACGTCCTGACCAATGCCATGCCTCAATCTACCATATCTTGACACATCTTGTGGCCACGTCCTGGGACATCCTGAAACGTCCTCACTTGTGCCATGACCATGCCCTGCCATGTTCTGTGACATCCTGACACATCTTAAAACATGCCATGGCCATGTCGGGACATGTCCTTGTACGTGCCTTGCCCACGTCCTACCATGTCCTGCGATATCTTGACACGTCCTGTGGCCATGTCCTATAATGTCCTGGCACGTCCTAATCCGTGCAATGGCAATACCATGCCATGTCGCGAGACATCTTGACATGTCCTGAAATGTGCCATGGCCATGTCCTGACACATCCTGACCCGTGCCACGCCAAAGTCCTCCATGTCATGGCACATCGTGTAGCCATGTCCTGCGATGTCCTGACACGTCCTGATTCGTGCCATGTCCATGCCATACTATGTCTTTTCAAGGTCTTAACATGTCGTGGTATATACCATGGCCATTTGTTGACACATCCTGACCCGTGCCATGCCCACGTCTTGCCATATCTTGACACATCCTGTGGCAACATCCAGTGGTATCCTGACACATCCTAACCCATGCCATGGCCATGACTTGACACATCTTGACTTGTGCCATGGCCACGTCCTTCCATGTCATGTGACGTCCTAACATGTCCTATGGCCATGTCCTACGATGTCATGACACGTCCTGACACGTGCCTTGGCCATGCCATGTCGTGGTTTGCAATGTCTTGACCCGTCGTGACACGTGTCATGGCCATGTCCTGACATGTCCTGATACATCCCATACCCTTGTCCTGCCATGTCCTGCGACGTCCTAACTCATCCTGTGGCCATATCCTGCGATGTCCTGACACATGCCTTGGTTACGTCCTACCATGTCATACAACATCCTGACACATCCTATAATGTCCATGGCACGTCCTGATCCATGCCATGGACATGTCGTGCCATGTCTCGCGACATCCTTACGCGTCTTGAAATGTTACATGGCGATGTTCCAACTCATCATGACCCGTGCCATGCCTACGTCCTCCAGGTGGTGACACATCGTATAGCCACATCCTGTGATGTCCTGACTTGTCCTGACTCGTGCCATGGCCATGCCTTTCCTTGTTCGTGAATGTCTTGACATGTCCTAAAACGTGCAATGGCCATGTCCTGACACGTCCTGACTTGTGCCATGCCCATGTCCTGCCATGTCCTAATATGTCCTATGGCCATGTCCTGCAACGTCCTAACACATCCTGACCCGTGCCATGGACACGTTTTACCATGACTTATGATCTCCTAACATATCCTGGCACATGCCATGGCCATGTGCTGACACATCTTGACCTGTGCCATGTCTTGACGCGTCCTATGGCCATGTCCTACGACGTCCTAACACGTCCTGACACGTGCCATAGCCATGTCTTGACACGTCCTGACCCGAGCCATGCCAATGTCCTGCTATGTTCTGCATCATGAAAACACGTCCTATAGCAATGTCTTGTGACGTCCTAACCCGTGGCTTGGCCATGCCCTACCATGTCATGCAACATCCTAACACATGCAATGGCCATGTCCTGACACATCCTGACCCGTGCCATGGCCTAATCCTATCATGTCATGCGACAAAATGACACATCCTCTGGCCACATCCTGTGACGTCTTGACCCGTGCCATGGCTATGCCTTCCATGTCCTACAGCATCCTGACACATGCTAAAACATGCCAGGGCCATGCCTTGACAGGTCCTGACCCGTGCGATGCACACATCTAGCCATATCCTGACACATCATGTGGCCACGTCCTACGACGTCCAGACACACCATGACCCATGCCATGGCAACGCCCTTCCATGTCCTATGACGCCCTGACATGTCCTGAAACATGTCATAGCTATGTCATGACACGTCCTGACCTACGCCATGCCCACGTCCTACCATGTCATAAGACGTCCTAAAATATCCTGTGGCTACGTCCTGCAATGTCCTTACACGTCCTGACCCGTGTCATGGTCATGCCCTTCCATGTCCAATGATGTCTTGACACATCTTGTGGCTACGTCCCGTAATGTCTTGACACGTCCTGATCCATGCCATGGCCACGTCCTGCCATGTCCTGCGAAATCCAAACACGTCCTGTTTCCCATATTCTACAATGTCTTGACACGTTCTGTGGCCATGTACTACAATGTCCTGACACGTCCTATGGTCACGTCTTGCGACGTCCTGACCCGTGCCATTGTAATGCCCTACCATGTCCTGCGACTTCCTATCATGTCTTGAAATCTGCCATAGCTATGTCCTAAATGTCTTAAATCTTGCCATGTCCATAACCTGCCATGTCCTGCGATGTCCTAACACCTTATGTGGCCACGTTCTGCAATGTCCTGACACGTCCTGACCCATGCCATGGCCATGCCTTACCATGTCCTGAGACGTCCTGATATGTCCTGAAACGTGTCATGGCCATGTCCTAACATGTCCTGACCCATGCCACGCCCATGTCCTGCCATGTCTAAACACGTCCTGTGGCCCTCGCCTTGCGATGTCCTGACTCGAGCCATAGCCACGCCCTGCCATGTCTTGCGACATTGTGACACGTGCTATGGCCATGTGCTAACACGTCCTGACCCGTTCCAAGCCCATGTCTTGCCATGTTCTGACATGTCCTGTGGCCAAGTTCTGCGATGTCCTGACACGTCCTTACCCATTCCATGGCCACTCTCGGATATGTCTTGCGACGTCTTAACACATCCTGAAACGTGCCATGGCAATGTCCTAACACGTCCTGACTCGTGCCATGCCTATATCCTGCCATGTCCTACGACGTCCTGACATGTCTTGTGGCCACGTTTTGCAATGTCCTGACACATCATGACCGATCCAATGGCCACGTCCTGCCATATCCTGCAATATCCTGACACATCCTAAAACATGCCATGGCTATGTCCTGAATGTCCTAACCCGTGCCATGCCACATCCTGTCATATCCTGCAATGTCCTAACACCTCCTTTGCCCAAGTCCTCCAATGTTCTGACACGTCCTGAACCGTGCCATGGCCATGCAGTGCTATGTCCAGCGATGTCCTAACACATCCTGAAACATGTCATGGCCATGTCGTGACACATCTTGACCCATTCCATGACCACGTCTTTCCATGTCCCGACATGTCGTGTGGCCATGTCTTGTAACGTCCTAACACATCTTGAACCGTGCCATCGTTATGCCAAGTCATGTCCTGTGATGTCCTGACATGTGCCATGCCATGTTCTGACACGTCTTGACCCGTGCCATGCCCATGTCCTTCCATGTCCTGACACGTCTTGTGGCCGCATCCTGTGACATCCTGACACGTCGTCACCCATGTCATGGCCACATCTTGCCATGTCTTTCAACATCCTGACAAGTCCTGAAACGTGCCATTGCCATGTCTTGACACGTCCTGACCCGTTCCATGCCCACGTATTGCCATGTCATGCGACGTCCTGACACGTCATATGGCAAAGTCCTCCAATGTACTGACACGTCCTGAACCATGCCATGGCCATGGCCTGCTATGTCGTGTGACATCCTAACACATCCTGAAATGTGTCATGGCCATGTCGTGACACGTCCTAACCCATTCCATGGCTACATCCTAACACGTCGTGTGGCCATGTCTTGTAACGTCCTGACACATTCGGACCTGTGCCATAGCTATGCCCTGCCATGTCCTGTCATGTCTTTCGACATCCTGATACACCCTGAAACGTGCCATGGCAATGTATTGACACGTCCTGACCCATTCCATGCCCACGTACTACCATGTCCTGCTATGTCCTGACAGATTCTGTATCCACATCCTACATCATCCTGACACGTCTTGACTCATGCTTTGACCATGCCCTACCATGTCCTGCAACGTCTGTACAGATTCTTACATGTGCCATGGCCATGTCCTTACATGTCCTAACCCATGCCATACCATTATACTGCCATGTCCTGCAACCTTCTAACAAATCCTATGGCCACGTCCTTCATCGTCATGTTCATGGCCATGTTCTGACACATCCTAAACCAAACCATGCCCACGTTCTACCATGTCCTGACACATCCTGTAGCCACATCCCTCGATGTCCTGACACATCTTGACCTGTGCCATGCGCACATCATGCCATGTACTGCAATGTCCTAACACCTCTTGTGGCCATGTCTTACAATGTTCTGACACGTCCTGACCCGTGCCATGGCAATGCCCTGCCATGTTTTGTGACGTCCTATCATGTCCTGAAACGTGCCATGGCCATGTCCTGACACATCCTGACCCGTGCCATTCCCACGTCCTGCAATGTCCTAACACGTCTTATGGCCATGTTCTACAACGTCCTACCACGTCCTGACCCTTGCAATGGCCACGCCCGGCCATAGCCTGCAATATCCTAAGACGTCCTAACATGTTCCATGGTCATGTGCTCACACATCCTGGTCTGTGCCATTCCCACATCCTTCTATGTCTGGACACGTTCTGTGTCCACGTCCTGTGATGTCCGGACATGTCCTGAGCCATACCATGGCTATATCTTGAGACGTCCTGACATGTGCCATGCACATGTCTTGCCATGTCCTTCGACGTGTTTACACATCCTGTAGCCATGTACTGCGACATCTTGACACGTCCTAACTAGTAGCTTGGCCATGCCCTGCCATGTCCTGTGATGTCAAGATACATTCCATAGCCATGTCCTGCCACGTCTTGACCTATGCCAGGCCCTTGTCCTGCTATGTCCTGTGACGTCCTGACACATCTTGTTGCCATGTCCTGCGATGTCATGACCCGTGTCATGGCCACGCCCTTCCATGTCCTGCGTTATCCTGATACATGCAGAAACGTGCCATGGTCATGTCCTGACACGTCCTGACCCGTGCCATGTCCAAGTCCTGCCATATCCTGAGACGTCGTGTGGCCACATCCAACGACGTCCTGACATGCATTGACCCGCGCTATGGCCACGCCCTGCCATGACCTATGGCATCCTGACACATCTTGAAACATGTCATGCACATGTCCTAAAATTTCCTGACCCATGCCATGCCCACGTCCTGCCATGTCCTACAACATCACAACACATCTTGTGGCCACATCCTGCGATGTCCTGACACGTTATGACCCGTGCCATGGCCACGCCCTGCCATGACCTATGATATCCTTACACGTCCTGACGCGTGCCATGGCCATGTGCTGACGCATCCTAACCCGTGTCATGCGCACATCTTGCCATGTCCTTACATGTCTTGTGGCCACGTCCTGTGACGTCCGGACACGTCTTGACCCATGCCATGGCCATGTCTTGACACATCCTGACCCGTGCATGCCCACGTCCTGCCATGGCCTTCAACGTCCTGACATATCCTATAGCCAAGTCCTGAGACGTACAAACACATCCTAGCCCATGGCTTGGCCATGACTGCCATGTCCTGCAACGTCGTAACATGTGCCATGGCCATGTCCTGACACGTATTGACCCATGCCATTCTATTGTACTGTCATATCCTGTGATGTCCTAATACATCTTGTCGCCACGTCTTGTGATGTCCTGACCTATGCCATGACTATCTCTTGACACGTCTTGACCCGTGCCATGCCCATGTCCTGCCATGTCCTTCGACATGCTGACATGTGCTGTAGCCATGTCCTGTGATGTCTTGACACGTCCTAACCTGTAGCTTGGCCATACCATGCCATGTTATGTGACGTCCTGACACATGCTATGGCCATGTCCTGCTACGTCCTAACCCATGATAGGCCCTTTTCCTGCCATGTCCTGTGACATCCTGACACATCCTGTTGCCATGTCCTGCGACGTCTTGAACCATGCCATGGCCACAACCTTCTATGTCCTGCGATATCCTGACACATGCTGAAACATGCCGTGGTCATGTCCTGACACGTCTTGACCCGTGCCATTCCCAAGTCCTGCCATATCATGACACGTTGTGTGTCCACTACCTACAATGTCATGACATGCCCTGACTCGTAACATGGCCATGCCCTACCATGTCCTGTAATGTCCTAACTTATCTTGAACCGTGTCATGGCCATGTACTAAAATGTCGTGACCCGTGCCATACCCACGTCCTTCCATGTCCTGCAACATCCTAACATGTCCTGTGGCCATATCCTGTGTTGTCCTGACACGTTATGAATCGTGCCATGGCCATGCCCTACCATGACCTACTATATCCTTACACGTCCTAACACGTGCCATGGCCATGTCCTGACGCGTCCTGTCCTAACATGTCCTATGGCCACATCGTACGATGTCCTGACACGTCTTGACCCGTGCCATGGCCATGTCTTGACACGTCCTGACCCGTGCATGCCTACATCCTTCCATGGCCTGCAATGTGCTGAGACATCCTATAGCCATGTCCTGAGACATACAGACATGTCCTAGCCCGTGTCTTGGCCATGCCTGCCATGTCCTGCGACGTCCTAGAATGAGCCAAGGCCATGTCCTAACACGTCCTGACCCCTGCCATACCATTGTTCTATCATGTCCTACGATGTCCTAACATATCCTTTGGCCACGTCTTGTGATGTTCTGACCTGTGCCACGGCCATGCCTGCCATGACCTACGATATACTAACATATGCTGAAATGTGCCATTGCCATGTCCTAACACCTCCTAACCCATGCCATGCCCACGTCCTTCCATATCTTGACACGTTCTGTGGCCACATCTTACGACACCCTGACACATCCTGACCCATGCCATAACCATGACCTGTCATGTCCTGCAATGTCCTAACACATCCTAAAACGTGCGTTCAGCCATGTCTTTCCATGTGTCTTAACACATTCGGTGGCCACGTCCTGCAATCTCCACACACATCCTAACCCGTGCCATGGCCACGCCCTGCCATGTCGAATGACATCCTAACACGTCCTGTGGCCATGTCCTACAATGTCTTGACATGTCCTGAACTGTGCCATGGCCACGTCCTACCATGTCATACGACATCCAAACACATTCTGTAGCCATATTTTGCTATGTCTTGACACTTCCGGACCCATGCTATGGCGATGCCCTACCATCTCCTGCGATGTCCTGACCCGTGCCGTGACTACACCCCACCATGCCCTATGACATCCTGATAAGTCATGAAATTCGCCATGGCACCATGTCCTGACACGTCTTGACCTGTGTCATGCCCACGTCCTGCCATGTCTTGACATGCCCTGTGGCCACATCTTGCGATGTCCTGACACGTCTTGACTCGTGTCATGGCCAGCCTTTCCATGTCTTGGAATGTGCTCACACATCGTAAAATGTGCAATGGCCATGTCCTAACACGTCATGACCCGTGCGATGCCCATGTCCTACCATGTCCTGACACGTACTATGGCCATATCCTACAACGTCTAGACACGTCCTGACCCGTGCCATGGCCATGCCCTACCATGACCTATGATGTCCTGACACGTCCTCACACATACCATAGACATGTGCTGACACGTCCTGACCCATGCCATGCCCACGTCTTTCCATGTCCTGACACGTCCTGTGGCCATATCCTGCGACGTCCTAACACGTCCTGACCCGTGCCATGGACATGTTTTGAAACGTGCTGACCCGTGGCATGCCCATGTCCTACCATGTCATGCAACGTGCTGACACGTCCTATAGCCACGACTTGTGACATCTTGACACATCCTGAATCGTTGCTTGGCCATGCCCTACCATGTCCTGCGACATCCTGACACATGCCATGGCCATGTCCTGACACTTCCTGACCCATGGCATGCCCTAATCTTGTTATGTCCTGCGACGTCCTGACACATCCTGTGGCCACGTCCTATGACATCTTGAACCGTTCCATGGCCACGCCTGTCATGTCCTCTGGCATCCTAATATGTGATGAAATGTGCCAGGGCTATGTCCTAAGACGTCCTCACTCGTGCCATGCCCATGTCATGCCATATCCTGAGACGTCTTATGGCCACATCCTATAATGTCCTGACACGTCCTGACCTGTGCCATGGCAACACCCTGCCATGTCCTGTGACATCATGACATGTCCTAAAAACTTGTCATAGCCATGTCATTACACGTCCAGACCTGTGCTATGCGCACGTCCTACCATATCCTACGACGTCCTAAAACATCCTATGACCACGTTCTGTAATGTCCTTACACGTCCTGACTTATGCCATGGCCACGCCCTTCCATGTCCAATGACGTCTTGACACATCCTGTGACCATATCCTGTAATGTATTCACACATCCTACAAAATATTGACACATCATGAACTGTGCCGTGGCCACGTCCTACAACATTGTGCGACATCCAAACAAGTCATGTGCCCATATTTTGCAATGTCTTGTCATGTCCTGTGGCCACATTGTACAATGTCCTAACACGTCCTTTGGCCACGTCCTACGATGCCCTGACACGTCTTGACCTGTCCTATGGGCATGCCCTACCATGACGTGCGATGTCCTGACACGTCCTGACATCTACCATGGCTATGTGCTGACGCGTCCTCATCCGTGCTATGCCCACATCCTTCCATGTCCTCACACGCCTTGTGGCTATGTCTTGTGAAATCCAGACATGTACTGACCCATACCATGGCCATGTCTTGACACGTCCTAACCTGTGCCATTCGCATGTCCTACCATGTCCTGCAACCTGCCGACACGTCATATAGCCCCGTCTTGTGACATCCCGACACGCCCTGAATCATGGCTTGGCCATGCCCTGCCATGTCATGCGATGTCTTGACAAATGCCATGGCCATGTCCTAACATGTCCTGACCCGTGCCATGCCCTAGTAATGTCATGTCCTGCGACGTCCTGACACATCCTGTGGCCACGACCTATGACATCATGACCCGCGCCATGGTCACACCTGCCATGTCCTCCGGCATCCTAACACGTACTAAAATATGACAGGGCCATGTACTGACATATCTTGACCCATGCCATGCCCACGTCTTTCCATATCCTGAAACGTCCTGTGGCTATGTCCTACGACGTCCTGACACATCCTGACCCGTGCCATGGAAACGCCATGCCATGTCCTGTGACATCCTGACATGTCCTGAAACATGTCATAGCCATGTCATGACATGTCCTGACCCGTTCCATGCGCTCGTCCTGTCATGTCCTATGACATCCTAAAACATCCTATGGCCACGTCTTTTAATGTCCATACACGTCCTGACTCGTGCCATGGCCACGCCCTTCCATGTCCAATGACGTCTTGACACGTCCTGTGGCTATGTCTTGCAACATCTTGACACGTCCTGACCTGTGCTATGGCCACATCCTGCCATGTCCTGTGACATCCAAACACGTCCTGGCCTATATTCTACAATGTCTTGACACGTCCTGGGGCCACATCCTGCAATGTCCCAAAATGTCCTGTGGCCATGTCTTACGACGTCCTAACACGTCTTGACCTATGCCATGGCCATGCCCTGCCATGTCTTGCGGCATCCTGGCACGTCCTGAAACGTGACATGGCCATGTCCTGGATGTCCTAACCCATGCCATGCCCACATTCTATCATATCATACGATGTCCTAACACCTCATGGCCACATCCTGCAATGTCATGACACGTCCTCACTCGTGCAATGGCCATGCCCTGCCATGTCCTGCGACGTCCTAACACATCTTAAAACATGTCATGGCCATGTCCTAACATTTCTTGACCGATTCCAAGCCCATGTCCATCCATGTCCTGACATGTCATGTAGCCAGGTCTTACGACGTCCTGACATGTCCTGACCTATTCCATAGATATGCCTTAGTATGTCCTGCGACATCTTAACACGTGCCATGGCCATGTGCTGACACGTCCTGACCCGTTCCATGCCCACATCCTGCCATGTCCAGACAAGTCTTGTGGCCAAGTCCTGCGATGTCCTAACACGTCCTCACCCATGCCATGGCCACATCCTGCCATGTCTTGAGACGTCCTCACATGTCCTGAAATGTGCCATGGCCATGTCTTGACATGTCCTGACTCGTTCCATGCACACGTCCTGCCACGTGATGCGACGTCCTGACATGTATTGTGGCCACCTTTTGCAATGTCCTGACACATCCTAACCCATGCCATGGCCACGTCTTGCCATGTCCTGCAACATCCTGACACTTCCAAAAACATGCCATGGCCATGTCCTGAATGTCCTAGCCCGTGCCATGCCACATCCTTCCATATCATGCGACATCCTAACACCTCCTGTGGCCACGTCCTGCAATGTCCTGACCTATGCCATGGCCATGCTCTACCATGTCTTGTGATATCCTAACACGTCCTGAAACTTGTCATGGTCATGTCTTGACCCGTGCAATGGCCACGTCCTTCCATGTCCTGACACGTCCTGTGTCCACGTCTTCTAACGTCATGACATATCCCGACTCATGCCATAGCTACACCCTGCCATGTCTTGTGACGTCCTGACATGTCCATGGCCATGTCCTGTGGCCACATCGTGCGACATCCTTACACGTCCTCACCCGTGCCATAGCCATTCCCTACAATATCTTTAGATGTACTGACACGTCCTGAATATGCCATGGCCATGTATTGACACATTTTGACATGTGCCACGTCCACGTACTTCCTTAGCCTGCGATGTCCTAACAGGTTCTGTAGCCACATCCTGCGGCATCCAGACACATCTTAAACCATGCCTTGGCCATGACTTACCATGTCTTGTGATGTCCATACACGTCCTTTCAGGTGACATCGCCATGTTTTGACACGTCCTAACCCATGCCATGCCTTTGTCCTGCCATGTCCTACGATGTTTTAACACATCCTGTGTCTACGTCTTGTGACGTCCTAACCCGTGCCATGGCCACGCCCTGCCATGTCCAACGACATCCTGACACATCCTGAAATATGCCATGGCCATGTCCTAACACGTCCTGACCTGAGCCATGCACACGTCTTGCCATATCCTAAAATGTGCCATGGCCATTTTTTGACACATCCTGGCCCAAGTCATGCCCACGTCCTGCCATGTCCTAACACGTTCTGTGGCCACATCCTTCGATGTCCTAACATGTCCTGACCCATACCATGCCCACATCTTGCCATGCTCTGTGACGTCCTAACACGTCTTATGGCCACGTCCTGACGTGAGCCATGGCAACACTCTGCCATGTCCTGCGACATCCTGACTCGTCCTAAAATGTGCCATGGCCATGTCTTGAAAGATCCTGACCCGTGCCATGCCCACATTCTGCAATGTCCTGACTTGTCTTATGGCTACGTCCTGCGACGTCCTATTACATCCTAAACCGTGCCATGGCCATGCCCTGCCATGACCTGCATTGTCCTAACATGTCATGCCATGTTCCATGGCCATGTGGTGACACATCCTGACACGTGCCATGCCCACATCCTGCCATGTCCTGAAATGTCATGTGGCCATGTTTTGCGACGTCGTGACATGTCATGACCCGTGCCATGGCCATGTCTTGACAAGTCCTGGCCCGTGCCACGCCCATGTCCTGCCATGTCCTGTAATGTGCTGGCACATCCTTTAGCCACATCATGCGATGTCCTAACACGTCCTGACCTATAGCCTGGCCATGCCCTGCCATGTCCTGTGACGTCCTGGCACATGCCATGGCTATGTTCTTACACGTGCCAGGCCCTTGTCCTACCATGTCATGCAACATCCTGACACATCCTGTGGCCATGTCCTGCAACGTCTTGACCCGTGCCATGGCCACGCCCTTCCATGCCCTACGACATCCTTACATAGACTGAAACATGCCATTTCCATGTCCTGAGACATCCTGACCCATGCCATGCCCACGTCTTGCCATATCCTGATACCTTGTGTGGCCACGTTCTACGACCTACTAACATGCCCGGACCCGTGACAAGGCCACGCCTTGCCATGTCCTACAACATCCTGACACGTCTTGAAATATGTCATGGCCCTGTCCTGAAACATCCTAACCCATGCCATGCCCACGTATTGCCATGTGCTGCGATATCCTAACATGTCCTGTGGCCACGTCCTGCAATGTCCTGACTCGTCAAGACCCATACAATGGCCATGCACTGCTATGACTTGCGATATCCTGATACGTATTGACATGTGCCATGGTTATGTGCTGACATGTCCTGACCCGTGCCATGCCCACGTAATGCCATGTCCTAATAGGTCCTGCGGCCATATCCTGTGACGTCCTGACAAGTCCTGACCAGTGCCATGGCCTTGTCATGACACATCCTGACCCATGCAATATCCACGTGCTGCCATGGCCGGCAACATGCTACCACGTCTTGTAGCCAAGTCCTGTGACGTCTTGACCCGTGTCTTGGCCATGCCTTCCAATGTCCTGCAATGTCCTCACATGTGCCATGGCCATGTTCTGACACGTCCTGACTCGTGCCATGCCCTAGTACTGTCATGTCCTGCGACGTCCTGACACATCCTGTGGCCACGTCCTGTGATGTAGTAACTCGTGCCATGGTCACGCCTTCCATGTCTTGTGATATCCTGACATGTACTGAAACGTGCCATGGTCATGTCCTGACATGTCCTGACCCATGCCATGCTCAAGTCCTGCCATATCCCCACATGTCCTATGGCCACGTACTATGACGTCCTGATGATTCACGTCCAAGCAATGGTCATAGTCAATATAACTTGGTCTAATAAGTCCAAGATCGATCCCACCGAGAATTAACCTATCAATCACAACTTTCACAACCCAAGAGTACTTCCGAATCAAGTTCCCAAACTTTGAATATATCTTTGTGTGATTTTCGACTATCTACTTTGCATTAATTAAGAATGCTTGAAAGAAAGAATTGAATATAGAGTAAAAAGAATATTATGAGAAGGACTAAGGTATTGATTTCCCCTATTGATAGAATTCCTTATCGTTATGCTCATACAAATTGTTAATATATTCTATCAACCATGAACGCTATGTGTATCGTAACCCTCTCCCGAGCAATTACAATAATTTACTAGTGCACTCTCCCGAGCTACCCTAGCTAGGTTTAATTTGAATAGTTCACTTAAGATTGCACCCAAGACTTCGTTATTCCTAACCCCGTCTTTACGCCTAAAGTTATAGATTCCTGCAATAACCTAGGTGTGGTGTTGTTCAACAATAAACCTAAATATGCACTCTTTTCCAAGTTATGCACACTAAATAGGAACCACTAATTGGGAGCTCTACCAATTAACTACAATAAGAATGAAGTTTAACAAATAGGAATCTAAGTCACAATTTGTAATCACATAAACGATAAGTTCATCAATAAATAGGTTCCATCAAAACCTTAGAATAGAATTTAGCTACTCGTGCTTGAAGAATCAAGAATAATAATTGAAATCATAAAGAAATACTTGATAAAAATAAAAGAAGGAGTTTGAGAGGATTCTCTCTTACTAAATATCTTGCAAAAGTAATGAAATAAAGATAACATGCCTCTATGGGGTAAACTAGGAGTTTATATAGAGGTTTTAGGGCTTTAAAACTAAATTCGAGTCTATTGGGATTGCTGCTGCGGAACCTTCCGCGATTCATTCGCGGCCGCGAGCGGACCGCGAACAGTCAAACTTCAGAGGCCTTCTTTTTTCGCGGTTCATCCGCGGCCGCGAGTGAACCGCGGATGAACAGTGCGTCTGATTCTTCCCTGCTTCTTCAAGCCCTCTTCACTTTAGCTCTTCTTTTGGCCTTTTCATCAACCTAGGACTCCAAAATAGCTCTTTATGGCATCCAATGTATCACATGTACCTGTAAAACACAAACGAACACTAATCAAGGCATTTTGTCCTCATAAATAACATTAATTCCATAACAAAGTGTGATTATTTAGGGTATAATTATAGTCAAATTCACCTATTATCAATACCCCACACTTAAACCTTTGCTCGTCCTCGAGCAATCTTTAATCACACTTTAGGCCAATTAAAAAAAATTTGTCTCCCCCAAAATATGTCACAAAAGCGATTATACATGAACATCCTAAGATATGCATAATCCTTACTTAACCGCAAATTCTCATGCCCGCACATTATTACTTACTCTACTTATTACCAAAAACATGCAAATTTACCTTTATCCTCTTGAGTTACACACCCTCACATAATTTATTGAGAGAAGTTCCCACATATAATCAATTCATAACATGGAACATATAAGTATCAGAAAAATTAGCTCACTATCAACAAAGAATATTCATATTCATACAGACACACCATAGGCTTGCCCCTAGTGTAATACTCCACTAATCGAGTTATTCAATCATAAATCAAGAGGTCTTTAAGGGTTGTAATGTTGGCTATGGGACGGGTAGGATACTTTAGGTTATAGTGACTAACCTTCCTAAGCACTTTTCTTTTCCTTTTTTACAATTTCCCTTTTCGCTTTCTTCCTTATGGCTCCCCTAAACATTCCTTCACCTTTATTTACTTTGAATCCCCACTTGTCTTTTGTTGGTGTAACTGACCTTTCTAATTTTCATATATACATTGATATAGCTCTTTTTCTCAGAATATCTTTTTTTTCTCATTGCTTTGCAACACATTTACATTATTTTGGCCAGCTCACTATTTTCTACCATTCATTCTTGATTTTCCCTTTTCAATTTCCCTTCACCCCACACTTAAACTTTTGCATATTCATTCCAATACAAGTGCTTCTAGGAGGTAAAGTAGAACAATATAATAATTTTAAGAATATTCAAGTGTTATCAAAGGATAGGCTTTAAGCTCAAAGGGGTTAACTAAGATATAATGTACGTGTGAATTCATGTCTATTGATATATGGGGTTACACAAAGAAATGCCTCTATCCTTTCTACAACCGAACAAGTTCTATTTCGCTTTGAAAACACACAGGGCAAGTTCTAGGCATCATGTACAATATACAATGTAAGTAAAAAAAAATCACACACACATGGCATGCAACTCATTTGCAATCCAGTTTATCTACAAAGTCCTATCGATGTTCAAGCAAGCATTATTGTGCAATTTAAGGCATATTTAGATTCTACAGTCAAGCTTAGAGAATACATTCTCAAGTTCAATTAAGCTTTGTTAATGTGCATACTTGGGGTTACATGTTACCCTTTTACCTCTAATCCTAAGAAAAGAAAAATCTACCTAACCCGGTTGAAATAAAAACTCTTGGAAAAGAACCGTGGTCAAAAGAAAAACCAAGGGGGAGATGATACATTAACTATAAAAAGAAAATAAAAGAAAGAATAATTCCTACGTGGACTTCTTCCCTCAAGAGTATTTGTCCTAAATAGTCCGTCATAAGGAAGAGTCCTCTACTTATATTTTTGTATTTTTTTCACTTTTCAAATTTTTTTGTGTTTTTTTTCCGACTAAGACCTTAAGAGACCCGTCGCCAAGTGTCCATCATTGGGCCAAGCTAGCAAATATAATTTACAGCTACATCTACTATATACAATATACAATACAAGATAAGTCTCCCACCCCACACTTAAAATCATGCCATGTCCTCATGGCATAATAATACATGTATAGCGCATAAGGGTTAGAAAACTTACCTGGGATCTACCCCACGTCTAGCCACTTTATCACTTTCTTTTTCACCCTATCCTTCATATTCGGGTTCAGCCTTCTTTTGCGTTTCCTGGAAGGTTTGTGCCCATCTTCCCGGAGAATCTTGTGAATGCAGTATGCAAGGTTGATCCCTTTTATGTCTGCCATGGTCCAACCATTGGCAGCTTTACATTCCTTGAGTACCTGTAATAGCTTTTGAGCCTGCACATCTAGCAAACCGGATGAAGTAATAACAGGTAAAGTGGAGTTAGGACCTAGAAATTCATACCTGAGATGAGATGGTAGTGGTTTAAGCTCAAGCTTTGGTGGCTCTTCTATGGATGGCTTTGCTGGCGGGCTTTCTCTTTTCTCTAAGTGTAGAGGTTCGAACTCGAGCTCTCTCTGCCAAAATCCCTTGCCTTCCAGAGATAGTACCCATTCGGCTAAACATTCACCGTTTACCTCTTCCATGTTCATCAGGCATGCTTGAAGAGGATCTTCAATAGTTAACTCTGCATCGTCGGTCTCCACTATCACATCAACCGCATCAATGAGAGAGCAATTTGCGAACTCACTAGGGCGCCTCATGGATTTTTGCACATTGAAGATGATCTCCTCATCAATCAACCTCATTTTGAATTCCCCAGTTTCACAATCAATTATGGCTCTCCCGATGGCTAGGAATGGTCTTCCTAGGATTATGGGAATTTCTTCGTCGACCTTGCAATCAAGAATAACAAAATCGGCGGGAAACACGAACTTCCCGACCTGGATTAGCACATCATCTATAATACCAAATGGACGCTTAATCGTCCTGTCAGCAAGCTGTAAAAGCATAGAGGTGGGTCTGGTTCTCCCAATGCCTAACCTCTTATAGATAACCAAGGGCATGCGATTAATACTTTCCCCCAAATCACATAAGGCCTTAGTAAAGGCATAATTCCCTATAGTGCATGGGATGGTGAAACTACTTGGATCAGATAGCTTCTCAGCAATGGGTCTAGAGACCACTGCACTACAAGTTTGGGTGAGTGTAACTGTGGCCAAGTCTTGGAAATCAAATTTCCGCGACATCAAATTCTTCATCATCTTAGCATAACCATGCATTTCTTTTAAAGCTTCAATTAATGGAATGTTTACCTGGATTTGCTTGAGCATTTTGAAGAACTTTTTGTATTGATCCTCTTTCTGGTGTTTGGCCAACCTTTGGGGGAATAGTGGTGGAGGCCTCTTCTTCCCGGTGACTTGGGATTTTTCTTTTTCTATCACTTTCTCATCAATCTGCTGCTCTACCTGTTCAGCTACTTTCTCCCTTCCCTGTTTTGCTTCTTTATTTTCAGCAATTGGCTTGACTGTGACTTCTGTCAACCTTGTGGATTCGTCCAGTTCAATGGGTAATGGAGTGGATGTCTCGGCCTGTGTGTTAATTTTCTCACTTTTATTCTCAGCATCAAGATCTCTACCGCTTCTTAGAGTCACTGCCATCATCTGCTTTGGGATTTGGTACTTTGGGTTTGTTTGTGGATCTCTAGGCAATGTCCCTTGAGGATGATTGTTGAGAGACATAGCAATCTGACCCACCTGTACTTCAATATTCTTGATGGCGGCATCATGTGCATCTATCCTCTCATTTGTTTTGGCATTTGACCCAATTACCTCTTGCATCATAGCTTTCAACTCTGTGAACCCATCGTCATGTTTACCCCCATGAGGTGGTGGAGGTGGATGATATCCCTGCTGCTGATTGCCGAAATTCCGAGGTCTAGGATATGGGACCATGTTGTGTGGTGGCCTCATACCTACTGCATTAAATTGGGGCTGGGGAGGTCTGTACTGCATTTGAGCCTGTTGGTCCCAGTTTTGATTACCTTGTCGCTGTCCTCCATAGTTTGCCACATAGTTCATATCCTCATGCCGATGATGATGTTCTTGGTCTGCAGCCCATGGATTACCTATGGGTTGGCTAATGCAAGATGTGCATAAACCACCATTGGTAGTATCTACAATGTGAACTTGCTTAACCACCTAATTCTTCCACCTTCTTTGTCAGGATGCTCATTTGTGTCAATAGGGTTGCCATGTTCTCCTCTAGAGTGTTGGATGGATCTAGAGGTACAGAGTGTACCACTGGTGTGATAGGAGCATTCCTGGACGTCCACCCGGAATTTTGAGCCATCTTGTCTAGCAAATTTTGGCCCTCTCTCCAAGTCTTTCTCAGAAAAGCCCCACCTGCTAAAGCGTCTACAATGTTCTTCATGATGTCTGAAAGCCCCATGTAGAATCTTTGGCAAAAAATCCGCTCAGGAATCCCATGATGAGGGCACATAACCAGCATACCCTTGAATCTGCCCCAAGTTTCATGTAATGTTTCCATTGGTTTTTGCTTGAAGCTCACGATCTCATCAATTTGTTGAGTTGTCTTGTTAGGTGAATGAAACTTGTTGTGGAATTGTTTTACTAACTCATCCCAAGTTGCAATGGAGTTTATTGGGAGTGAGTTTAGCCATATCTGTTCTACTCCTGTAACTGAGAATGGAAAAAGTAGTAATCTGATAGCTTTCGGAGTTACATTCGGTTGTCTTTGTGTTTTGCATATTGATAGAAAGTTCTTGAGGTGCTGTTGTGGATCTTCAACCTGAGACCCAGAGAATAATCCCTTGTTTTGCAACAAGTGAAGCATGTTGTTAGTAATCTGGAAAGACTCAGCTTGAATTGCAGGCACAACGATGGCAGTTGCCAAATTATCCGTTGTGGGTTGTGCCCAATCGAACAATGCACCTTCTTGTGCCTCCTGTGCCTCTTGCATATTTAGCCCGGATTGCTGTTTTTGAGCGTTTATGTCACCCATGTGAAAGTCTAGTTTGATTGGTTGTTGAGAATGTTGAATTTGTTTGATGGCTTTGTTACGTGCCCGGAAGGTTTGCTCGGGTTTTGAGAGTCCTTCAATTAGTTCTCCAGTCCTTGAAGATTTTCTAGGCATGCACCTGAATACCCAAATCAACAAACATCAAAATATTCAATGTAGAGTGTAGAAAGAACATGAATACAGAAGAATCTTGCAGTTCTGTCAATGGCAATTGATAATTCTGTTAATTCCCCGGCAACGGCGCCAAAATTGATTCACGTCCAAGCAACAATCGTAGTCAATATAACTTGGTCTAATTAGTTCAAGATCGATCCCACATGGAATTAACCTATCAATCACAACTTTCACAACCCAAGAGTACTTCCGAATCAATTTCCCAAACTTTGAATATATCTTTGTGTGATTTTCGACTATCTACTTTGTAATAATTAAGAATGCTTGAAAGAAAGAATTGAATATAGAGTAAAAAGAATATTATGAGAAGGACTAAGGTATTGATTTCCTCTATTGATGGAATTCTTAATCGTTATGCTCATACAAATTGTTAATATATTCTATCAATCATGAACGCTATGTGTATCGTAACCCTCTCCTGAGCATTTACAATAATTTACTAGTGCACTCTCCCGAGCTACCCTAGCTGGCTTTAATTTGAATAGTTCACTTAAGATTGCACCCAAGACTTCGTTATTCCTAACCCTGTCTTTACGCCTAAAGTTATAGATTCCTCCAATAACCTAGGTGTGGTGTTGCTCAACAATAAACCTAAATATGCACTCTTTTCCAAGTAATGTACACTAAATAGGCACCGCTAATTGGGAGCTCTACCAATTAACTACAATAAGAATGAAGTTGAACAAATAGAAATATAAGTCACAATTTGTAATCACATAAACGATAAGTTCATCAATCAATAGGTTCCATCAAAACCTTGGAATAGAATTTAGCTACTCATGCTTGAAGAAACAAGAATAATAATTGAAATCATAAAGAAATACTTGATAAATATAAAAGAAGGAGTTTGAGAGGATTCTCTCTTACTAAATATCTTGCAAAAGTAATGAAATAAAGATAACATGCCTCTATGGGGCAAACTAGGAGTTTATATAGAGGTTTTAGGGCTTTAAAACTAAATTCGAGTCTATTTGGGATTGCTGCTGCGGAACTTTCCGCGGTTCGTTCGCGACCGCGAACAGTCAAACTTCAGAGGCCTTCTTTTTTCGCGGTTCATCCGTGGCCACGAGTGAACCACAGATGAACAGTGCGTCTGATCCTTCCCTGCTTCTTCAAGCCCTCTTCACTTTAGCTCTTCTTTTGGCCTTTTCATCAACCTAGGACTCTAAAATAGCTCTTTATGGCATCCAATGTATCACATGTACCTGTAAAACACAAACGAACACTAATCAAAGCATTTTGTCCTCATAAACAACATTAATTCCATAACAAAGTGTGATTATTTAGGGTATAATTATAGTCAAATTCACCTATTATCACCTGACATGTCCTGACTAATGCCATGGCCATGTCCTGACACGTCCTGACCCGTGCCATGCCCACATCCTGCCATGTACTGCAATGTTCCGACACGTCCTATAGCCATGTCCTGTGATGTCCTGACCCATGGCTTGGCCATGCCCTGCCATATCCCGCAATGTCTTGACACATCCTAAAGCGTGTCATTTCCATATCCTAACATATCCTGCCATGTCTTGCCATGTCCTAACACATCATGTGGCCACGTCCTACAATCTCCTTACACGTCTTGACCCATGACATGGCCACGCCCTACCATGTCCTATGACGTCCACGTCCTGACCCGTGACATGGCCACGCCCTGCCATGTCCTATGATATACTAACAGGTCTTGTGGCCACGTCCTCCAATGTCTTGACACATCCTTCAGTATCCCGACACGTCCTGACCCGTGCCATGGCCACATCCTATCATATCCTATGACATCCAAACACGTCTTGTGGCCATATTTTGTAATGTCTTGATACGTCCGGACCAATGCCATGGCCACGCTCTGCCATGTCCTACGATGTCCTTATCCGTGCCGTGGACATGCCCTGCCATATATACAACATCCTGAGAAGTCCTGAAACGTGCCATGGCTATGTACTGGCACGTCTTGACCCATGCCATGACTATGCCCTGCCATGTCTTGCGATGTCCTAACATGTCCTGAAACATACAATGGCCATGACCTGACACGTCGTGACCCGTGCCATGCCCATGTTATGCCATGTCCTGACACGTCCTATGGCCACGTCCTGCAAGGTCCTAACACGTCCTTACTTGTGCCATGGCCACACCCTGCCATGGCCTACGATGTCCTGACACATGCCATGGCTATTTTCTTATACGTCCTAACCTGTGCCATGCCTACGTCTAGCCATGTCTTGACACGTTCTGTGGCTATGCACTACGACGTCCTGACATGTCCTAACCCGTGCCATGGCCCTGTATTGACACGTCCTGACCCTTTCCATGCCCACGTCATGCCATGTCCTACAACATGTTGGCACGCCCTATAGCCACGTCTTGTGATAATGTGACTCGTGGTTTTGCCACGCAGTGCCTTGTCCTGCGACGTACTTAGACATGCCATGGCCATGTCCTGACATGTACTTACCCATGCCATGCTCAAGTTTTCATGTCTTGCAATGTCTTGACATATCATGTGGCGGCGTCCTCTAACATCCTAACCCGTGCCATGGCCATACCCGCCATGTTTTGCGGCATCTTGACACGTGCTGAAATGTGCCATGGTCACGTCCTGACACGTCTTGACCCGTGTCATACCCACGTCCTATCATATACTGACATGTCCTGTGGCCACGTCCTATGACGTCCTGACACGTCTTGACCTGTGCCATGGCTATGCCCTGGCATCTCTTGTGACATCCTGAAACGTGTCATAGCCATGTCCTGACGCGTCCTCACCCGTGCCATGCCCATGACATGCCATGTCTTGCAACGTCCTAACATATCCTGTGGCCACGACCTACAATATCCTTACACATCCTGACACATGCAATGTCCACGCCCTGCCATGTCCTATGACGTCTTGACACGTCCTGAAACGTGCCATGGCCATGCCCTAACACAGTCTGAAACGTGTCATATCTAGCGACATCCTGACACATCCTATGGCCATGTCCTGCAATGTCCTTACACGTGCCATAACCATGCCCTGCCATGTCCTGCGACATCCTAACACGTCCTTACCCATGTTGTGGCCACACCATGCCATGTCCAGTGATGTCCTGATACATCCTAACATGTGTCATGGCCATATACTCACACGTCCTGACCCGTGCCATCCTCACATCCTGCCATGTCCTGACACATCCTGTGGTCACATCCTACAATGTCCTGACACATCCTGATACTTGTCATGGCCATGTGTTAACACATCCTGACTCGTGCCATGCCCATCTCCTGCCATGTCCTTACACGTCATATGACCACATCTTGGGACATTTTGACATATCCTAACCCGTGAAATGGCCATGTCATGACACATTCTAACCCGTGCCATGCTCTAGTCCTGCTATGTCTTGTGACATCCTGACATGTCTTATAGTCACATCCTACGAAGTCTTGACACATTCTAACCCATGAATTGGCCACGCCCTCCCATGTCCTGCAATGTCCTCACACATCCTAACGCATGCCATGGCCATGTCCTGGCATGTTTTAACCCGTTCCATGGCCACGTCTTGCCAACGTCCTGACACATTGTGACCCATGCCCAGACCCGTGCCATGACAACACCCTTCCATGTCCTGGGAGATGGGCATGTCCTAACCCATGCCATGTCCATGTCCTGCAATATCCTGACACATCCACTGGCCACGTCCTATGACATCCTAAATCATCTTGACCCGTTCCATGGCCACACCCTGCCATGACCTGTGATGTCTTGACACATCTTGTGGCCACGTCCGACGTCCTGACCCGTGGCATGGCCACGCCCTGACATATCTTCCAATATCCTGACACATCCTAAAATGTGCCATGGCTAAGTCCTGACACGTCCTGACCCATGCCATAACCACGCCCTTCCATGTCCTGCAACATCCAGACATATCCTGATACGTCCTAAAACATGCCATGGCCATGTCATGATACAGCCTGACACGTGCCATGCCCACATCTTGCCATGTCTAGCGATGCCCTCACACGTCTTATGGCCACATCCTACATTGGCTTGACATGTACTGACGCGTGCTAGAGCCACGCCCAGCCATGTCCTATGATGTCCTGACACATCCTTACCCGTGCCATGGCCACACCTTGCAATGTCCTACGATATCATGACACATCAAGAGACATGTTATGGCCATGTGCTGACATGTCCTAACATGTGCCATGCCCACGTCCTGCTATGTCTTGACTCATCCTATGGCGACGTCCTGACTGATCATGACACTTGCCGTGGCTATGTGCTGACATGTCCTGACCCATGCCATGCCGGCATCCTGCCATGTCCTGACATGTCTAGATACGTGCAATGGCCATGTCTTGGCACGTCCTCACCCGTGCCATGTTCAGGTCCTGCCATGTCCTGTGACATCCTGACATGACCTGTAGTCATGTGCTATGAAGTCCTAACACATCATGTCCTATGATTTGGCCATGCACTCAAATGTCCTACAACATCCTGACACGTCCTAAAATATGACATGGCCATGTTCCGGCACGTCCTGTCTAATGCCATGCCCTTGTCCTGTGATGTCCAAACACATTGTGTAGCCACGTCCTGTGATGTTCTAACATGTTCCATGGCCATGCCCTTCCATGTTTTGGGAGATGGACATGTCCTAACCCGTGCCATGGCCATAGACTGTCATGTCCTGCAATATCCTGACATGTCCTAAAATGTGCCATGGCCATGTCGTAACATGTTGTGACCTGTGCCATGCCTACGTCCTGCCTTGTCCTGACACGTCCTATGACCACGTCCTGCATTGTCCTGACATGTCATGACCTGTGCCATGGCCACACCCTGCCATGTTCTGCTACGTCCTGACACATCCTAAAACGTGCCATGGCCATGTCCTAAATATCCTAACCTATGCCATGTCCACGTCCTGCCATGTCCTTTGACGTCCTAACACGTCTTATGGTGACGTCCTGACCCACGCCATGGCCATGTCTTGGCACGTCATGACCCGTGCTAAAACATGCCATGGCCCTGTCCTGACCCATGCCATGCCCATATCTTTCCATATCCTGACACGTCCTGTGGTCATGTCCTATGACAACTTGATACATCCTGACTTGTGCCTTTGCCATGCCCTGCCATGTCCTACGACGTCCTGACACATCTTGAAACATGTCATAGCCATATCCTAATATGTCATGACCTGTGCCATAACCACGCCCTACCATGTCATGTGACATCCTAACACGTCCTTACCCATGCCATGGCCACGATCTGTCATGTCTAGTGACGTCCTAATACATCTTGACATGTGTCATGGTCATATGTTGACACGTCCTGACCCGTGCCATGCCCACATCCTGCCATGTCCTGACACGTCCTGTGGGCACATCCTACAACGTCCTAACACATCCTGACACTTGCCATGGCGATGTGCTGACACGTCCTGACTCGTCTTCATGTCCTGCCATGTCCTTACACATCATATGGCCATGTTTCGCGACGTCGTAACATATTCCTAACCCGTGAAATGGCCATGTCCGGACACATCCTAACCCGTGCCATGCTCTAGTCCTGCTATGTCTTGTGACGTCCTGACATGTCCTCTACTCATGTCCTACGAAGTCCTGACACATCCTAACCCATGAATTGGCCATGCTCTACCATATCCTATGATGTCCTCACATATCCTGACATGTGCCATGTCCATGTCCAGGCATGTCCTAACCCGTGCCATGGCCACGTCTTGCCATGTCCTGACATGTCCAATGGCCATGTCCAACCACATCCTAAATCATCTTGACCTGTGCGATGGCCACGCCCTTCCATGTCCTACAATGTCTAGACATATCGTGGAGCTACGTCCTGCAACGTCCTGACCCATGCCATGACCATGTCCTGACCCGTGCCATGCCTACATTTTGCCATGTCCTGACACGTCTAGTGGCCACGTTTTACGATATCCTAAATAATCCTGACCAAAGCCATGGCCACGCCTTGCCATGTCCTATGATGTCTTGACAGATCTTGTAGCCATGTCTGACGTTCTGACCCGTGCCATGGCCACGCCCTGACATATCTTCCGATATTTTGACATGTCCTGAAATTTGCCATGGCAAAGTCCTGACACGTCCTGACCCATGCCATAGTCACGCCCTGCCATGTTCTACAACTTCTTGACCTATCCTGACACGTCCTGAAACATGCCATGTCCATGTCCTGACACAGCCTGACACGTGCCATACCCACGTCCTGCCATGTCTAGCGATGTCCTCATACTTCTTGTGGTCACATCCTGCAATGTCCTGACATGTCCTGACACGTGCCGTAGCCACACCCTTCCATGTCCTACAACATCCTGACACGTCCTTACCCATGCCATGGCCACGCCCTCCCATGTCGTACGATATCATGACACATCCGGACACGTGTCATGGACATGTGCTGACACGTCTTACCTACGTCCTGCTATGTCATGACATGTCCTGTGGCGACGTCCTGACTGATCCTGACACTTGCCATGTCCATGTGCTGAAACATCCTGACCTATGCCATGCCCACGTCCTGCCATGTCCTTATATGTCCTGCGATGTCCTAATAAGTCATGACACGTGCAATGGCCATGTCTTGACATATCCTCACCCGTGCCATGCTCAGGTCCTGCCATCTCCTGCAACATCCTGACATGACCTGTAGTCACGTCCTATGAAGTCCTGACACATCTTGACCGATGACTTGATCACGCCTTGCCATGTCCTGCAATGTCCTGAAATGTCCTAACATGTGCGATGGCCATGTCCTAGCACGTCTTGACCCATGCCATGTCGTTGTCCTGCGATGTCCAAACACATCGTGTAGCCACGACCTGCGACGTCACGACCTATGCCATGGCCACGCCGTTCCATGTCCTGGGGAGATGGACATGTCCTAACCCATGCCATGTCCTGCAACATCCTGACACGTCCTGATACGTGCCATGGCCATGTCCTAACACGTCCTGACCAGTGCCATGCCCAAGTCCTGCCATGTCCTGACACGTCCTGTTGCCATGTCCTGTGATGTCCTAACATGTCATGACCCGTGCCATGGCCATGCCCTGCCATGTCCTGCGATGTTCTGACACATCCTTAAAAATGCCATGGGCATGTCTTAAATATCCTAACACATGCCATGACCACGTCCTGTCATGTCCTTTGACGTCCTAACACATCTTATAGACACGTCCTGACCTGTGCCATGGCCATGTCTTGGCACATCCTGACTAATGCCATGCCTATGTCCTGCGATATCCTGACATGTGCATAAACAAGCCATGGCCATGTCCTGACCCATGCCATGCCCATGTCTTGCCATATCTTGACACGTCCTGTGGTCACGTCCTACAACATCCTGATACATCCAGACCCGTGACATTGCCATGCCCTGCCATGTCCTGTGACGTCCTGACACATCCTGAAACGTGTCATGGCCACCTGACACGTCCTGACTCAAGCAATGCCCACATTCTGCCATGTCCTGACATATCTTGAAACACATCCTGTAGCCACGTCCTGCAATGTCCTTATACGTCCTGACCCGTGCCATGGCCATGCCCTGCTATGTCATGTGACGTCCTAACAAGTTATGTGGCCACATCCTGCAATGCACTGACACATCCTTACCTGTGTCATGGCTATGCCCTACCATGTACTGCGACATCCAAACAAGTCATGTCGCCACATTTTGTAACATCTAGAAACGACCTGATCCATGCCATGGCCACGCCCTGCCATATGCTGTGATGTCCTGACCAGTGTCGTGGCCACGCCCTACAATGTCCTACGACATCTTGAGAAGTACTTATATGTGCCATGGCCATGTCCTGACACGTCTTGTCCTGTGCCATGCCTACGTCCTACCATTTCCTGACACGTCCTGTGGTCACGTCCTGCAATATCCTTATACATCCTGACCCGTGCAATGGCTACGCCCTGCCATGTCTTGCGATGTCCTGACACGTCCTGAAATGTGCAATAGCTATGTCCTGACACATCCGGACCCGTGCCATGCCCATGTCCTGCCTTGTCTTGACACTTCCTATGGACACGTCCTGTGACGTCCTGACACGTCTTGACCCGTCCATGCCCACACCCTGCCATGACCTGCAATGTCCTGGCACGTCCCGACATATGCCATGGCCATGTGGTGACACGTCCTGTCCCGTGCCATGCCCACGTTCTTCCATGTCCTGATATGTCCTTTGGCCACGTACTGCGACGTCTTGACATGTCCTGACTCGTGCCATGGCCATGCCTTGACATGTCCTAAATCGTGCCATGCCCACATCCTACCATGTCCTGCAACATGCTGATACATCCTATAGCTATATCCTATGATGTCCTGACCCGTGTCTTGACCATGCCCTACCATGTTCTGCAACATTCTGACACGTGCAATGGCCATGTCTTGACACATCGTGATCCGTGCCATGCCCTATTTGTCATGTCTTGTGACGTCCAGACACATCTTATGGCCACGTCCTCTAACATCCTAACCCGTGCCATGGCCATGCCTGCCATTTCCTACGGTATCCTGACGTATGCTAAAACGTACCATGGCCATGTGATGACACGTCCTGACCCGTACCACGCCCACGTTCTGCCATATTCTGACACGTCATATGGCCACGTCATACGACGTCCTGAAATCTCCTAACCCGTGCCATGGCCATGCCTTGCCATGTCCTGTGACGTCTTGACACGTCCTAAAACGTGTCATGGCCATGTCTTGACATGTCCTGACCTGTGCTATGCCCACGACCTGCCATGTCCTGCGACTTCCTAACACATCCTATGGCCATGTCTTGCAATGTCCAAACACATCATGACCCATGTCATGGCCATGCCCTGCCATGTCCTATGACATGTTGACACGTCCTGTGGCCACGTCCGCAATGTCTTAACACGTCCTGACCCATGCCCTGGCCACGTCCTGCCATGTCTTGCGACATCCAAATACGTCATGTTCCCACATTCTGCTATATCTTGACACGTCCTGACCCATGCCATGGCCATGCCCTGCCATATCCTGCGACGTCTCGACACATCCTAAAACGTGCCATGGTCAGTTCCTGAATGTCCTAACTCGTGCCATTCCCACATCCTATCATGTCCTGTGGCTTCCTAACACCTCTTGTGGCCACGACCTACAATGTCCTGACATGTCCTGATCCATGCCATGGCCATGCCCTGACATGTCCTGACATGTCCTGAAATGTGTCATGGCCATGTCCTGACACGTCCTGACCCGTGCCATGCCCACATCCTGCTATGTCCTGACACATCCTGTGGGCACGTCTTGTAACTTCCTGACACGTCCTGACCCATGCCATAGCTACGCCCCGCCATGTCCTGTGACGTCTTGACACGTGCCATGGCTAAGTTCTAACATATCTTGACCCATGCCATGCCCTTGTCCTGCCATGTCCTAACACGTCTTGTGGCCATGACCTGCGACGTCCTGACACATCCTCACCCGTGCCATGGCCATGCTCTTCTATGTCTTGCGACGTTTTGACACGTCCTGAAACGTGCCATGGCCGTGTCCTGACACGTCCTGACTCATGTCATTCCCACATCATGCTATATCCTGCAGTGTACTGACACGTCTTATGTCCATGTCTTGTCACGTCCTAACCCATGACATGGCCACGTCCTGCAATGTTCTGCAACTTCTTCACACATCCAGAAATGTGCCATAGCCATGTTCTGAATGTCCTAGCCCGTGCCATGCCTACATCCTACCATATCCTGCGACGTTCTAACACCTCTTACGGCCACGTCTTGCCAAATCCTACGACTTCTTGACCCGTGCCATATCCACGCCCTTCCATGTCCAGGGAGATGGGCACGTCTTGACCCATTCCATGGCCACGTCCTACCTTGTCGTTATACTTCCTATGGCCATGTCCTACGATGTCCTTACACATGCCATGGACACGCCCTGCCATGACCTATATCCTGACAAGTCCTGAAACATGCTATGGCCATGTCCTAACACGTTCTTACCCGTGTGATTCCCAGGTCCTGCCATGTCATGTGACGTCTTGACTTGTCTTGTGGCCACATCTTGTAATGTCCTGACACGTCCTGACCCATGCCATGGCCATGCCCTAGTATGTCCTGCGACATCCTGACATGTCCTGAAACGTGCCATGGCCATATCTTGGCCCGTGACATGCCCACGTTATGCCATGTCCAACAACGTTCCGACACGTTCGGTGGCGACTTCCTACTATGTCCTGACCCATGCTATGGACACTCAACCATGTCCTGTGATGTCCTTACACATCCTGTGGCCATATTCGATGTTCTGGCCCATGCCAAGGCCACGCCGTGCCATATCCTGCAATATCCTGACACGTCCTACAATGTGCCATGTCTAAGTCCTGACACATCCTCACCTATGTCATAGCCATGCCTTATCATGTCGTGCGACATCATGACACATCCTGTAGACACGTCCTGCGACATCCTGACACATCCTGACCCGTGCTATGGCCACGCCCTTCCATGTCTTATGATTTCCTAACATAACCTATGGCCACGTCCGACGTCCGAACCCGTGCCATGGCCACGCCCAGCCATATCCTGCGATATCATGAAACATCCAGAAATGTGCCATGGCTAAGTCCTGACACGTCCTAACATATGCCATAGACACGCCCTGCCATGTCTTGCGATGTTCTGACATGTCCTAAAATGTGCCATGCCTATGTCTTAACGCAGCCTAACACGTGACATGCCTACGACCTGACATGTCTAGCGACATCCTGACATGTTCTGTGGACACATCACACAATGTCCTGACACATCCTGACATGTGCTATAGCTACGCCCTACCATGTCCTATGACATCCTGACACATCCTTACCCGTGCCATGGCCATGCCCTGCCATGTCCTGCAATATATTAACACATCCTGGCATGTGTCATGGCCATGTGCTGACACGTCCTTGCCCGTGCCATGCCCATATCCTGCCATGTCTTGACACATCCTGTGGCCACGTCCTACGACATCCTGACACATTCTGACACTTTCCATGGCCATGTGATGACACGTCCTGATTCATGTCATGCCCACCTCTTTCCATGTCTTGACACGTCCTTTGGCCACGTAGGGCGATGACTTGACATGTCCTGACTCATGCAATGGCCATGTCTTAACATGTCCTCACTTGTGCCATTAAGTCCTGCCATGTTCTTCGATGTCCTGACATGTCATGTAGTCACGTCCTACGAAGTCCTGATATATCCTTACCCATGACTTGGCCATGCCCTGCCATGTCCTGCGATGTCCTGACATGTGCCATGGCCAAGTCCTAGCACGTCCTGACCAGTGACATGACCACGTCCTACCTTGTCCTGATACGTCCAACAGCTACGTCTTACAACATTCTAAATTATCCTAACCCGTGCCATGGCCATGCCCTGCCATGTCCTGCAACATGCTGACATGTCATGTAGCCACGTCTTGCGACGTCCTGACCCGTGCCATGGCCACGCCCCTCCATGTCCTGGAGATGGGCATGTCCTGACCTGTATCATGCCCACGTCCTGACACGTCCAATGGCCACGTCCTACGACATCCTAAATCATCCTGACCTGTACTGTGGCCACGACTATCCATGTCTTGTGATGTCCATACACATCCTGTAGCCACGTTCGATGTCCTAACCCGTGCCATAGTCCACGCCTTTCTATATCCTACGATGTCCTAACATGTCCTGTAACGTGCCATTGTTAAGTCTTGACACATCCTGACCCGTGCCATAGACACACCCTGCCATGTCCTATGACATCCTGACATATCCTGACACGTCCTAAAACATGCCATGGCCATGTCCTGCCATGTGTAGCGATGTCCTAACATGTCGTGTGGCCACGTCCTTCAATTTCCTAACACGTCTTAACACGTGTCATAGCCACGCCCTACCATGACCTATGACATCCTGAAATGTCATTACCCGTTCCATGGCCATGTTCGGCCATGTCCTACGACGTCTTAACACATCCTGACATATGTCATGGCCATGTGATGACACATCCTAACCCGTGCCATGCCCATATCCTGCCATGTCCTAACACATCCTATGGCCACGTCTTGCGATGTCCTGACATATCCTGCCACTTTCCATGGGCATGAGCTGACACCTCCTGACCCGTGCCATGCCCACATCCTGCCATGTCCTGACACATCCAGTGGCCATGTCCTTCGACGTCCTAATATGTCCTGACCCGACCATGGCCATGTCTTGACATGTCCTTACCCCCGCCATGCTCAAGTCATACCTGTATTGTAACATCCTAACATGTCTTGTAGTCACGTCCTAAAAAGTCCTTACAAATTCGGACCCATGACTTGGCCACTCCCTGCCATATTTTGTGATATCTTGACACGTCCTAACCCGTGCCATGGCCATGTCCTAGAAAGTTGTGACCCGTGCCTTGCCCTTGTCCTACGACGTCCTAACACATTGTGTATCCATGTCATGTGACATCCTGGCCCGTGCCATGGCCATGCCCTTCCATGTCCTAGGAGATGGACATGTCCTGACATGTGCCATGGCCATACCCTGCCATGTCATGCGACATCCTGAAATGTTCTAGGGCCATGTCCTGACACGTCCTTACCAGTGCTATGCCCACATCCTGCCATGTCCTGTGGTGACGTCTTGCGATAGCCTGACATGTCATGAACCGTGACATGGCCACGAACTGGCATGTCATGCAATATCCTAACACATTGTGAAATGTGCCTTTGCCATGTATTAAATGTCCTAAGTTATGCCATGCCCACGTCCTGCCATGTCCCTCGACGTCCTAACATGTCATGTGGCGTCATCCTTACATGTGACATGGCCATGTCTTGACACATCCTGACTTGTGCCATGCCCACGTCCTTCCATGTCCTGCGACGTCCTAACACGTCCTATAGCCACGTCTTGCAACATCCAGACACATTCTGAAATGTGCCATGCCCATGTCCTGACACGTCCTAACCCATGACATGACCATGTCCTCCCATGTCCTACGACGTCCTAACACAAACTACGGCCACATCCTATAATATCCTGACATGTCCTAACCTGTTCCATATCCACACCCTAGCATGTCCTATGACATCTTGACATGTCCTTACCCGTGCCATGGCCATATCTTGACATGTCCTGACATATGCTATGCCCACGTCTGCCATGTCCTGTGACGTCATGACACGACTTGACCTGTGCCATGGCCACGCCCTGCCATGTCCTCTAATGTCCTGACACGTCCTAACATTTGTTATGGCCATGTCCTGACATGTTCTGACTCGTGCCATGCCTTTGTCCTGCCATGTCCTGAAACTTCCTATGGCCACGTCCTACGATGTCCTGACCTATGCCATTGCCATGCCCTGCCATGTCCTTAAACGTGCCATGGCCATGTCTTAACATTTCCTAACATATGGCATGCCTACATCTTGCCATTTCCTAACACATCACGTGGATACATCTTGCGACATCCTAACACATCCTAAAACATGCCATGGCCATGTCCTGACATGTTCTGACCCGTGCCATGCCCACGTCTTGCCATGTCCTAACACGTCGTGTGGCCACATCTTGCAACATCCTGAAACGTGCCATGGACATGTCCTAACACGTCCTGCCATGTCTATCCACATCCCGAAATGTGCCATGGCCATGTCCTAACACGTCCTAACCCGTGCAATGCCCACATTGTGCCATGTCCTGACATGTCATGTGTCCACGTCCTATGACGTCTTGACCCGTGCCATGGCCACGCCCTGCCATGTCCTGCGACGATCAGACATATCTTAACATGTGCCATGGCCATGTGTTGATACGTCCTAACCTGTGCCATGCCCACGTCCAGCCATGTTTTGACACATCATGTGGCCACGTTCTGTGACATCCTGACACGTCCTGACCCATGTCGGGCCACGCCCTATCATGTCCTACAACTTCCTGACGCATGTCATGTCCATGTGCTGACACGTCCTGACCCGTGCCATGCCCATGTCCTACCATGTCCTAACACAACCTGTGGCCATGTCCACCAACATCTTAACACGTCCCGACCCGTGCTATAGCCATGGCCTGCCATGTCCTGCGACGTCATGACATGTCCTGAAATGTTTCATGGCCATATCTTGACACGTCTTGACCTGTGACATCCCCACATCCTTCCATGTCCGGTAACGTCTTGCTACGTCCTGTGACGTCCTAACCCGTGCCATGGCCATGCCCTGCCACATTCTAAAATGTGCCATGCCCATATACTCACCCGTGCCATGCCACGTCCTGCCATGTCTTGACACGTCCTATAGCCACGTCCTACAACATCCTGACATGTCCTGAAACGTTCCTTGGCCATGTCCTCAAATGTCCTGACCTATGTCATCCCACTTCCAGACACGTCATATGGCCACATACTGTGACATTCTGACAGGTCCTGACCCGTGGAATGGCCACGCCATTCCATGTCTTGTGACGTCCTTACATGTCCTGATATATGCCATGGCCATGTCTTGACACATCCTGACCCGTGACATCCCCACGTCCTGAGACGTCCTAACCTGTGCCATGTCCTCGCCCTACCATGTCCTGAAACGTGCCATGGCCATGTCCTGACACGTCCTAACCCATGCCATGCCCACGTCCTACCATGTCTTGAAATGTCCTGTGGCCACATCCTGCAATATCCTAACACGTCCTAAATCATTCCATGGCCATGTCCTTACATGTTCTAACCCCTGCCATGCCCACGTCCTGCCATGTCCTGACACGTCCTGTGGCCACGTCTTGGGATGTCCAGACACGTCCTGACCCATGCAATGCCCATGCCCTGTGACGCCCTGACATTTCCTAGAATGTGCCATGGCCATGTCCTGACACGTCCTGCGATGTTCTGACATGTCTTGTGCCCATGTTGTGCAATGTCCTGACACATCGTGACCCATGCCATGGCCATGCCTTGCCATGTCCTGCGACATCCTCACATGTCCTTAAACGTGCCATGGCCATGTCCTGACATGTCCTGACCCGTGCCATGCCCACATCCTGCCAGGTCATAACACGTCCTATGGCCACGCCTTGTGATCTCTTGACACGTCCTGACCCATACAATGACACCGCCCTTTCATGTCCTACAATGTCCTGACACATGCCATGTCCATGTGCTGACATGTCCTGACTTGTGCCATGCCCATGTCCTGACACGTCCTATGGCGACGTCCTGACATATAACCCATGACATACCCACGCCATGCCATGTACTGCGACATCCAGACACGTATTGTAGTGACGTCCTGACACATCCTGACCAGTGCTTTGGCCATGCCCTACCATGTAATACAACATCTTACACGTCCTGACACGTGCCATGGCTATGTCCTAACATGTCCTGGCCCGTGCCGTGCCCTTGTCCTACCATGTCCTGCGAAGTCATGACACATCATATGGAAACATCCTACGATGTCTTGCCCGTGCCATGGCCACGCCTTTTCATGTCCTGCAATATCATGAGACACCCTGAAACATGCCATGGCCATGTCCTGACACGTCATGACCCATGCCATGACCAAGTACTGACACGTCCTGTGGCCACATCCTACGACATCCAAACATATCATGACCCGTGGCATGGACACGCCTTGCCATGTTCTACTGATACACTCAAATTACACTTTGATAATTAGTGTAAGGCGGTCGGTGTCAAATATAGTAACCCAACTAGGTTGGGGTCGAATCCCATAGGGAATAGGTGTGAAACGATTACTAGAGTTAGTGTGTTACCCGACTAGAATCTTAAATCTATTCTGTTAGTAGTAACATAAAAATTTTGTAAGAGTAGTAGTATGAGTGAAAGTTGTTTTAGAGTAATAAATAATTTGATTTCTTGATATAGTAATTAATAAAGTTGATTAAACCAAGGTTGTGTTCCCATAAATGTAGTGTAATGCTATCGGTGTTAATATGATATATTTCTAATGGTTGGTTATTGATATGCAAATGATTTCTATGCAACTATCCAATATTTCCCAATACTTGAATATTATTTCCTCTCTTGCTTTTTCCCAAAAGTCTAAGAGTCACAATTTATAACAATCAATGGATGTCAAATAAAACCACTTATCCCTAAGCGATTCTATTAAATGGGGTGCAAAGCCTCGAGTTTTTATTCTTTACTTCTTCCAGAATCTCACTCACTTTCCCAAGAAAAGTAAGACTTAAATGGCTTTTGTTAATGTTTCCAACCACCAACAATAAATGAAGAATGAGAAGTTATGAAATATCAACCACCAATTATGCATATATTCAATGTTAAACACCCATTTAGATAACACAACCTTAGTATTTATGTTTAGCCACACTTGCTAATATACAAAATACAAGGTGTAATAAATGTCATAAATGCTTACAAAGTAAGAGAATCTTCAACCAAAAGCTTCCAAAAAGATGTACTAAAGTCTTGGAGTCTAGTGTAAATTCTGGACAACATATTTTCACACAAGATTCTAAAAACTATTTATAGAGGGACCAAATTCGGACAAAAATAGGAGAAGTTTACCCTTCCAGGTCAACTTTGCGACCGCAAATCTATCGCATTATAGATCTGCGGTCCGTATATTGAGAGGCGGCGTCACAGATTAAAAACACTAGTTGTTTGTTCGTCCATCGCATTACCATTCCGTGGTTCGCATAGTGATTGTGCAACCGCAGATGGTACCGCATAATTGACTCTTGTGTTTTCTTCGTGTTCATTTTGCAGCAGAAGTGCGGATTGCATGTTCACTATGCGACCGCAGAATGTGTCGCATTCTTGACGTGGTTTTTAGCTCCAGCCATTCTTTTGCTCTGTGATTTGGTGTGCAACTCTGCGGTCCGCATGTGTAATTTGCGGCCGCATATTGGTCCGCAGACTTGCCTTTGTGCAAAACTTCGCCCTTTTCTTGTCTTTTTGCTTCCATTTTCGTGTCCCTGTTCTTTTCTTCCTCTTGATCTGTAAAAGCACAAAATCACATAAGTATGGATTACATTTTGCACTAAAAAAGCTAATATCTGAGCAATTAGAATGTAAATGTGCCGAATTTCTCCGGCACATCAACACCCCCAACTTAAAGTCTTCATTGTTCTCAAGCAAGCAGAACATACCTACGCCAAACGTTATTCACAAACACAACATAATAATGACACAAGATAGTGTTAATTTCCAGTTTTTCAAGCATGTACTAAAATAATCGCGCCACTCCTCCCAGACTAGAAGTATGCAAATAGAGACAGACCAATCATGCAAACTTTGAGCCTCATATTGTGACTAAGTGTTACCCTCAGCTGAATGCATGTTTTTGAAACTCTAAAAGGCTCAACTTAGTTAAATTCCGCAGTTCATGCACTATCACCAGAAATGATGTCCAATACTCACAATATTTACAACATTTACAAGGACAGTTCAAAAAGAACACTCACTCTCGGAAGGAACATCAAGTGCCACAACATGTCATACCATAGGCTTGCCTTTATTTTAATTCGCCACTTCTTCAAGAATGATCTGTTTGAGGTCCCACAAGGACTTTTTAGGCTTGTAATGAAGGTTTAGGGAGGGTCGGATAAGTTTCTAGGTACAAGTGACTTCACCCTCCTTGAACATTACTCGTAAGTGCCAATCTTTTGCACTTTGATTTTCTTCAACCCTCATGACTTCATTAGTGTCTAGTTCCCAACATGGACCCACCTTACATACCTCCTTTTTCTTTTTATTCACAGCTCCACCCATTTATGTACATACACGTGTTTCTCTTTTTCTTATATACACATAGGTAAGTAGACTAACTTTTGGTTTAATTTTTCTTTATCTTTTGGAGCTTGAATGCTATAATACAAACACCTTTTTGAGGTATGTGGTCTTGGACTTAATGCACAACCTTATCCTTTTCGACTTTTTTACCCAACACCCAACTTAGGCTTTTGGCCTCATTCTCGATGTTCAAGGAGGGTCAGGTTCAAGAGAGGGAATTACTTTGCAAAAGGGAAAGGTTTGTAATGAGTTAGCCTAAGAAAGGTTTAAAGGCTCAAAATGGGTGCTAGTGATATTATCTGTGCATGGGAGGCTTGAAACGCTAAAGAGGTTATACTAATAAATGAAAGAATGCCTAAGATCATTCCTCCAACCAAATATACTATCATTAGTATTGAAAGACCAACCAGGCAAGTTCTAGATGACAGAAGTAGACACAAGAATTATATACAATTAGAGAACTCGCACACACATATCGTACATAAACTGCTTTATTCACATTGTTTAGCACTTTCGAGCAACTATTTTGCAATTTAGAGCTTTTATGGGGCTTCCATAGAGTCACAAAATGAGCCTCAGATTCACAGGATTGGTCATAGAGACAAGTTCCCTTAAGACAGTCGTCAATCTATCTATTATTGGGACGAGTCGACAAAGATGACTATAGGAGGATTTGTGCTATGTACAGATACACATGCTTGACACTGAGCAATTCCACTAAACTGGTCACATTGATTTACACCCAAGGTTCTGATTCTACTATTACACTCTTGGAAAAGAATCAGACAAAGAAAAACCAAGAAGAATTGATTTACTAACTAATCAACACAAATAGATCAAAACATTATATAAACATTGTTTTATATACCAAAGTTGTACCAATGTACACAAGTTTGATAAGTATAAGCACAAAAAGCATACAAAAATTTACACCAAGGTGTCCCACCCCCAATTTAAAAAGATGCATTGTCCCCAATGCATAGAATTAAAGAGCAGAGTTTGAGGGAAGACTCCTTGAGGCACACTAAGTGCTATGGGAGTCGGCAGCTGGCTGAGTGCCGGGGTGATCACCCTCTAGTTTAGCTGTGAGGACTGGCATGGGCTCAGTTGAGAGTGTGATCTCTGCTGCTGATGGATGGTCTGGGGCAGGAGACAGGACTGGCACTGGAACTGATGCTGGAGGTACTATGTCCTCAACTGGCACCTGAGAGCTGCTGGATGCATCAGCTGCTACATGAGCTGTGGGGCCCCTTCTGTCTATCAAAGATCTCTGCAGGGCAACCTCAATCTGTGCATGTTCATCCTCATTAGCAACATCATCATCCTGAGGAGAAGCTGGAGCAACTGCTTTCCCCTTATCAACAGGTTGAGGGGCTTCATCACTAGAGAACACCGAGCTATTTTCTTAATCGTCACCCTCGCTCTCTCCATCATCTTCCTCATCAGAGGCAATGTCAATCGGGCTAGTAGGGGCCGGGGCATGTGAGTCTTTAGGAGTGGGAATGACAGGGTCGGCCATCAGGTTGGTGAAATCAAGGCCTAAATCTGGTACCACATTTGTACCCTTGTCACTTGCCACAGGAAAGAGGGATGAAATGTCGAAGTCCAAATTCTGCATCTTTTTGAAATTGACTTTCATAGAAGCAACCTCCTTCTTGAGGTCATGTGTCACGCCCCAAATCGAGGAACATGACCGGCGCCTGACCGGGTTGCCCCGGTCAAGCGGACCTGGGTGCCTTTCATTCCCACGCGTTACCCCTGTGATGACTGTTTCTCATTAACCAAATATTTTACCAATAATGACTGATTTCATAATGCATAAACATAACCATGTGATTGATTCACTAACAAGTTCATAATTTATATTTACAATGCCTCATACATATACATAGGCCACAATCCCACAGTTTACATGTCTATGGAGCCTCTAGGATACAAAAAGGGAAATACAATACTTGCCGGTAACAAGGCTCCGGCTATACCTTACAAAACCAAAATGAAATCTTAACAAAGGTGGCATGAACCACACAGGGCCCCAAGGAAGAAAGGGGCTCACCAAAACGGGCAGTGGAAGGAGAAGGATACTACTGCCGATGAGCTGAAGTGCCTGCTACTGATCCACCTACAATCATAACACGAATGTAGCGCCCCGGCAAAAGGGACGTCAGTACACTTGAATTGTACTGGTATGTATGGACAAACTTTGTCCCAAGTAAACTCAAGCCATTGAATTACATCAACAATTAATTAAGCCAGCTAACCATGTTTCCACATTTTCCTTATTTCAAATAATTCTCAACACAAAGCACTTTCTACAATCAACCAATTTAACAATAACCAATCAATCACGTAAAGCACAAGTAGTCAAACAAAGGGGCAATCAGTGCCCCCCAGGTTGCAAACTCTCCTGCTGTCTCCTTTCACAATTTCACATTATTGATTTTTGTATCAATTTTTCAATAGCGATTTCGATCGCTTTCCATCCTTATTGCCCCGACCACCCTTATTACCTCGGCCACCCTTATCACCCCAACCCACACCTTATTTCCCCACGTTGCGGCGCGCAACACGACCCCGCCTTACAGTTGACAATACAACAATTTCAAACAGCAGATAAGGTACTACACACAATTTCAACAAGTTCAAATAAGCAACTTGCACATTGTTTCATGTTCTCAATTACTTATCAAGCCAATATCACAACCAAGTTACAATATTTCCATAATCAAGAATATTCACACAAGTATGTTCAACAATTTTCCACAATTCAAGTGTTTCATCTCTTTCCACAATAAACCAATTCTCGAGTGTTTCGTTTCCTTTCCACAAAGTGCCATATAGGCCATCATAAGTATTATTCACAATTCTTTACCCAATTCAACTCTCATTTAACTTTCGGTTCATATTCTAGACCACATCACTCATATTTCAACAACAACTTTGAGAATTTCACACAATTTGTCAAATTAACATTAACCAAGCAATTTTCACACATATAGGCGATTTCACAAGAATCAAAATTAGCCATACATACCTGGTGATGAATTTTCTTCCTACTTTATGCTTACCCAAGCTATCTTACTCTTGCCAACCTTGTTCTTGAAGACTCTTACTTCTACTCACTTCTTTTTACTAGAAATCAAGTTCAATAATCATGCATGAGTGTGAAAATTCTATTTTCAAAAGCTATTATATGCAAACCTCTCTTTACCCAATTTAAAACTGAAAATCAAAGAAAATGGTTAGGGTTTTTACCTTGAAAAGATTGGGGAAGTTGAATCCTTGCCCTAGGATCCCTTGGAATTAAGTAGTTGGAACAATCTTTGAAGATGAAGAACTTCTCTCTCTAAAAACCCTCTCTTCTCTCTCTAATTTTGGTAAAATGATATGATAAAATGAAGAAGAAAGGTGTTATATTAAAGAAGAGATCGGGTCAAAATGTTATAAAAATCTGGGCCGGGGTCAATTATGCGGTGCACTATGCGACCGGCAGAATCAACATGCGGTCCGCATAGTGACCGCAGAATTGCCCCAAATTTTACACAGGTTCTGTTAAGGAATGCGGTCACTATGCGGACCGCATGTTGATTCTGCGGTCGCAAAGTGCACCGCAGATTTGACATGCGATCGCATATCGACCGCACTTTTGACACGATTTTTGGGAAACTCTCCGGAACGTTTTGCGGCAAGAATGCGGTCCGCATGTCAGGTTTGCGATCGCATTCTTGACCGCATATTGGACACTTTTCGGAAAAATTAATTCTCTACATTTTTGAAACTTAAATCACTACCAAGGGTCCGAACCGCGGCGAGCAAGCTCGCCGCGAAGAATTCTACGCATTCCTAACACATTTATTCGGACCATGACACCACAACTACTAGGTTTTATGCACAAAATTTTTACGGGGCCTTACATCCTCCCCCCCTTAAGATCATTCGTCCTCGAATGAGGATTTTGAAATAAATTGGTTTTGAAAGACATGATATGCAAGCTATCAAAATTTTGACTAACTCTTATATTTTAGAAAAATTTCGCCAGAGTTTCCTTTGTATTATGGACATATCCACCTGTCAGAGGGCCCCCGAAACACATTACCAAACAACAATATACAACTACAACACTTTCCACAACTGGTATACACTTTCTTACCTCAACGAATGCACATATTCTATCACATTGTTACAATTGCACATAAACTAGTCACTTCAATGAATTATTACCTTATTTACCCAATTTAACACACCATGTACACTTAACAAACCATTACCAATCTATACTTACTATTAGTTATTTATTTAGCATGCGAATCTTTCTAAGGCTTCCATTTATCAAGAAAGGCTCAAATGACCCAATGTGACAACACATTAAATTCATTACAAAATGAAGGAGACTTTACTAACACTAAGAGAGAAACGACTTAGACAAGATGACAGTTACTAGGAGTAGAAAGATTACCTAATTTCTTCTAGGTTTGATCAAACAAATGGGGGCACTTTTCCTTCATATCTTTTTCCGCTTCCCATGTGGCCTCCTCAACTTGTTGACTTCGCCACAATACTTTAACGAGGCAACTTCCTTATTTCTCAACTTACGGACTTGCCTATCAAGAATGGCAACTGGAACTTCTTCATATGACAAATTTTCATTAACCTCTATAACTTCGACTGGCATGATGGTGGATGGATCTCCAATCACTTTCTTCAACATGGACACATGGAATACCGGATGCACTGATGACATCTCGGGAGGCAACTCTAGCCTATAAGCAACTTGACCAATCCTTTGAACGATCCGATATGGCCCGACATACCTAGGACTCAATTTCCCTTTCTTTCCGAATCGCATGACTCCCTTTATAGGAGATACCCTCAAGAACACCCAATCATCGACTTGAAACTCCAGATCCCTTCGACGAACGTCTGCATAGGATTTTTGACGACTCTGTGCTGTTTTCATTCTCTCCTGAATAACCTTGACCTTTTCCATAGCCTCGTATACCATATCTGGCCCTAGCAATTCCGCTTCACCTACCTCAAACCACCCGATTGGCGACCTACATCTTCTCCCGTACAATGCCTCAAACGGGGCCATTTGAATGCTAGCATGATAGCTGTTATTGTAAGCAAATTCTATCAGTGGCAAGTGTTCATCTCAATTACCTTTAAAATCTAAGACACAAGCCCGCAACATATCTTCAAGCGTCTAAATAGTCCGTTCGGCCTGACCATCGGTCTGTGGATGGAAAGTTGTGCTGAGATTCACCTGAGTTCCCAAACCTTGTTGAAACTTCTTCCAAAAGTTAGCTGTGAACTGAGCCCCGCGATCTGAGATGATAGAAAGTGGAGTGCCATGAAGCCTTACTATCTCCTTGATGTACAATCTTGCATATTGCTCCGCGGTATCAGTGGACTTGACAGGCAGGAAGTGAGCTGATTTGGTGAGTCGATCTACTATCACCCATATTGAATCGAACTTACGCCTGAGTGCGAGGTAACCCTACCACGAAATCTATACTGATCATCTCCCATTTCCACCTTGGTATTTCTATAAGCTGAGTTAATCCACCAGGCCGTTGATGCTCGGCCTTCACTTGTCGACAGTTCGGACATTTAGTTACAAAGCTTGCTACATCCCTCTTCATACCGTTCCACCAATAAATCTCCTTAAGGTCATGATACATTTTCGTGGAACCTGGGTGTACCGAATACCTGGAAAGTATGAGCCTCTGCCATCACTCTTTCCCGAAGCTCGTCCACATCCGGAACACATAGCCTATCTTGACACCGCAATACACCATCTTCGCTGCCGAGTACAAATGCTGAGGTCTTGTCATTCATGACTGCTTCCTTCACCCGAACCAATGCTGGATCCATGAACTGTTTTTCCTTGATTTCCGCGACCAATGATGATTCTACTCCATTATGCACCAAAATATCCCCCTCGTCTGACGCCGAGCTACGAACCCCCAAACTGGCTAATTGGTAAACCTCTCGAGCCAGGTGTCTCTGATCCACACCCAAATGAGCCAAACTACCCATGGATTTCCGACTAAGAGCGTCGGCTACCACATTTGCCTTCCCTGGATGGTACAATATGTCCATATCATAGTCCTTGAGTAATTCTAACCACCGCCGCTGTCTTAGACTTAGCTCCTTCTGCTTGAACAAATATTGGAGGCTCTTGTGGTCTGAAAACACATCTACATGAACTTCATAAAGATAGTGCCGCCATATTTTCAAAGCAAACACAACAGCTGCAAGCTCCAAATCATGCGTCGGATAATTCTTCTCATGGTTCTTGAGTTGTCTGGAAGCATAAGCTATAACCTTTCCGTGCTTGCATCAATACACATCCCAAACCGACTCTGGAGGCATAACTATCACCTTAACACTTTACATCATTAGTGGAACATCTTTATTATATTCCTCTTACATAAGACCTTCCTCGAATTGAGTTCCACTATAATTTCCTTGATGTGGTTACGATCCCATGTGAACAATTGCTACTAACTCTTCATAATTCTTAACCAAAGGCATTGTTGAATGAGTTTTCTCATATGACCTCCTGTCTCAAATGAATAGCACACACTAACTTGCACGCCATTGCATCGAAGGTAAGGTAACATTGTGCTCTAACTTTTCTTAACCAACCTCTTCTCCCCATATGTGCATTATAGAATTTAAGAAATTGCACTACTTCCGTTGTGAAAATTCCTAGCATCCCTCCTTACGGTTAAACACCTCTCAAACGTATATCAACAACCTTTATATGCATATGACTTAGGAAGGGTCACTATCCCGAGAAGGGTATTCTCTGAAACTTTAAATCCTCATCAATCCTTCAACAACAACTTTTGGTTTTACTCTTAAGTGTAAGGCTTAGTCCCCCTAATTCTATCTCCGACGAGTAACTCGCCTCATTCCCCATGTTATAGTTATCAATGAAGTTCCCTGAGATTGCGGCTTAAGAGTTATCATGCTAAGCACGTCTAGTCCGTCACGAGTGTTCATCCTCTTTCAATCTATTCTGAACCTTTCATTCCCATCTTGATTTGCGGATAGTGCATAATTAATAGCTTTCTTGTTCCACACATTTGTCTGCCTCCTGTGAACTTGAAAAATCATCATGTCTTGTTTAATCATTTTACAGTGCCACAACCTCACCAACGATAACCTCGCTTCCCATTGTGTGTAGACATGAACTATCTCTAGACCCCTTTAGTCGATATTCAGTGTCACCCATGACGGTTGAATTGCGGTTAGTCCCTTATAACTTTTATTAACACGTGTGCTGTAAGTGAGTCCAACATTCTGATGCAAGATATTTTATGATAATAATGACCATCTCAATTTAATGGTTTTCTCCCATTTCTTCTCACCTCATTCTTCCTAGTTAGTGAATAGCCACGCACTCTTCCATATATTACGTGGTCTCTTACCTTAGGTATTCCATCCGGCTCACCTCTTAACTCTTATTGGGACATATGTAGCAAGGAGTGTTCGTCTGAACATCATTTAACACTTATCTATTTGTAAGGCTCTTTAGAGGCTCTCTATCAAGCCCCAATTACCATCTTGGGTTGTCGTGGCAACACATTCATTTCTCCCACTCGTTTTGGCTTTCTTAGTATCCCGAAACTTTGTTTAAATCACAAATCTATGATTAGCCCATTCTAGGAACTCACAATCTTTCACATTTGACATATGGTACCTCCTTGGGTCCCATTTCTCCCGACCTTATGACAAGTAAAAGTCTCTTTACAAACATACTCTTATTTTCTAGAATCGTTGACCCTATCAGTCACATTGCCATGCGTGAAGAATTTACATTCCTTAATCTCTTTTCTAGACCATACATGTCTTCACCAAAATATTCAAATATCATAGCTACATGGTCTCGCTCTTGTTTCATTGTATTTAAGTGGCCTCACGATGGTCCTCCCTCTCCCACATGGGGAAAATGTCCTGGATCTCGACACAAGTCTTGAGTTTAGAAACTTTAGGGACAAATGCCTCATATATCTATCCCTCTTATATGTATACTCGACTATTAGGAAAGTTTAAGTCACCATAGTAATGATCTCATAAGTTCCCTTCTCCTATTCAGCCACGCAGGTATGGGATTCCAAGTCCCCACGTATATCCTTTATGTACATTTCTAGGTCCTTATAAAGTTCGTGAGGCAAGGGTCTTCTCGGCTAGGGTCCAATTGAGTCTCTGTCACGCCCCAAATCGAGGAACATGACCGGCGCCTAACCGGGTTGCCCCAGTTAAGCGGACCTGAGTGTCTTTCATTCCCACGCGTTACCCCTGTGATGACTGTTTCTCATTAACCAAATATATTACTAATCATAATTGATTTCACATTAAACAAATAAAACGATACGAGTGATTCATTAACAAGATTTCAATTTTTACAACGCCCGACATAACACAATATATGTACATAAGACTGGAGTCCCACAGTTTACATGTCTACAGAGCCTCTAGGATACAAAAGGGAAATACAATACTTGCCGGTAACAAGACTCCGGCTATACCTTACAAAACCAAAATGAAATCCAAACCGAGTGGCATGAACCACACAAGGCCCCGAGGAAGAAAGGGGCTCACAAAAAACGGGCAGTGGAGGATGAAAGATACTACTGCAGATGAGCTGAAGGGCCTGCTACTGATCCACCTACAATCATATCACGAATGTAGCGCCCCCGGCAAAAGGGACGTCAGTACACTTGAATTGTACTGGTATGTATGGACAAACTTTGTCCCAAGTAAACTCAAGCCATTAAATTACATCAACAATTAATTAAGCCGAGCCAACCATGTTTCCACATTTTCCTCATTTCAAATAATTCTCACACAAAGCACTTTCTACGATCAACCAATTTAACAACAACCAATCAATCACGTAAAGCACAAGTAGTCAAACAAAGGGGCAATCAGTGCCCCACAGGTTGCAAACTCTCCTGTTGTCTCCTTTCACAATTTCACATTATTGATTTATGTATCAATTTTTAATAGCGATTTCGATCGCTTTCCATCCTTATTGCCCCTGACCACCCTTATTACCTCGGCCACCCTTATCACCCCAACCCACACCTTATTTCACCACGTTGCGGCGCGCAACACGACCCCGCCTTACAGTTGAAAACACAACAATTTCAAACAACGCAGATAAGGTACTACACACAATTTCAACAAGTTCAAATAAGCAACTTACACATTGGTTCATGTTCTCAATTTCTTCTCAATTCAATATCACAACCATGTTACAATATTTCCACAATTCAGGTGTTTCATCTCTTTCCACAATAAACCAATTCTCAAGTGTTTCGTTTGTTTTCCACAAGGTGCCATATAGGCCATCATAGTCATTATTCACAATTCTTTTGCCAATTTAAACTCTCATTTTACATCACTCATAGCTCAACAACAAACTTTGAATATCCAACAACAACATCAAGAATTTCACACAATTTGTCAATTTAACAAGAAACAAACAAACTTCACACATATAGGCGATTTCACAAGAATCAAAATTAGCCATACATACCTGGTGATGATTTTTCCTCCTACTTTATGCTTACCCAAGATATCCTACTCTTTCCAACCTTGTTCTTGGAGACTCTTACTTCTACTCACTTCTTTTTACTAGAAATCAAGTTCAATAATCATGCATGAGTGTGAAAATTCTATTTTTAAAAGCTATTATATGCAAACCTCTCTTTACCCAATTAAAACTGAAAATCAAAGAAAATAGTTAGGGTTTTTACCTTGAAAATATTGGGGAAGTTGAATCCTTTCCCTAGAATCCCTTGGAATTAAGTAGTTGGAACAATCTTTGAAGATGAAGAACTTCTCTCTCTAAAAACCCTCTCTTCTCTCTCTAATTTTGGTGAGATGATATGATAAAATGAAGAAGAAAGGTGTTATATTAAAGAAGAGATCGGGTCAAAATGTTACAAAAATCTGGGCCGGGGTCATGCTGTCACTATGCGACCGCAGAATCCACATGCGGTCCGCAAAGTGACCGCAAAAATGGCCTCAAAGTTATGCAGGTTCTGTTAAGGAATGCGGTCACTATGCGGACCGCATGTTGATTCTGCGGTCGCAAAAGTGCACCGCAGATTTGACATGCGATCGCATATCGACCGCACTATTGACACGATTTTGGGCAACTCTCTGGAACGATTTGCGGCAAGAATGCGGTCCGCATGTCAGGTTTGCGGTCGCATTCTTGACCGCATATTTGACATTTTTCGGAAAAATTAATTCTCTACATTTTTGAAACTTAAATCACTACCAAGAGTCCGAACCGCGGCGAGCAAGCTCGCCGCGAAGAATTCTACGCATTCCTAACACATTATTCGGACCATGACACCACAGCTACTAGGTTTTATGCACAAATTTTTTACGGGGCCTTACAGTCTCATTTCGTAACTTTTTACCTCCTGTGAGACACTTACACTCTCACCATTAATCTCATAGTCTTTCTCTCATATATCACGTGCTTATATAACCAATATTCTTTCACACCTTACAATCAATTATATACTTCTTGCACTAACCACGCGTGCTATTTAAGCTTACATATCAATCATCAAATCAATGCCTCTTCGTGCGGGTAATCACTTCTAATCCTTTCCCCAAATAAAGTATACTTGTAGTACTATGTACTTATACTATATATATTCATACAGTTTATTCAACAAGATACATGTGCAATCTCCATAATACCCATGTATTTTCCCATTGGTCATGACATATGACAACACTACATGAAATAGACGAAAGAGCATTTAAACTTACCTTGAATCTCAACACACGGGTTACAAAACAATCTTATAGTCAAGCTTTATCGCACGATTTGGAGTGTTGAAGAAGGGTAATATTCCTAAATGTCCGTGCAGCCCCCTACTTATATGATGTGGTCGACAACACATCTATAAGAAGGGCACTACTAGACATGGCTCCGAGACATCCTAGGACACTTTAAAACCTTAAGCTCTGATACCAAGTTTGTCACGACCCAAATCGAGGGACATGACCGGCGCCTGACCGAGTTGCCCCAGTCAAGCGGACCTGGGTGCCTTTCATTCCCACGCGTTAACCCTGTGTTGATCGTTTCTCATTAACCAAATATTTTACCAATAATGACTGATTTCATAATGCATAAACATAACCATGTGATTGATTCACTAACAAGTTCATAATTTATATTTACAACGCCCCATACATATACATAGGCCACAATCCCACAGTTTACATGTCTATGGAGCCTCTAGGATACAAAAGGGAAATACAATACTTGCCGGTAACAAGGCTCCGGCTATACCTTGCAAAACCAAAATGAAATCTTAACAAAGGTGGCATGAACCACACAGGGCCCCAAGGAAGAAAGGGCTCACCAAAACGGGCAGTGGAAGGAGAAGGATACTACTGCCGATGAGCTGAAGTGCCTGCTATCGATCCACCTACAATCATAACACGAATGTAGCGTCCCCGGCAAAAGGGACGTCAGTACACTTGAATTGTACTGGCATGTATGGACAAACTTTGTCCCAAGTAAACTCAAGCCTTTGAATTACATCAACAATTAATTAAGCCAGCTAACCATGTTTCCACATTTTCCTTATTTCAAATAATTCTCAACACAAAGCACTTTCTACAATCAACCAATTTAACAATAACCAATCAATCACGTAAAGCACAAGTAGTCAAACAAAGGGGCAATCAGTGCCCCACAGGTTGCAAACTCTCCTGCTGTCTCCTTTTACAATTTCACATTATTGATTTTTGTATCAATTTTCAATAGCGATTTCGATCGCTTTCCATCCTTATTGCCCCTGACCACCCTTATTACCTCGGCCACCCTTATCACCCCAACCCACACCTTATTTCCCCACGTTGCGGCGCGCAACACGACCCCGCCTTACAGCTTGAAAACACAACAATTTCAAACAGCAGATAAGGTACTACACACAATTTCAACAAGTTCAAATAAGCAACTTGCACATTGTTTCATGTTCTCAATTACTTATCAAGCCAATATCACAACCAAGTTACAATATTTCCATAATCAAGAATATTCACACAAGTATGTTCAACAATTTTCCACAATTCAAGTGTTTCATCTCTTTCCACAATAAACCAATTCTCGAGTGTTTCGTTTCCTTTCCACAAAGTGCCATATAGGCCATCATAAGTATTATTCACAATTCTTTACCCAATTCAACTCTCATTTAACTTTCGGTTCATATTCTAGACCACATCACTCATATTTCAACAACAACTTTGAGAATTTCACACAATTTGTCAAATTAACATTAACCAAGCAATTTTCACACATATAGGCGATTTCACAAGAATCAAAATTAGCCATACATACCTGGTGATGAATTTTCTTCCTACTTTATGCTTACCCAAGCTATCTTACTCTTGCCAACCTTGTTCTTGAAGACTCTTACTTCTACTCACTTCTTTTTACTAGAAATCAAGTTCAATAATCATGCATGAGTGTGAAAATTCTATTTTCAAAAGCTATTATATGCAAACCTCTCTTTACCCAATTTAAAACTGAAAATCAAAGAAAATGGTTAGGGTTTTTACCTTGAAAAGATTGGGGAAGTTGAATCCTTGCCCCTAGGATCCCTTGGAATTAAGTAGTTGGAACAATCTTTGAAGATGAAGAACTTCTCTCTCTAAAAACCCTCTCTTCTCTCTCTAATTTTGGTAAAATGATATGATAAAATGAAGAAGAAAGGTGTTATATTAAAGAAGAGATCGGGTCAAAATGTTATAAAAATCTGGGTCGGGGTCAATTATGCGGTGCACTATGCGACCGTAGAATCAACATGCGGTCCGCATAGTGACCGCAGAATTGCCCCAAATTTTACACAGGTTCTGTTAAGGAATGCGGTCACTATGCGGACCGCATATTGATTCTGCGGTCGCAAAGTGCACCGCAGATTTGACATGCGATCGCATATCGACCGCACTTTTGACACGATTTTTGGGAAGCTCTCTGGAACGTTTTGCGGCAAGAATGCGGTCCGCATGCGGCAAGAATGCGGTCCGCATGTCAGGTTTGCGATCGCATTCTTGACCGCATATTTGACACTTTTCGGAAAAATTAATTCTCTACAATTTGAAACTTAAATCACTACCAAGGGTCCGAACCGCGGCGAGCAAGCTCGCCGCGAAGAATTCTACGCATTCCTAACACATTATTCGGACCATGACACCACAGCTACTAGGTTTTATGCACAAAAATTTTACGGGGCCTTACATCATGCAAACCAGATACTTCTCCCCGTTCTAGCTTTTCTACACTCAATTCAAGTCCCTGCAGTCGCTCTGCATATGATGCTTGCTTTTGCTGAATGTCTGCTATAACTGACTGCATGAGAGTGAAGGCCTACTTGATCAAATTTTGCAATGTCTTCACAAGTTGTCGACCTTGGAATTTGCATGCGTAGCTAATAGACCAAGCTTCGAGAGTGCTGGAGTGGCTTGTAGGGTCTGAGCAGTGGCAGCAGTAGTCTGGGCAGTGGTGGAAGGAGTGGAGGACTGTGCAGCATGGCCTGAGTAATAGGAGGCTGGGATGAAAGGAGGTCCTCCTGAACTACTGCCGCAGGGGGTATCACAGCATCAACAAGGCGGTTGACATCTATGATCCCTTGTTCCTGACCTGTAGCATCCCTCTGGAGATCAACAGGAACTTGAGCAGCATGGCATAGGGCAGTGATCAAGGATGGAAATGGGAGAGAGGTAGCATCTTGCATTGCTCGTCGACCCATCTCTTGAAAGACAATCTCCCCCACATTCACTTTGATACCCTGCATGATACAAGCAATTAGGAGGGCCTTCTGAATGGCGATATCGGTCTCATGGTTGGTTGAGATAAGCCTGGATGCAAGAAATGCAAGCCAGTATCTCCCCTCTTGTGAGAAGCTCTCCTTGTAAATTTTCGCCCAGGTTGTATCCATGCAGGGGTCCCAATTGCTGTGACTGAGGAAATCCATCTCATTTCACCCTCATTATTGGCGAATTTAGCTTTGTACTCCGTTGTGGAGGTGTCCTTGTCCTAGTCTGGGACCAGAATCTGATTGATGGCATTGGCACTGCACTTGACTGGGAAGCCCCGAACCTCCACCTTGTCGAGGTACATCTTTTGCCTCTTGTGATGCTTGGTTTGGGAAGCTTCGTAGTTGGCATAGAACTCCCGAACTATTGATTCATTGTTTGTGGCCGGAGGTTCAGTGAAACCCATACATTTCCTCCGCTTAAGGTTTGCAAGGATGTGCGGGTATTTCTCCTTAAGCCCATTGAGGCTCAATTGCTTTTCTGGAAGAAGTTTTCTCCGGTCGAGCCCAGCTTTGTATTTCTCCCTTGAGCCCTCAATGCCCTAGCGGAGATGGTACGCAACGCCATCAGTTGCTTGCTTTCTCCTTGCTTCAGCATGTATGTTAACCCTAGGCCCAATATCTGCTTCCTCAGTTTGGGAGCTTGATTCTTGTGGTGGGTCCATTATTTGTCTTTTGGCCACAGGAGGCTTGGTTTCTAGTCATTTCTATCCGGGAGCCATATCTGCAAAGGATGCACTGTTAGTACAGACACTATGGGAGAAGATAGGAAGGAAATGAATTAAGAACATAGATATGCGATGAACTATGGGATCGTAGAACCACTCTGCGGACCGCAAAGTCATCGCAAAAATGCACGCTTAAGAATAGTGTCAATCTGTGATGATATCTGCGGTCGCATAACCACTATGCGGACCTCATATATATCGCAAAATGAACATTTGAAGAGCCAGAAATTTCCATGTCTCTATTTCACTCTACGGTGATATTGTAGACCACAGATCAATTCTGTGACCGCATTCTCCACCGCATTTTTGCCAGTTGAAAAGGCACCCAGGTGACGAGATTGCGGTCATTCTGCGGACCGCAAAGTAATGATGTTGTCGCATAATTATTGCAAATGTCATCGTCCCTAGCTATCCTAGGGTTAGGTCTGCGACACAAAATGTGGTCCGCATATCAGACATGCGGACCGCAAAACAAATCGTTCTAAAGCGAGGGTCCTATTTTTCATCCATGGCTACCCCATTATTCTACCAATTCCTTCCCCACAGCATGCTTAGACTCAAATCAGCCCTATTTTAGCCATTTAACCAAACCAACGATGAGTCCCCCAAAATTCTTCTCAAAAACTATAATGACAGAGATAGAGAAAAGTAGTACATACCATATGTAGAGCGAGAAGGTTAGTGGAGAACTGGGTAATTCGCCTTTTGCGTGGGTTCGATCTCGCCTCTCTTCTCTCTTTTTCTTTTTATTTTTTCTTTTTCTTTCTCTCTCCCTCTCTCTCTTTTTTACTCTTTCTATCTTTTTTTGTTCTGTACTGAAGCGTAATAGGAATGTACATGGGAGATATGCAGATTCGCGATGACTAGTCTGCGAACCACTCTGAGGTCGCAGATCTAACCTGCGGACCGCACAATGGTTGCATTTTAACAGCAACCTAAGCCTTTTCTCAGATTCATTTTGCGATCCATTCTGCGGTCGCAGAACTAACATGTGGACCGCAGAACAGTCGCATTTTAGCCTCCATTTGGCGAACTCTCTATTTCAGTCTGTGGTAGATCAGTGGACCGAAAGCAATTATGCAACCGCATTTCTACCGCATGTTGTTCCTTCTCCTGCTAGGCACATCCACCAAGTACCAAGTCCTTTTGGGTTCCTTACACTTCAACAAATGTTGTAAAAAAGATAAATGAATAAAGAAAATGCAAAAATAATGACGGTGTTACCACCCATGGGTTGCCTCCCATGCAGCGCTAGATTTAACGTCGCAGCACGACGGGACTGACTGCTTCAATTTCATCCACTGGATAGGAAAAGACCATTATTGAGAGTCAGCTGCCCTACCACCTTCCTTTCACCATCAACACCCAAGTAATGTTTGATGCGTTGCCTATTCACTCTAAATGTCCGGGATCCGTCAGTCGTTTCCAATTCCACCGCTCCATATAGAGAGACATTCACCACTTTGAAGGGGGCGAATCATTTTGATTTTAGTTTGCCCGGAAACAATTTTAGCCTTGAGTTAAAGAGTAAGACCAGGTCACCCGTCTTGAATTTCCTTTTCAAGATCTTTTTATCATGGACAAACTTCATCTGTTCCTTGTACACAGCTGTGCTTTCATAGGCATGGAATTGGAATTCATCAAGTTTATTTAATTGCATTAGCCTCAAGTTCGCAGCCTCATCCCATTCCAGATTTAGCTTCTTCAGTGCCCACATGGCTTTGTGCTCTAGCTCAACTAGTAGATGACACGCTTTTCCAAAAATGAGACGGTAAGGAGAAGTACCAATAAGAGTTTTGTAGGCCGTGCAGTATGCCCACAAAGCATCATCTAATCTCCTGGACTAGTCAGTCCTATTGGCATTCACAGTCTTGGCTAGAATATTCTTGATCTCTCGGTTGGAGACCTCTACTTAACCATTTGACTGCAGATGATACGGTGTGGCCACCTTGTGTTTCACACCATACTTCTCAAGTAGCCCTGCAAACGCTTTGTTGTAGAAGTGTGATCCACCATCACTCAGAATGGCTATAGGGGTGCCAAACTGAGTGAATATATTCTTTTTCAAAAAGGCTGTCACACTTCTTACATCATTGTTTGGTAAGGAAACGACTTCAACCCATTTGGAGATGTAGTCCACTGCCACCAAAATGTACTTCATTGCATAAGATCTCACAAAGGGGCCCATGAAATCAATTCCCCATATATCAAAGATTTCTATCTCCATCACATATTGCATTGGCATTTCATGTCTTTTGGAGATTGAACCCTGCCGTTTACATAGATCACAAGTTTTTGCAAATTGGTTTGCATCATGGTAAATGGAAGGCCAGTTATAACCACACTAAAGAATCTTGGCCTCCGATTTATTACCTCCATGATGTCCCCCAGCAGGTGAGTCATGACATGCTTTGAGGATTGGAATAATTTCTTCTTCTGGTCTGCACCTCCGGATGATGTTGTCAGCACACACTCGAAAGAAATAGGGCTCCTCCAAATAGTATTGCAGACAATCCCTCAAAAACTTTTTCTTTTGATGAGGTTCTAACCCTTCCGGAATGACATCGCTCACTAAGTAATTTGCAATGTAGGCATACCATGGATCAAAGGTATTGGAAAGTGCCAAGATATGCTCATCGGGGAATGCATCATTTATGTCAAGCTCATCCTTAGGTCTCCCTGCTTCCTCAAGCCTAGACGAGTGATCTGTATTTTGGTTTTGTGTACCTTTGCGATCTTTGACTTCAATGTCAAATTTGTGCAACAAGAGAACCCACCTAATTAGTCGAGGTTTTGCATATTTTTTCTCCATGAGATATTGAAGAGCCGCACGATCTGTGTAGACCACCACCTTGGACCCCAAAAAAATAGGCTTAGAACTTCTCAAAAGCATACACAATGGCAAGAAGCTCTTGCTCAGTGACAGTGTAGTACATATGTGCCCCAATGAGAGTTTTGTTTGCATAGTAGACTAGATGAAGTATCTTGTTGTAGCGTTAGCCAAGCATTGCTCCAATTTCTACACCACTGGCATCACACATGAGTTCAAAAGGGAGAGTCCAATCGGGAGTAACAATAATAGATGTCGTGGTGAGCCTCAACTTTAATTCCTCAAATGCTTTGAGGCACTTGTCATCAAACACAAATTTTGCATCCTTCTCAAGAAGCTTGCACATTGGATTTGCAATCTTGGAGAAGTCCTTGATCAATCTCGTATAGAATCTGGCGTGTCCCAAGAAGCTTCGGACACCTTTTACCGAAGTGGGTGGAGGAAGTTTAGAAATGATATCTATCTTTGCTAGATCAACCTCAATGCCATGCTTAGAAATCTTATACCCCAACACAATACCTTCATCCACCATGAAGTGACATTTCTCCCAATTTAGCACAAGATTCGTCTCCTCGCATCTCTTAAGCACTTGTCTATGATTTGCAAGACAATGCTCTAAGGATTCACCGACAAATGAGAAGTCATCCATGAAGACCTCTAGAAAATCTTCCACCATGTCGGAGAAAATGTACATCATGCATCTTTGAAAGGTCGCCGGAGCATTACACAACCCAAATGGCATCCGACTAAACGCAAATGTCCCATAAGGACAAGTGAATGTTGTTTTCTCTTGATCCTCCAATGTGATGTTGATTTGGTTGTAGCCGGAGTACCTGTCATGAAAGTAATAGAATGCTCTTCCCGCTAGCCGATCAAGCTTTTGATTAATAAAAGCCATAGGGAAATGGTCCTTGCAAGTTGCACTATTGAGTTTCCGATAATCCATGCACACTCTGCACCCGGTCACCGTTCTTGTTGGGATGAGCTCATTTTATTCATTTTCAATCACGGTTATGCCTCCCTTCTTTGGTACACATTGCACCGGGCTTACCCAAGAACTATCGGTGATTGGGTAAACAACTCCGGCATCTAACCACTTGATAATTTCCTTCTTCACTACCTCTTGCATTTAAGGATTTAGTCGCCTTTGATGCTCCATACTTGGCTTGGTGTCATTCTCCAATTGGATCTTGTGTTCACAAATACCCGCGAGAATGCCATGGATGTCGATGATTGTCCACCCAATATCTTGCATGTGCTCCTTTAAGACTTCCAATAATTGCTCCACCTACACATCATTCAACAACTAAGAAACAATTACGGGTAAAGATTCATTTGAGCCAATAAATTTATGCCTTAGGTGCGGAGGAAGTGGTTTGAGCTCTATATGTGGTGGCTCAATGATTGATGGCTTTGCGGGGGGAGTAGCTCTATTCTCTATGTCAAGAAAAAGCTTTGTCGGCATGTAAGTGTAGGATCCAAGACCCTCCAATGCATTTACCGATTCTATGTACCCATCCATGTATTCCCCATCAAAATTTACCAAGATAGCCACCAATGCCTCACCAAGGCATTGTTCTTCCATTTTCAATTCCACGGCATCCTCTACCTCATCAACCGCTTCTATCATAGAAATGCTCTCATATTCGTGGGGAAACTTCATGCCCTTTCTTGCTTGAAAAGTCACCTCTTCATCATTCACCCAAAATTTTATCTCTTTCTGCTACGAATCCATGCGTGCTCTTCCCATAGCTAAGAATGGTCTCCCCAAAATGATAGGGATCTCTTTATCAACTACACAGTGAAAATGGAATTTCCCCACTTTCACTAGTACATCATCGACAATTCCTACCGGTCGCTTGATGGAATGATCGGCCATTTGCAATCTAATGTTTGTTGGTCTTGGCATTCCCAATCCTGCTTTCTTGTAAATGGAAAGTGGCATCATGTTGATGCTAGCTCCATTATAACATATGGCCCTTGCAAATTCACGTGCCCCAATAGTACAAGGTATGGTAAAGGCTCCCGGATCCTCCTTCTTTTGGGCCGGAGTCGTGGCAATAATTGAACTAACCCGGTGAGTCATGCTTACCACCTCATGCTTTGTGGTCTTTTTCTTGGTGATCAAATCTTTAAAGTACTTAGCAAACCCCAACATTTCTTGAAAAGCTTCCACAAAAGGAATGTTCACCGTCAATTGTTTAAGAATGTCGTAGAACTTTTCAAGTTTGCTATCATCAATCCTTCTTGCTAGCCTTTGAGGGAATGGAGGAGGAGGCCCAGAAATAGGTAGAAGAGGTTTTGATGACTCTTTCCCCTTTTCCTTTTCCTCTTCTCGATCTTCTTGTGGTGCTTTAGTTTTTTCCGGGCTTCTTTCAACTTCGACAACCTTTGGTTCATCAACCACAACAACCTTTTGTTTTTCAACCTCGATACCCTTTTGTTGTTCAACCTCAGCTTTTTGCTTGGTCTCCACATCTTCAACCATATGTTCACTCTCTCCGATTAACACTTTTCCACTCCTAGTGGTGATTGCCATGACGTGAGAGGTTGGACCACTTCCACTACCTCTTGGGTTTGCAATCGTGTCACTAGGGAGTGTTCCTTTTTGCTTGGGGTTTTGCTCCTTGGAGAGGTCTCTCATTTGCATCTCCAATATTTGGATGGAGGCGGTATGAGACCCAACGACCTCGGCCATGTTCCTCATTGAAGCATCGGACTTTTCTTGATTTTGTAGCACTCTCTCTAGCATAGCTTCAAATTTTGAATCATTTGACTACCCTTGGTTCGAATGTTGTCCTTTTGGAGGAACATAAGGATTTTCACTCCGGTTAGAAAAGTTGTTGTTGTTGCCCCATTTTCTTTGTTGTGAACTACCTTGGTCATACCTTCATTGTTGGTTGCCTTTCCTTGCGGGTTTGGCCTCCATTGGTTTTGTGATCCTTGACCTTGATAGTATTGTCTTTGGTACCCTCCTTGGGGGTTGTTGATGTAATTTGCCTCTTCAAAATCTTCATTAGGAATGGGTGGCATATCCTCGACGATGTTGACCTTCTTCGTTTGATTTTTCGTGAACATCTTGGTCAACACATTATCATTTGTGGCCAACCCCGCAATGATTTGGTCTCTCTCTTGGTTTTCCTTGATAAAATTTGTCAAAGAAGGAGAGCCATAAGCTATTCCACCGGAGGTATCCTCAGAATGCCATGCTTGATTATGTTTGGCCATCTTGTCGACGATTTGAGTTACTCTAGCAAAAGACTTATCCATAAAAGATGTATCCATCGCATTCTTCACAATGGCTTGGTTCGTGGGATCAAGACCCATGTAGAACTTCTCAAGCAAGATAGAATTAGGGAATCCGTGATTTGGCGACCTCACCAAATATAGTTTGAAGCGATCCCACGCCTCATGTAAATGCTCCCTTTGTTGCCGCTTAAAGAAAAAGATTTTATCTCTATGTTCGTACTTCTTGCTTTGTGGGAACCATTTTGCTAGGTATGCCCGGACAAGTTCGGGCCATGATCGGATTGAATTGGGTGGCAAGTTTTGAAGCCACCTGCTTGCATCACCGGCCAATGAGTACTTGAAAACTCTCAACCTTAAAGCATCTTCCGAGACATTGATTTCTTTGTGCATAGCACACACTCCCAGAAAATTCTTTAAATGTTTAGTTGCGTCGTCATAGATGGAATTCCTGAAAACCCCTTCCGCTTCGAGCATGAGGATTAGACCATGATCAACCTTAAACATTGAGGCACCAACAACAGGGTGTACGATTGCATTTGTGTCATCGATATATTTATTGATATCCGCAAAAGGATTTTCGTCTCCTTCATCCTCGTAGTCATACATTGTAGCCTATCACACCAAGTAAAGCAAGCAAAGTGTGATGGACTAGAATTAGATATCAACTAAAGCACACACTAATGAGTAATTTCAAAACCGTATTCCCCGGAAATGGCGCCAAAAATTTTATATGCTCAAATTACACTTTGATAATTAGTGTAAGGCGGTCGGTGTCAAATATAGTAACCCAACTAGGTTGGGGTCGAATCCAACAGTGAATAGGTGTGAAACAATTACTGGAGTTAGTGTGTTACCCGACTAGAATCTTAAATCTATTTCGTTAGTAGTAACATAAAAATGTTGTAAGAGTAGTAGTATCAGTGAAAGTTGTTTCAGAGTAATAACTAATTTGAATGCTTGATATAGTAATTAATAAAGTTGATTAAACCAAGGTTGTGTTCCCATAAATGTAGTGTAATTATATCGGTGTTAATATGATATATTTCTAATGGTTGGTTATTGATATGCAAATGATTTCTATGCAACTATCCAATATTTCCCAATACTTGAATAGTATTTCCTCTCTTGCTTTTTCCCAAAAGTCTAAGAGTCACAATTTATAACAATTAATGGATGCCAAATAAAACCCACTTATCCCTAAGCGATTCTATTAAACGGGGTGGTAGGCCTCAAGTTTTTGTTCTTTACTTCTTCCAGAATATAATTCACTTTCCCAAGAAAAGTAAGACTTAAATGGCTTTTGTTAATGTTTGCAACCACCAACAATAAATGAAGAATAAGAAGTAAAGAAATATCAACCAACCATTATGCATATATTCAATGTTAAACATGCATTTACATAACACCCATTTAGGGTTCACAACCTTAGTATTTAAGTTTTGCCACACATACTAAAATATAAAATACAAGGTGTAATAAATGTTATAAATGCTTACAAAGTAAGAGAATCATAAACCAAAAGCTTCCAAAAAGATGAAGTACTAAAGTCTTGGAGTCTAGTGTAAAGTTTGGACAAGATATTTTCACACAAGATTCTAAAAAACTATATATAGAGGGACCAAATTCGAACAAAAATCGGACAAGTTTACCTTTCCAGGTCAACTTTGCGATAGCAGATCTGTCGCATAACAGGTCTGTGGTTCGCATATTGATAGGCGGCTTCGTAGATTAAAAACCCTAGCTGTCTGTTTGTCCATCGCATTACCATTTTGTGGTCCGCATAGTGATTGTACAACCGCAGATGGTACCACATAATTGACTCCTGGGTTTTCTTCATGTTCATTCCGGCAGAAGTGCGGATCGTATGTTCACTATGCGATCGCAGAATGCGTCGCATTCTTGACGTGGCTTTTAGCTCCAGCCACTGTTTTGCTCTACGATTTGGTGTGCAACTTTACGGTCACCATGTGCAATCTGCGGCCGCATAATGTTCTGCAGACTTGCCTTTGTGCAAAACATCGCCCTTTTCTTCTCTTTTTGCTTCAATTTTCGTGTCCCTGGTCTTTTCTTCCTCTTGATCTTAAAGAGCACAAAATCACATAAGTATGGACTACATTTTGCAATAAACAAGCTAATATTTGAGCAATTAGTCTGTGAATGTGCCAAATTTCTCCGTCAAATCACATGCGACGTCCTATCACATCCTAAAATGTGCCATTGCCATATCCTAACATGTCATGACCTGTGCCATGCCCATGTCCTGCAACTTCTTGACATGTCTTATAGCCACATCATGCAAGTTCCTGGCATGCCCTGACCCATGCCATGGCCACACCTTAGCATGGCATGCAACATCCTGACACGTCCTAAAACGTGCCATGGCCATATCCTAACACACCCTGACCCGTGACATGCCTACGTCCTACCATATCCTACGATGTCTTAACACGTCATCCGGCCAAATCCTGTGACGTCTTAACTCGTGCCAAGCCAACGTTTTGCCATGTCCTACGACATCCTAAAATGTCTTGTAGCCACGTCCTGTGACATCCCACCATGTCCTGAGCTGTCCCATGGCCACGCCCTATCTTGCGACGTCCTAACATGTGCCATGGCCATGTCCTAACATGTCCTCATCATGTCCAAGTCCTTGTTCTGCCATTTTTTATGACGTCCTGACACATCCTGTGGCCATGTCCTATGACGTCCTGACCCGTGCCATGGCCACGTCCTGCCATATCCATGGCCACGCCCTGCTGTGTCTAGAAAAGTGCCATGGCCATGTTCAAACATGTCCTGACCCGTGCCATGCCTACGTCTTTCCATGTCCGAACACGTCTTGTGGCAACATCCTGGGACGTACTGACACGTTTTGACCCATGGCATGGCCATGCCTTTCCATGTCCTATGATGTCCTGACACATCCTAAAATGTGCCATGGCCATGTTGAGACACGTCTTGACACGTTCCTTGCCCATGTCTTACCATGTCCTACAACGTACTGACACGTCTGGTGGCCATGTCCTTTATTGTCTTGGCACGTCCTGATCCATGCCATGGCCACGCCCTGCCATGTCACAAAACATCTTAACACATCCCGAAACATGTCATGGCCATGTCCTGACACATAAGGACTTGTGCCATGCCCACGTCCTTCAGGTCTTGACACGTTATGTAGCCACGTCCTACGACGTCCTGACATGTCCTGACTCGTGTCATTGCCATGCCCTGCCTTGTCCTGCAATGTTCTGACGCATCCTGACAGTTACCACGACCATGTGCTAACACGTCCTGACCCGTGTCATGCCCACGTCCTGCCATGTCCTAACACGTCCTGACACATCCTGTGGCCATGTCCTACGATGTCCTAACACATCCTAATGCATGCCATGGCCATAACTTGACTCCTGACCTGTGCCATGTCCACGTCATTTCATGTCATGTGACGTCCTGACACGTCCTATAGCCATGTCTTGCGATGTCTTGACACGTCCCGACCTGTGCCTTGGCCATGCCCAGTCGTGTTTCGGTGATGTTTTGACATATCGTGACATGTGCCATGGCCATGTCATGACACGTCCTGACCCGTGCCTTGCCCTTGTCCTGCCATGTCCTGTGATGTCTTGACACATCCTGCGACATCCTAACACGTGCCTTGCACACGTCCTACCATGTCCTGGCACGTCCTGATCCGTGCCATGGCCACGCCATCCCATATCCCGCGACATCCTAACACATCCTGAAATGTGCCATGGCAATGTCTTGACACATCCTGACCTATGTCATGCCTACATCCTCCAAGTCCTGACACATCATTTATCCATGTCCTGTGACATCCTGACACGTCCTGACTCGTGCCATGGCCACACACTACCATGTCTTACGACATCCTGACACGTCCTGAAATGTGCAATGGCCATGTCCTGACACGTCCAGAACTGTGCCATGCCCATGTACTGCCATGTCCTGACACGTCATATGGATGCATCATGCGATGTCCTCACATATCTTAACCTGTTCCATGGCCTCGCCATGTCCTTCAACATCCGAATATGTCCTGTGGCATCGTCCTGACCCGTGACATGGCCATGTCTTGACACGTCTTGACTCGTACCATGCCCATGTTCTTCCATGTCCTTCGACGTCCTGACACATCCTATAGCGACGTCTTGTGACACCCAGACACATTATGAAATGTGCCATGGCCATGTTCTGACACGTCCTAACCCATTCCACACGTCCTCCCATGTCCTGCGATGTCCTGACATGACCTATGGCCACGTCCTGCAACATCATTACACATCCTTACCTATGCCATAGCCACGCCCTATCATGTTCTATGACATCTTTATATGTCCTTACCCCTGCAATGGTCATATCTTGACACGTCCTGACACATGCTATGCCCACGTCATGCCATGTCCTACGACGTCTTGAAACGACTTGACCCGTGCCATGGCCATGCCTACCCATGTCTTGTAATGTCCTGACACGTCTTGGCATGTGTTATAGCCATGTCCTGACACACCCTGACCCATGCCATACCCACATTCTCCATATCTTGACACGCCATGTGGCCATGTCCTACGATATCCTGACACGTCCTGACCCGTGCCATGGCCATGCCCTGCCATGTCCTGTGACGTCCTGACACATCCTAAAACGTGTCATGGCCATATCCTAACCCGTCCTGCCATGTCCTAACACATCTTGTGGCTACGTCCTGCAATGTCCTTACACATCATGACCCGTGGCATGGCCACACCCTACAATGTCCTATGACGTCCTAACACGTCCTGTGGCCAGATCCTGCAATGTCTTGACATGTCCCGACCCATGCCATGGCCACGTCTTACCATGTCCTGCGACATCCAAATACGTTCCATGGCCACATTCTACAACATCTTGACAAGTCGTGACCCATGTCATGGCCATGCCCTGTGATGTCCTAATTCATGTCGTGGCTATGCCCTGCAATGCCCTAGAACATCCTGATAAGTCTTGAAAAGGGCCATTACCATATCCTGACACGTCTTGACCCGTGCCATGCCCACATCATGTCATGTCCTAACACGTCATGTAGCCACACCCTGCGATGTCCAGACATGTCCTGACCCGTGCCATGGTCATGCGCTGCCATGTCTTACAATATCCTAACATATCGTGAAACATGCAATGGCCATGTCCTGAAACATCCTCACCCGCGCCATGCCGATATCCTGTCATGTCCTAACACGTCCTATGGCCACGTCCTGCGATATCCCGACCGGTGCCATAGCTACACCCTGCCATGACATGCGATGTCCTAACACGTCCTGGCATGTGCCATGGCCATGTATTGACACGTCCTGACCCATGACATGCCCACGTCCTGCCATGTCCCGACACATCCTTTGGCCACGTCCTGTGACGTCCTAACACGTCCTAACCCGTGCCAGACACGTCCTGACTTGTACCATGCCCATGTCCTGCCTTGTCTTGCAACATGTTGACACGTCCTATAGGCATGTCCTGTAATGTCCCAACATGTGTCTTGTCCTTGCCCTGCCAGGTCCCGCGATGTCCTGACACGTGCCATGGCCATGTCCTGACACATCCTGATGTGTGCCATGCCCTAGTTGTCATGTCTTGCGAAGTCCTGACACATCCTCTGGCCATGTTCTCCGACATCCTAACCCATGGCATGCCATGCCTGCCATGTCTTGCGGCATCTTGACACGTGGTAAAACATGCCATAGTCGTGTCCTGATACGTCCTGACCCATACCATGCCCATGCCCTCCCTTATCCTGACATGTCCTGTTGCCACATCCTAGGACCTCTGACACGTCCTAACCCGTGCCACGGCCAGCCCCTGCCATGTCCTGTGACATATTAACACATTATGTGGCCACGTAATGCAATATCCTACGACGTATTAACATGTCTTATGGCCACGTCCTACAATGTCTCATGACCTATGCCATGGCTACACCCTGCCATGTCCTATGATGTCTTAACACATCTTATGGCCACGTCCTGCGATGTCTTGACACGTCCTGACCCATGCCATGGCCACGTCCTGACACGTCCTAAGACATCCAAACACGTCATGTGCCCACATTATACAATGTCTTTACATGTCCTGACCCATGCTATTGCCATGCCCTACCATGTCCTGTGACGTCCTGACACGTCCGGAGATGTGCCATGGCCATGTCCTGAATATCTTATTCCACGCCATGCCCACATCCTACCATGTCCTATGACATCATAACACCACATGTGGCCACGTCCTGCAATGTCCTAAGACGTCCTGACCCGTGCCATGGCCATGACCTGCCATATACTGCCATGTCCTGACACGTATTGAAACGTGTCATGGCCATGCCCTGACATATCCTGACCCATGCCATAGCCACGTCCATCCATGTCCTGACACGTCCTATGGCCACGTCTTGTAACGTCTTGACACATCCTGACCCATTCCATAGCTACGCCCAGCCATGTCATACAACGTCTTGACACGTGCCATGGCCATGTGCTGACACGTCCTGACCCATGCCATGACCACGTCCTACCATGTCCTGAAACGTCATGTGGCCACGTCCTCCGATGTCCTAGCATGTCCTGACCAGTGCCATAACCATGCCCAAATCCTGCCATGTCCTACAATGTCCGACACGACTTGTGGCCATATTTTGCAATGTCATGTCACATCCTGACCCATGCCATTTCCACATCCTGCCATGTCCTGCAACATCCTGACATGTCCAGAAATGTTCCATGGCAATGTCTTGAACGTCCTAACTCGTGCCATTCCCAAATCCTACCATATCCTACGACGTCCTAACACCTCCTATGGCCATGTCCTGCAATGTCCTGACATGTCCTCACCCGTGTTATGGCCATACCCTACCAGGCCCTACGACATCCTGACACATCCTGCGCTGACACGTCATGACCCGTGCCATGCCCACATCTTGAGACGTCGTGTGGCCACATCTTGTAACATTCTGACACGTCCTGACCCGTGCCCTAGATACGTCTTGCCATGTCCTACGATGTCCTGACACGTGACATGGTCATGTGCTGACACGTCCTGACCCGTGCCGTGCCCACATCCTGCTAGGTCCTGAGACCTCCAGTGGAAACGTCCTGCAACGTCCTAACACACCCTCACCCATGCCATTGCCACGCCCTGCCATGTCTTCCGACATCCTGACATGTCCTAAAATGTGCCATGGCCATGTCCTGACACATCCTGACTCGTGCAATGCCCTTATCTTGCCATTTCCTATGACGTCTTGACACGTCTTGTGGCCACGTCCTACAATGCCCTGTCACGTCCTAACCTATGCCATGGCCATGTCGTGCCATGTATTGCAATGTACTGACACGTCTTGTGGCCACGTCCTGCAATGTCCTGACATGTCCTAACCCGTGCCATGGCCACGCACTGCCATGTCTTGTGACATCCTAACATGTCGTGAAACGTTCCATGGCCATGTCCTAACACGTCCTGACCTGTGCCATGCCCACATCTTTCCATGTCTTGCAACGTTCTAACACACCCTAGGGCAACGTCATGTAATGTCCTTACACGTCCTCACTCGTGCCATGGCCACGCCCTGCCATGTCCTTTGATGTCATGAAATGTGCCATGTCAATGTCGTGACATATCCTAACACATGCCATGCACACATCCTACCAAGTCCTACGACGTCCTAACACGTCCTACAACGTCTTGACATGTCTTGACCTGTGCCGTGGCCACGCCTTGTCATGTCCTGCGATGTCTCGACACATCATGAAACATGTTATGGCCATGTCCTGAAATGTCCTAACCCGTGACATGCCCAGGTTCTGCCATGTCCTGCGTCAACCTAACACATTCTGTAACTACGTCTTGCGACATCATGACGCGTCCTAACACGTGCCATGGCCATGTCTTGACACATCGTGACCCGTTTCATGCCCACGTGCTGTCATGTCCTACGACATCCTAACATGTCTTGTAGACATTTCTTATGACATCCACACACGTCCTAACCCGTGTATCATGTCCCGCAACATCCTGACACATGTTAAACTGTGCAATTTCCATGTCCTAACACGTCCTGACCCGTGCCATGCCCACGTCTTGCCATGTCTTGTTACATCCTGAAACGTCCCGTGGCCACGTCCAACAAAGTCCTGATATGTCCTGACCCGTCCCATTGCCACATCTTAATACATCCTGAAATATGCCATAACCATATCTTGAGACGTCCTGAACCATGCCATGGCCACATCCTGACACATCCTGAAACGTGCCATGGACATGTCTTGACACGTCATGACCTGTGTCATGCCTAGATCCTACCATCTCCTTCGACATCGTGACATGTCCTGAAATATGCCATAGCCATATCCTGACAAGTCCTGACCCGTGCCATGGCCACATCCTACCACGTCTTGTGGCCAGGAACTGCAAAGTCCTAACTTGTCCTGACCCATGCCATGGCCATGTCGTGACATGTCCTGAAATGTGCCATGGCTATGTCTTGAAATATCCTCACCCGTGCCATGACCACATCCCGCCATGTCCTACGACGTCCTAACACATCCTGTGGCCACGTCGTGTAATGTCCTGACACATCCTGACCCTTGCAATGGCCACTCCCTTCAATGTCCTGCAACATCCTAACACATCTTGAAACGTGCCATGGCCAAGTCCTGACATATCCTGACACGTGCCATGCCCACGTCCTACCATGTCCTTACACATCTTGTGGCCACGTCTTGTGACATCCTGACATGTCCTGACTCATGCTATGGCCATGTCCTGACACTTCCTGACCCGTGCCATGCCCACATCCTACCATATCCCCTTAACATTCTTACACGCCTTGCAATGTCCTAACATGTCCTCACCCGTGCTATGGTCACGCCCTGCCATGTTGATGAGTTGGTATTTTACCATCTCATCTTGTCTTTAAATTAATACTTTTGTTATGTTTGAGCAATAAAATTGTGTATTCGATGCAAATTGCTTCTATTTTACAGGTTGTATGTGATTTAGAAGTAATAGGGAAGAAGCCAAGTGAGAACAAGTAAAAAGGAGTCAAGAAGAGAGAAAATCTGGGAAATGGCCTCTGTAATCGCAAATGCGAAGAGAACCTTCGCAATTGCGAATTGAGCAGAAAAGGAGAACCATCGCAAATGTGATAATTAACTTCGCAAATGCGAAGTAGGCAGAAAAAGACAAGCATCGAAAATGCGATGATCAACTTCGCAAATGCGAAGTCAACTGAAGAAGTCAATCTTCGCAAATGCGAAGAAGCCTTCGCAAATGCGAACCTTGGTATTATAAGAATGGGTCGCAATTGCGACCATATGTTCGCAATTGCGAAGGTCGGGCTTCAGTTCTGGGCAATATTGGAATTTCACAAATCTAAACCCCAAATCATTTTTATACTCGTCCAAACAGACATTATTATTATCTTTGACACTCTTGAACATATTTTTACTCTTTGGCTTAGAGAGAAGGCTAGGGTTTTGCACACACACTTGGGTCTTGAAGATTAAAGCTTGTGGTTAAGGATTTCTTACCCATTTATGTTTATTTCTTCATTTCCTTGCTTTGTATTGTATATCTAAGTGTGTAGAATTTATTTCCAACACTTGAATCTTGTTTATGGGAATAATCATATTTAAAGTGTGGATTAAATACCTTGTTGTGCTTATGTATTGAATGATTTTTATATATTTATGAATTGAGTTATTGTTACTTTAATTATTCTTGTTCTTCAATGTTTCCAAAGAGATTAGCTAACTCTAGGACTCGCCCATTTACTTTGAATTAATTTTGGAAAAGATAATTCGAAGTTGGGAAAGATTAATTAACAAGAACTTGAGGCGTTAACCTTCACTTTATAGATTCAACCTAGGGATAGGATTGACTACTTGTAGCCTATCGGGTGCGCTTAATCTTCTAATTGAGATTAGGGATAATTCAATTAGGAAGTCTTGTTAGTCTTCGGAAGAAGCTAATTAAGAATTATTATCCATGGCTAATTAACATAAACTCACTCATATTTGTAAAATCATGAAATACATTGGATCGTTACTTGAGTGTAATTCCCGATGCATTCATACTTGTAGCCATTGATCATTTTATTTGCTTTCTAGGTTAGTTTACACTTCCGCATTTAGATAAAAACATTTTCCAAAACCCAATATCTTAAGTGTTTGGCTTAGCGCGACTAGCGATAATTTTCTTGCATTCCTAATCGCCTACATATTGTTCTCTGTGGGATTCGACCCCGACTCATAGTTGGGTAAATATATTGCATACGACCGTGTCTATTGCTTTTTAGTGGTGGAAATGGACGTTATCAAAAATGGCGCCGTTGCCGGGGAATAATTTGGCGTAATTTAGGTTGTTTGAGAAGTAAGCGAAAGTGCTTTGGTCCAAACTTGTGAATATTTGTGTAATTATTTTTCTTACCTTGGGTCTATTTTTAGTGTTTGTTTCTTGTTTATTTTCTTAATTTTAAAAAATGGCATCATATAACGAAAATTGGTCGGATGGTAGTTGTTCATATTTTGATGATCCTTGTCCTTATTGTGGAGGACCACACTCATGGCAAAATTGTTTAAATTCTCCCGGGGGTGGATTGTGCGCACAATTCCAAACCCATGAGTGGAGTATTTGTGATAGGTGTGGTTTCCAAAATGGTCATTGGAGTGATTGTGCTTATTTTTTATTCCCTTCCCCAAGCCCCCACTATGATGATTCTACTCGTTTTGGAAAGAATTATAAGGCTATGGAATTGGAAGAAGTGGAGCATGGCCAAAGTGGAGAGTTCAAACTCATGTTTGAGTGTCTACTTGAAGAAGGAAACAAGGAGCAAAGTGCCTTGGAACATCTCTTGGAGACTAGTCTCCAAAATGATTTTGAACTCCAAGGATTGCACTTACAAATGAATGAACATCCGCCAAGCAACTCAATAAGTGTTGTTGATGCCGGCAAAAACATGGAATTGGAGTCAACCGGTGTAAATTCTAATGTGGTTGTTGTTGACTCTAATCCGGGGGAAAAAGAGAATGTCAACATAGAAGAATTGCAAAGTGTGGGCTTAAAGTCACATTCCAAACAATTTTCAACCTTGGAATCGTGTGGTGACTGATACGCTCAAATTACACTTTTACAATTAGTGTAAGGCGGTCGGTGTCAAATATAATAACCCAACTAGGTTGGGGTCGAATCCCACATGGATTAGGCGTGAATGGATTACTTGAATTAGTGTATTTCCCGACTAAAATCTTGAATCTATTCCGTTAGAAGTAACAGAGATATGGTTATAAGATTGGTAGTATAAGTGAAAGTTGATTTAGAGTATTTAACTAATGAAAATGCTTTATGCCAATAATTTAGAGAATTGATTGAACCAAGGTTGTGTTCCCATAAATGTAGTGTAATGCTATAGGTGTTAATATGGTATATTACTAATGGTTGATTCTTGATATGCAAATTGATCTCTAAACAACTACCCAATATATCCCAATAGTTGAGTAGTATTTCCTCTATTTCTTTTTCCCAAAAGTCTTAGAGTCACAATATGTAGTAATCAATAATTGCCAAATAAAACCCACTTATCCCTAAGCGATTCTATTAAACGAAGTGTAAGGCTTCGAGTTTTTGTTCTTTACTTCTTCCAAGATCTAACCCACTTTTCCAAGCAAGGTAAGACTTTAATGGCATTAATTAGTGTTTGCAACCACCAATAATAAATGAAGAATGAGAAGTGAAGAAATATCAACCAACCATTATGCATATATTCAATATTAAACACCCATTTACATAACACCCATTTAGGGTTCACAACCTTAGTATTTAAACTTAGCCACACATGCTAAAATATAAAATACAAGATGTAATAAATGTCATAGATGCTTACAAAGCTGAAAGAATCTTCAATCAAAAGCTTCCAAAAAGATCAGTAATAAAGTTTGGAATTTAGTCTAACGTTTGTGTCAGATGTCCTTACACAAAGCTCTGACAAGCTATTTATAGAGGGACCAAGATCTGACAAAAAGCGGACAAATTTACCCCTTTCAGGTCACATATGCGACCGCAGATCTGTCGCATAATAGATCTGCGGTCCGCATTTTGAGAGGCGACATCGCATATAGGAACCCTAGCTTTATTATATATTGGCCGCATTGCAATTCTACGGTCCGCATGTTGAATATGCGACCGCAGACAGCACCGCAAACTTGCATCTTCAGTTTCTTCTCTGTTCATTATGCGGCAGGAATGCGGATCGCATATTGAATGTGCGATCGCAAATTGCGTCGCATTCCTGTCGTGCATTGCAGCTCAACTCTCTGTTTAGTTATGCGATTTGGAGATGCTTTATGCGGTCCGCATATCCAATCTGCGACCGCAGATTGGATCGCAAAACTGTTCTTTTGCCTACTTTGACCTCCTTCTTATCTTTTTGCTTCTAATTTTGAGTACTTGGTCTTTTCTTCTTCTTTATCTGTAAAACCACAAAATCACATAAGTATGGACTACATTTTGCAGTGAAACAAGCTAATATAAGAGCAATTAGTATGTAAATGTGCCGAATCTCTCCGGCACATCAACACCCCAACTTAAACTCTTGCTTGTCCTCAAGCAAGCAGAACACACCTACGCCACACTTCTTTTTAACAATTAACACACTAATGACACAAGATTTGTGCTAATGTTCAGTTTTTTTAAGCATGTATCAGAACAATCGCTCCACTCCTCCTTGACTAAGAGCAAAAATGCTGAGCAAGACTAATTATGCAAGCTTTGAGCCTCACATTGTGACTAAATGTTACCCTCAGCTGATTGCATTTGCATTAGACTCTAAAGGCTCAACTTAAGTGAATTCTGCAGTTCAAATACTCTTACCGAAATGATGTCCTATACTCACCATATTTACAATGCTCACTAGGACAAGTTAAAAAGATCACTCACTCTCAGAAAGAACTTCAAGTGCCACTACATGTCATACCATAGGCTTGCCCTTATTTTAATTCGCCACTTCTTCAAGAATGATCGGTTGGAGGTCCCATAAGGACTTTTTAGGCTTGTAAAGTAGGTTTAGGGAAGGTCAGGTAAGCATTTGGGTACATATGACTTCATCCTCCTTGAACACTACTCACAAGTTTCATTCTTTTGCATTTTGACTTTCTTTAACTCGCATAGCCTCGTTGGTGTCTAGTTTCCAATATAGAACCGTTTGACATACCTCTCCCAAATTTTATTCAAAGCTCCACAATGTACATATTTACACGTATATGTAAAGACTAACTTCTCATAAATTTTTTTTTTTTTTTTTTTTTTATAAAGAGCTTGAATACTTTAATAGAATTACTTCGAGGCATGTAGAAACTCAATAGACTGCCTTCCCAATTTCCATTCTGACACCACCCCCAACTTAGGCTTTTAGCCTCATTCGCAGTGTTCAAAGAGGGACAGGTTCAAGAGAGGGAATTATTAAAGAAGGGAAAGGTTTGTAATGAGTTGGCCAAAGAGGGTTTTAAAGGCTCAAGATGGGTACTAGTGACATTATTTATGCAAGGGTAGGCCTAAAAGGCTAAAGAGGTTTTAAAATTAAAACAACGAATGCCTAAGATCATTCCTCCAACTGGGCATAGTATCATTAGTGACGAAAGACCAACTAGGCAAGTTCTAGATGACAGAAGTGGGCACAAGAGATGTATACTATTAGCACTCACACACCTTGTATTTGAACTGCTTAATTCACATTGTTTAGCACTTCCGAGCAACTACTTAGCAATTTCAAGCTTTTATGGGTCGCTATAGTTACAAAGTGAGCCATAAATTCACAATATTGGTCCTGGAGACAGGCTCCCTTAAGACAGTCGTCAATCTATCTATTATTGGGACGAGTCGAGAGAAATGACTATAGGAGGATATGTGCTATGTACAAGGATGCATGATTGGCACTGAACAATTTCACTAAGCTGGTCAGTTCTGATTCTACTATTACACTCTTGGAAAAGAATCAGATAAAGAAAAACCAAGAGGAATTTATTAGCTAACTACGCATAAATAGATATTTGATAAACCAAAACATTGTATATACACTGCTTTAGGTTCAAAGTTGTACAAGTTTACTACACAAAAGCACAAAAAAAAATTTTGCAATCTCAAATTAAACACCACCCCCAACTGAGAACTAGGAATTGTCCCCAATGTATATAATAAAAGAACAAAATGTGAGGAGAGACTCCCTGAGGCACACTAACTGCTATGGGAGTCGGCAGCTGGCTGTGTGCCCGGGTGATCACCCATCTGTGTATCCGGCATAGGTACAGTAGAGTGTGCGACCTCTGCTGCCGGTGGAAGCTCTGGTGTAGGAAGCAAGGCTGGTACTGGAGCTGATGGTGGGTCTGCTATGACCACAGCTGGCAACTGAGAGCTGCTAGATGCCTCAGCTGATGTATGAGCTGTGGTACCTCCTTGGTCAATCAATGATCTCTGCAACGCCACCTCAAGCTGAGCGCGCTCATCCTCATCCATAGCATCATCCTCCCGAGGTGACGCTGGGGCTGCTGCCTTGCCCTTGTCCATAGGCTGTGGAGAATCATCACCGGAGAAGTCTGAGTCATCCTCATCATCATCACTGCCACTACCTCTCTCAGCTTCCTCATCAGAGGCAATATCAATACGGGTGGGATGAGCTGGGACTTGTGAGCGTCCGGGAGTAGGAGCGACAGGGTCGGCCATTAAGTTGGTGAAATCAAGGCCTAAATCAGGCACCTCATCAGCATTCTTATCACCTGCTCCCGGAAAATAGGATGAAACGTCGAAGTCCAGATTTTGCATTTTTTGAAATTCGACTTTCATCGACGCCACCTCTGTCTTGAGATCGTTCAGCCCAGGTATTGCTCCCCTTTCTAACTTCTCCACCCTTAACTCAAGTCCTTGCAGTCGCTCAGCATATGCTACCTGTTTTTGCTGAATTTCTGCTATGGCAGACTGCATGGGAGTGAGAGCTTGTTTAATTAAATTAGGCAATGTCTTCACAAGCTGGTCAACTTTTACGTTGGCATGCTTGGCTAAAAGACCAAGCTGCGAGACTGCTGGAGTGGTTGGAGGAGGCCGAGCAGTAGCAGTGGTAGTTTGAGCAGCGGTGGATGGAGTGGACGACTGTGCCGCTTCATCTTGAACAATAGGAGGCTGGGAGGAGAGCAGGTCTTCTTCAACAATTGGTGGGGGAGGAATCAGTGCATCAGCTAGGCGGGTGATGTCGATAATGCCTTGCTCCTGACCCGTAGCATCACGGAGGTCAACAGGAACTAGGGCCTCTTGGCACAGAGCAGTGATCAGTGACGGGAACGGAATAGATGTGGCCTCTTGCATTGCTCGTCTCCCCATTTCCTGGAAAATTATTTCCCCCACGTTCAATTTAATTCCCTGCATGATGCAAGCAATCAGGAGGGCCCTCTCAATGGCTATGTCTGTCTCATGCTGCGTTGGGATCAATCTGGATGCAAGAAATGCAAGCCAGTATCTCCCTTCCCTTGAGAAGCTTTCTTTATAGATCCTTTTTCCCGGTTGTACCCATGAAGGAGTTCCATTTGCGATGACGGAAGCAATCCAGCTCCTTTCATTTTCTCTGTTCGCAAATTTCGCTTTGTATTCAGCTGTGGAGGTGTCCCCGTCCCAATCTGGGATCAACAATTTGTTGATGGCTTTAGCACTGCACTTCACAGGGATCCCTCGAACTTCCACCTTGTCGAGGTATATTCTTTGCCTTTTATCCTGTTTGGTTCTGGAGGCTCCATAGTTAGCATAGAATTCTCGAACAATGGATTCGTTGTATTTGACCGGAGGGTCAGTGAATCTCATCCATTTCCTCCTTTTTATGTTGGCCAGGATGTGGGGATATTTGTCTTTAAGCCCATTTAGGCTCAATTGCTTCTCGGGAAGGAGCTTTCTATGTTCGAGCCCAGCTTTATATCTATCTCTTGACCCCTCAATACCCCAGCGAAGATGATAGGTAAGTCCCTCCGCAGCTTTCTTTCTTCTTGCCTCAGCATGAATGTCCACTGGAGGCTGGGTGTGGAGTTCCTCAGATTGATCATTACCCGTTTGTGTTTCTCCTACTCTTTGTCTTTTAGAAGCACGGGGTTTGTTTGCCATTCGTTTTTGTGTCATGTCTGCAAAAGGAGTGTTGTTAGTATAACCAAGATGGAAGGGAATGGGAAAAATTTAACTGAGCAAGAATGCGATGCAATTATGCGATCGCAAAACAGACATGCTATCCGCAAAGCGGTCGCACAATTTTTCAGTGGGAAGCCATTCCATTCTGCGATGCAATATGCGATCGCATAATGGTTATGCGGACCGCATAGTGATCGCAGAATGGTTTCTTGCAAAGTGCAAATTTTCCCAGTTCTGTTTTAATTTGCGATGAGTTTGCGGATCGCAAATCAATTATGCGGCCGCAAATTCAATCGCATATTTCAATGCGTAAGGAAGCCAACTAAGTGACAGGTATGCGGTCACTTTGCGGATCGCAAAGTGATAATGCGACCGCATAATGACCGCAGAGGCTATCGTCTTCATCAGACCTAGGGCTAGGTCTGCGACAAGAAATGCGGTTCGCAATGTAAACATGCGGACCGCAAAATTGATCGACTATACGCAGATGAACCATTCAACCTATATCTCAGGCAACTCAGAGTTCCTAAATCCTCAACCAATTCGTTCCCAATGCCTAATTCAACACTACCCCATTCATGCTATTACGCTCACAACTATTTCCCAAAAATTGAAACAATAGAGAGGGGGAAGAAGACGGGCATACCAGATATGATTGAGAAAGATGATGCCTGTTGATGATCCGCTTCAATTGTGTTTTGTGCTTTGCTTTTCTTTTCTTGTTGGTTCTTTTTGCCTTTCTCTTCTTGTTATAAATTTTTTTTTTGTTTTTGTTTGTGTTTTGCCATGTAGGGTCTTTAAGAACATACCTGGGAGTTGCGATGTCAAATATGCGAACCACTATGCGATCGCATATATGATTTGCGGTCCGCATAATGGCCGCATGTTGATGTAAAGCACAGCCTTTGCGGATACCTGTTTGCGATCCATTTTGCGGTCGCATAACGAATATGCGGTCCGCAGAATAGACACATTTCAACTGTCAATTTGGAGGGTTCTCTGTTTAAGTTTGCGGTAGGTTTGCGGTCCGCATGTTAGTTATGCGGTCGCATTCCCACCGCATTTTTGCCCTCATTCTTCTGCATTTTTGTTCATTGGTGCATCCATCAAATATCATCACTGTTTAGGTCCCCTACACTTGGAAAATGTTAAGGAAATAAATACACACAGAAAATTTAAAATTCAAAGACGGTGTTACCACCCATGGGTTGCCTCCCATGCAGCGCTTGATTTAACGTCGCGGCACGACGGGACGGATTTCTCCAATTTCACCCTTTTGACGAGCAGGGTCCATCTTGTAGAGCCAGCTGCTCTATCACCTTCTTCTCACCATCAACACCCAAGTAGTGTTTGATGCGTTGGCCATTTACTCTGAATGTCCGAGATCCATCAGTAGATTCTAACTCTACAGCTCCGTATGGGGATACACTAACCACTTTAAAGGGGCCGGACCATTTGGATTTCAATTTGCCCGGGAACAATTTTAATCTTGAGTTGAAGAGTAGGACGAGGTCGCCCGTCTTGAACTCTCTTTTCAAGATCTTTTTGTCATGAACAAATTTCATCCGCTCCTTGTAGATTGCTGCGCTCTCATATGCATGGAATCGAAATTCCTCTAGTTCATTTAGTTGCGTCAATCTCAAGTTTGCAACTTCCGCCCATTCTAAATTGAGCTTCTTGAGTGCCCACATGGCCTTGTGCTCCAACTCAACCGACAAATGGCATGCTTTCCCAAAAATGAGTCTGTAAGGAGAAGTACCAATAGGAGTCTTGTAGGCCGTGAGGTAGGCCCACAATGCATCATCTAGTCTCCTCGACCAGTCAGTTCTGTTAGCGTTCACAGTCTTGGCTAGGATACACTTTATCTCCTGATTTGAGACCTCAACTTGACCACTCGACCTGCGGATGGTATGGTGTAGCCACCTTGTGTTTCACCCCATATTTTTCAAGTAACCCTGTGAATGCTCTGTTGCAGAAATGTGATCCCCCATCACTAAGAATGGCTCTAGGAGTGCCAAACCGAGTGAATATATTCTTCTTCAAAAATGCGGTTACACTCCTCGCCTCATTGTTTGGTAGTGCAACGGCTTCAACCCATTTTGAGACGTAGTCCACAGCCACCAAAATATATTTCATCCCGTAGGAACTCACAAAAGGCCCCATGAAATCAATCCCCCATACATCAAAGATTTCTATCTCCAACACATATTGCATTGGCATTTCATGCCATTTGGAGATTGAACCTTGCCGCTGACATTGCTCACAAGCTTTTGCAAATTGGTTTGCATCATGGTAGATGGAAGGCCAATAGTAGCCACATTCGAGAATCTTTGCGGCAGATCTATTCCCTCCATGATGGCCTCCAACTGGTGAGTCATGACATGCCTTTAGGATTGGCATGATTTCTTCCTCTGGTACACATCTTCGAATTAAATTGTCAGCACACACTCGAAACAAGTACGGCTCTTCCCAGTAGTATTGCCGACAATCTCTCAAGAATTTCTTCTTCTGATGAGATTCTAACCCTTCCGGAATGACCTCGCTTACCAAGTAATTTGCAATGTCGGCATACCAAGGAGTAAAAGTGTTGGAAAGTGCCAATATATGCTCATCGGGGAAAGCCTCATTTATGCCAAGCTCTTCTTTAGGTCTCCCTGCTTCCTCAAGCCTTGACAAGTGGTCCGCAACTTGATTTTGAGTGCCTTTTCTATCTTTTACTTCAAAGTCAAATTCCTGCAACAAGAGTACCCACCGAATTAGTCTAGGCTTGGCATCTTTCTTTGCCATGAGATATCGAAGAGCCGCATGATCCGTGTAGACTACCACCTTGGACCCTAACAAGTAAGCCCGGAATTTTTCAAAGGCATACACAATGGCAAGAAGCTCTTGCTCAGTAACAGTGTAGTTCATTTGTGCTCCATTGAGAGTTTTACTTGCATAGTAGACTAGATGAAGTATCTTGTTGTGGCGTTGACCTAACATTGCTCCAATAGCTACACCACTGGCGTCACACATGAGTTCAAAAGGAAGTACCCAATCGGGAGTGACAATAATGGGTGCCGTGGTAAGCCTCAATTTCAATTCTTCAAATGCTTTGATGCACTTGTCATCATACATGAATTTTGCATATTTTTCAAGAAGCTTGCACATTGGGTGTGGAATTTTAGAAAAATCCTTGATGAATCGCCAGTAGTATCCGGCGTGGCCCAGAAAACTTCGAACACCTTTCACTGAATTTGGTGGAGGAAGCTTAGAAATGATTTCAATCTTGGCCCGATCAACTTCAATGACATGCTTAGAAATCTTATGCCCTAATACAATACCTTCATCCACCATGAATTGACATTTCTCCCAATTTAGCACAAGATTCGTTTCTTCGCATCTCTTGAGCACTTGTCTAAGATTTGCCAGACAATGCTCAAATGAATCACCAACCACCGAGAAATCATCCATAAAAGCTTCGAGAAAATCTTCCACCATATCGGAAAATACCGACATCATGCATCTTTGAAAGGTCGCCGGAGCATTGCACAACCCAAATGGCATTCGGCTAAAGGCAAATGTCCCATAAGGACAAGTGAAAGTTGTTTTCTCTTGATCTTCCAAGGCAATGTTGATTAGGTTGTAGCCAGAGTATCCGTCAAGAAAGCAATAAAAGGCTCTTCCCACTAGCCGATCAAGCATTTGATCAATAAAAGGCATAGGGAAATGATCCTTGCAAGTTGCATTGTTGAGTTTCAGATAATCCATGCACACTCTCCACCCGGTCACCGTTCTAGTAGGTATGAGCTCATTGTTTTCATTTTCAATTACAGTCATGCCCCCCTTTTTTGGCACACATTATACTGGGCTCACCCAAGGACTATCGGCGATTGGGTATACAACTCCGGCGTCCAGCCATTTGATAATTTCCTTTTTCACCACCTCCTGCATTGATGGATTCAGTCGCCTTTGATGCTCCACACTTGGCTTGGTGTCATTTTCCAATTGGATTTTGTGTTCACAAATTCCTGCAGGAATGCCGCGAATGTCGGCGATTGTCCACCCAATTGCTTGCCTGTGCTCCCTTAGGACTTCCAACAATTGATCTACCTGCACATCATTCAACAAAGAAGACACAATTACGGGCAAAGTATTATTAGAGCCAAGAAATTTATACCTCAAATGCGAAGGGAGTGTTTTGAGCTCTAGTTGAGGAGGCTCAATGATTGATGGCTTGGCGGGGGGTGTAGCTCTATTCTCTAAGTCAAGAGAGAGGTTTGCCTGCTTGTACGTATAGGATCCACGACCCTCCAATGCATTCACTGACTCTAGGTAACCATCCATGTTTTCCCCATCAAAATTCACGAGGATTGCTACTAATGCCTCACCAAGGCATTGTTCTTCCATTTTCATTGCAACGGCATCCTCCACCTCATCTACTGCTTCTATCATTGAGATGCTTTCATATTCGTGGGGTAGTTTCATGCCCTTACTAGCTTGAAAAGTGACTTCTTCATTATTCACCCGAAACTTTATCTCATTTCTTTCAGAATCCGTGAGTGCTCGGCCCGTAGCCAAGAATGGACTCCCCAAAATGATTGGAATCTCTTTATCCACAGCACAATCAAGAATCACAAAGTCCGCGGGTAAATGAAACTTTCCCACTTTTACCAGAACATCGTCGACAATACCCACCGGTCGCTTGATGGAACAATCGGCCATTTGCAATCTCATACTTGTTGGTCTCGGCATACCCAACCCCGCTTGCTTATAGATGGCTAGTGGCATTAAGTTGATGCTAGCTCCGTTGTCACATAAGGCTCTTGCAAATTCCCGTGCCCCAATAGTGCAAGGTATAGTAAAAGCTCCCGGATCCTCCTTCTTTTGAACCGGGGTTGTAGCAATGATAGAGCTTACCCCGTGAGTCATGCTTACCACCTCATGCTTTGAGGTCTTCTTTTTAGTGATTAGATCTTTCAAGTACTTGGCAAACCCTGGCATTTCTTGAAAAGCTTCTACAAAAGGTATATTCACTGTCAATTGTTTTAGAATATCGTAGAATTTTTCAAGCTTGCTATCATCTATCTTCCTTGCTAGCCTTTGAGGGAAAGGAGGAAGAGGTCTAGGAATAGGTGGAAGAGGTTGTGATGGCTCATTCCCTTTTTCCTTTTCCTCTTCTCGATTTTCTTGTACACTTGCCTTTTCAGGAATTCTTTCAATTTCAACAATCTTGGGTTTATCTCCCGCAACAACTTTTTGCTTTTCAATTATCTCTTGTTCTTCATCCTCAACCGTTTGGTTGATCTCCACCTCTTAAACTATATGTTCATTCTCATCAAGTAGCACTTTTCCACTCCTAGTGGTGATTGCCATGACATGAGAGGTTGGACCACTTCCACTACCTCTTGGATTTGCAATAGTGTCACTAGGTAGTATTCCCTTTTGCTTGGGGTTTTGTTCCTTGGAGAGATCCCTCATTTGCATTTCCAACTTTTGGATGGAAGCGGTATGAGAGCTAACCACTTCGGTCATGTTCCTCAATGAAGCATCAGACTTTTCTTGATTCTGTAGCACTCTCTTTAGCATAGCTTCCAATTTTGACTAGCTTGAAGACCCTTGGTTCGAATGTTGTCCTTTCGGAGGAACATAAGGATTTTCACTCCGGTTAGCAAAATTGTTGTTGTTGTTGCCCCAATTTCTTTGTTGTGAACTACCTTGGTCATACCTCCACTGTTGGTTTCCTTGCCCTTGTGGGTTTGGCCTCCATTGGTTTTGTGCTCCTTGGCCTTGATAGTATTGCCTTTGATACCCTCCTCCTTGAGGGTTGTTGATATAATTTGCCTCCTCAAAATCTTCATTAGAATTGGATGGCATGTCATCAACAACGTTGACTTTCTTTGTTTGATTTTCTGTGAACATCTTCGTCAACACATTGACATTAGTAGCCAACCCAGCAATGATTTGGTCTCTCTCTTGGTTTTCCTTGAGCAAATTTGTCAAAGAAGGAGACCCATAAGATATTCCACCGGATGCATCCTCAAAATTCCATGCTTGATTATGTTTAGCCATTTTGTCGAGGATTTGAGTCACTCTTGCAAAAGACTTATCCATAAAAGATCCATCCGCCGCATTCTTTGCAATGGCTTAATTCATGGGATCAAGACCCATGTAGAATTTCTCAAGTAACATTGAGTCAGGGAATCCATGATTTGGTGACCTTACCAAATACAGTTTAAATCGATCCCACGCCTCGTGTAAGTGCTCCCCTTGTTGTTGCTTAAAGAAAAAGATTTTATCTCTAAGCTCCGATTTCTCGCTTTGTGGGAACCACTTTGCTAGGAATGTTTGGACAAGTTCCGGCCATGATCGAATTGAGTTTGGTGGCAAGTTTTGAAGCCACTTTCTAGCCTCACCGCCCAAGGAATACTTGAAGACTCTCAACCTTAAGGCATCTTCTGAGACATTGGTTTGTTTATGCATAGCACACACTCCCAGAAAATTTCTTAAGTGTTGAGTGGGGTCGTCATCGGTGGAATTTCTGAAAAACCCTTCCGCTTTGAGCATGAGGATTAGACCGTGATCCACCTTAGCAGGGGGCACAATAGCATTTGTGTCATCGATATATTCATCGATATCTGCAAAAGGATTCTCTCCCCTTCATCCTCATAATCAGACATTATAACCTATCACACCAAGCAAAACAGGCAAAGTGTAATGGAATAGAATTAGATATCAAGTAGAGTACACACTAATAAGTAATTTCAAGACCGTATTCCCCGGCAACGGCGCCAAAATTTGATACGCTTAAATTACACTTTTACAATTAGTGTAAGGCGGTCGGTGTCAAATATAATAACCCAACTAGGTTGGGGTCGAATCCCACAGGGAATAGGCGTGAATGGATTACTTGAATTAGTGTATTTCCCGACTAAAATCTTGAATCTATTCCGTTAGAAGTAACAGAGATATGGTTATAAGATTGGTAGTATAAGTGAAAGTTGATTTAGAGTATTTAACTAATGAAAATGCTTTATGCCAATAATTTAGAGAATTGATTGAACCAAGGTTGTGTTCCCATAAATGTAGTGTAATGCTATAGGTGTTAATATGGTATATTACGAATGGTTGATTCTTGATATGCAAATTGATCTCTAAACAACTACCCAATATTTCCCAATAGTTGAGTAGTATTTCCTCTATTTCTTTTTCCCAAAAGTCTTAGAGTCACAAGATGTAGTAATCAATAATTGCCAAATAAAACCCACATATCCCTAAGCGATTCTATTAAACGAAGTGTAAGGCTTCGAGTTTTTGTTCTTTACTTCTTCCAAGATCTAACCCACTTTCCCAAGCAAGGTAAGACTTTAATGGCATTAATTAGTGTTTGCAACCACCAATAATAAATGAAGAATGAGAAGTGAAGAAATATCAACCAACCATTATGCATATATTCAATATTAAATACCCATTTACATAACACCCATTTAGGGTTCACAACCTTAGTATTTAAACTTAGCCACACATGCTAAAATATAAAATACAAGATGTAATAAATGTCATAGATGCTTACAAACTGAAAGAATCTTCAATCAAAAGCTTCCAAAAAGATCAGTAATAAAGTTTGGAATTTAGTCTAACGTCTGTGTCAGATATCCTTACACAAAGCTCTGACAAGCTATTTATAGAGGGACCAAGATCTGACAAAAAGCGGACAAATTTACCCCTTTCAGGTCACATATGCGACCGCAGATCTGTCGCATAACAGATCTGCGGTCTGCATTTAGAGAGGCGGCATCGCATATAGGAACCCTAGCTTTATTACATATTGGCCGCATTGCAATTCTGCGGTCCGCATGTTGAATATGCGACCGCAGACAGCACCGCAAACTTGCATCTTCAGTTTCTTCTCTCTTCATTATGCGGCAGGAATGCGGATCGCATATTGAATGTGCGATCGCAAATTGCGTCGCATTCCTGTCGTGCATTGCAGCTCAACTCTCTGTTTAGTTATGCGATTTGGAGACGCTTTATGCGGTCCGCATATCCAATCTGCGACCGCAGATTGGATCGCAAAACTGTTCTTTTGCCTACTTTGACCTCCTTCTTATCTTTTTGCTTCTAATTTTGAGTACTTGGTCTTTTCTTCCTCTTTATCTGTAAAACCACAAAATCATATAAGTATGGACTACATTTTGCGGTGAAACAAGCTAATATAAGAGCAATTAGTATGTAAATGTGCCGAATCTCTCCGGCACATCAACACCCCCAACTTAAGCTCTTGCTTGTCCTCAAGCAAGCAGAACGAACAACTTTGGCCATACATTTTACAGTTTGAGGAGGCAAGAAATCAAAACGACATTCCTCACTTGAAAGCCAAGAAGTGCAAAATGAAAATTTTAAGCATTGGCTCGAACATCCAATTACCACCCCCCATTGCTCATGGTCATAAGCTTGATTCCAAGCTAGGGGCCCAATTCATATCATCCAAGTGGCGAGAAAAGTGGTAATGTTGTTTGTGTCGTGCCACAACATTAAATGTGGCGCTTGGTGGGAGGCAACCCATCGTTTTCAAAATTTTTAGTCATTTTTCAAAATTTTTCATCATTTTGCAAATTTTCTTTTTTAGAATTGCTTAGAATATTATGTTGAACTAATCTGCCAAGTTTGAGAATTTTTGGAGTTGATTTGAGCAGGTGAGATGACCAGGAGAGGCCAAACCAGTAGCTGTAGGAAAATGCAGGACCAGTTGTCGCAATTGCGAAAACATGTTCGCATTTGCGAACTTCATCGCTCGCAATTCCCATGAAATCTTTGCAATTGCGAACTGTCCAGGAATGTGTGACCTTCGCAATTGCGAAAGGTCTATCGCAATTGCGACTTCAGAGGCTAAAAAGTGATCGACATATCACTTTTGAAACAGAATCGATTGAAACACTGGTAAGGTTCCCAAGCTCACCTCCATCACCCTCATCACCGAAATTTCATCTTGTCTCACTCCTCATTGCAAATAATCAGGTATGAAGCTTAATCTCACTGTTCCTTCTTCCTTTTCCTCATCTTCTCTCTTAATTTTTTTTTATTTTCTTGTTCTATTATGGCAGCCCCCTTTTTCCCCAAAATGGTAAAAATAGTTTTCGTGAAAAATTGAAATTTTTGGGTGAGGCTTGGTTGAGAGTGTGTGCGTTCGTTGTTGTGAAGGAAATTGGGGAAGTTTGAGTACCCAAAATACTTGTCAAATAGAGGAAAACTTGTGTGCTTTTGATGTGTTCGATGGAAGGCCCGAATGAAATTCTTGGCCAAACCATCGACATTTTTATTCAGGGTTGTTTATGAAGCTTAATACATGAGTTATGCTTGATTAATGATTGGGTTAGTCAAAATAATAGCTGGGATTGAAAAATTTTAGGGTTTAAGCTAAATACTCTGAAAATTGATTCTAGGACGATGGGTTCGCAATTGCGAATATTGTTTCGCAATTGCGACTTCGCAATTGCGAGGAATTAACCGAAATTGTGAAAAACACTGCTCCAGCACACTTCGCAATTGCGAGGAATTAATCGCAATTGCGAAGATCCCTGCTCCAGCACACTTCGCAATTGCGAAGATTCTTGTCGCAATTCCCAATCCAGCAGGCTTCGCAATTGCGAAGATTTCCTGGGAAATGCGATATCAGACAGTGCACTTCTGAAAACCTGGAAAATTTGAAATTTTTTCTAAGTCTGAGTTTTGACTGTCCGATCATTCTTTTGGCATGTTTGCTTCATTTTGCACCATTCTTCATCGCCATGGCATGTTTTCACTTTTGTCACTTGTGGCAGGTATTATAATTGAACAATGAGCGAAAATCCCGAAGGATCCTCAAGTGACAGCCCTGTGGATGAGGAGCAGGCATTTGATCAACATCGATTTCTATCAGTAGAATGCCAAGAAAGATACTATGCCGAGCTGATTTCGAAGAAGTTACTCCCGGAGAGTGGCATAGAGATGGAAAATGTCCAGGAACGCCTTCCAGAATTCCATCGAAGGCTGGTAGCAATAGGATGGAACTGTTTTGCTCCCGAACCTTGCCGAGCAAATGAACAATGGGTGAGGGAATTTTATGCAAATCTCCCGGCTATCAGGTTGAAGAAGCCACAGATGAGAATTCGAGGCAAGGTAGTGCGATTCGGAGCCGAAGACATCAATGCTTTCTATCACTTGTAAAACCATGATATGGGTCCATTCAGAGAGAAAGATTGTGCTTCAGGAGAATGGCTAGTGGCTAAACTTTGTCCGGGTGCAGTTGTTCCATGGGCCACTGAAAAAGAGGGATCACCTCAAAAGAATTCACCGCGGAGGCGAAGATATGGCTGGCCATTATATGCAGTCGCATCTCCCCGGTGTCAAACATTTGGAACATCCCTGTTACTCGAGCTCAAATGATAGCTTGCATTCTCGATGACATTCAGCTCAATGTGGGTGAGATCTTCATCAATGAACTGAGAGAGTACCGGCTTCAAAACAGCCCTTCTTTGATATTTCCATCACTTTTCACCGAGTTGTGCCAACTGGCTGGAGTAGAAGAAGTTCCAGGGGACAATTGGGTAGATCCAGGGAAGCTTATTCATCCTTTGAAGAAAAGAGGAGAGGGTGGAGCAGTTAAGAGCAAGAAGAGGAAGATGGGCTATTCCTCTCATGTTGATCCGAGCAGTCAGCCGTCATCCTCTACAGCAGGACCATTTGTTGTGCTTGGCGAGGAAATGCGAGTGATTCGCGAGCTAGTGGCTGGTCTTCCCCAGGGGCCTGGGGAGACATCTGAGGGACCTGCCTATGTTTCAAAGAAAGACTTCCAGAAATATATTGAAGATCAAAAGAAGCAGGGAGATCACCTCAAAGCACTGGAGAAAGCGTACACTGAGCTGGCCAAAAGGCATGGCACATTGAGTACCTCACTGGACACCTTAGAGAAGTCCCACACCCAAATGGTCAAAAGGGAGAAGAAGCGAGATAAATTCTTCACTCGCATGTGGAAGGGTGTAAAGGGGCTATGGAAGGTCCTCAAGCCTCAGGACAGGCTACCATCGAGCAGGGCAGTGGAGGATGATGAGATTCCAGCTGAGTGGCCTGAGGAGGAAGGAGAGGAGGAGGACTCAGACTCCGATAGCGAGGAGAGCGATTGATGCAGTATTCAGGGAGCACATTCCTTCATTTTTACTCTATTATATTCCGTTGCATTGGGGACAATGCAACATCTGTGGTTGGGGGTGGCTTCTTGTATAACTGTTGTTTTGGTGAATTGATATAGTAGTTATTTTCATGTTGGTATTAGTATATTTTTTTAGTAGTTTTTAATTTTTTATATAGTAGTTTTTAATTGATATAGTTGTTTTTAATTTTTTTAGTAGTATGTTATATAATATTGGCAATATCCTTGGTTTTCTTTATACCACGGTTCTTTTTCCAAGGATGCCAATGTTCTTCTTGAACCGGGTAAATTTTTGTTGACTTTTCCCGATGATGGATAGATTGACAGCTTTCTTAAGGGAATTAGTCTTGTAATTAGGAGTAGCTTTTGTTAAAATGAGAAAAATAAATGGTTTGGAGTTAGGATTTGTGTCCATTGGCCTAGTTGTGATTTGCTTGGTACCAACATACTTAAACCTTGGCATATGAAATTTTACTTGTTGAAAAAGAATAATGATTGAAGTAAAGATGTCATGACTTTTAGACTCAACTTTTGGCTCTTTAATTCACTAAATAGCTTCCTTTATGCTATATGTTACCTCTTTGAGTCATTTGTTTCAATTGGATTTTGGATTTGTATTCCACTTGAGTTTTCATGTGCCATGTGTGGTGAGATTTATTTATGAATTCTTTTGTATTACTTGTGGTCTAGAACTTGCCCGGAATGTGCTTCAAGGCGAAATCATAGACTAACTTGGTTTGAAAAATGATATTAGGCCTTCCTTGGACCGCTAGCATGCCTTAAAAATTCCTACCCTTAAAGATTTTCCCTAGTCAACCCATTTTGAGCCTTTAACCTTATTCTTTGGCAACCGTATTACAAGATTTAACCCTTTGTTCTTAATTAATCTAGCTTTTGGCACCCTACCTCCCTAAGTACTTTGAAAGTATAAGCATAGTCTAAAAGCCTAAGCTTGGGGGTGAAGGTTGGAAATTGTGATATGTAAGTTGTTTGAAAATGGAAGAAGGTAGAGAAAAAAAAACAATATATATATATATATATATATATATATATATATATATATATATATATATATATATATATATATATATATATATACATATATATATATATATATAAATATTGTGATAAGAAATTGTGAAAAAGGGAAGACTAGGTGTGAAATGAAAAAGCAAAGAAAGGATGGAAAATACTTTTGAAGGAAGGAGACTTTAATTATAAATATTGTAGTGCTTTGGGAGGTTTTGGAGTCACTTTAACCGAAATTTTGCCTTACCTTAACCAAATGCCTAAACTACAACCCTTAAGTCCTAATTGATTTTTAACTAAGTTGTCTACATTAGTGGAGGAATACATGAAGGGCAAGCCTATGGTACTACTTGTATGCATTTGAACATCTTTTTGAGAGAGAGTGAATTCTTTCCATTTGATATCCCATTTTTGTTTAAAATTAAGATTCAAGAGTGTGGGATTCTCTTTTAAATGTAAGGGCACATGAAATTTGTGTTGTGAATGTAATCCAATCTTCAATTGGAAAGAATGGCCAAAGAAAGTTGATTGTGATAGAGAGGCAAATTTTGAAGCTTTAGTGTCATGACTTGGTTGTTACTTTGATTTGCATTAGTGATTGAGCACTTGAAGTACAATGAAGTTTAGGTGATGTGCTTAATAATTCATATGCCTTGGAGTAATTGTTGGTACCAATTGAAGTCATGCAATTGTGCTTAAATTAGACTTTCTTTTTGGCTTGGTATTATGAAGATGCATCATTGAGTTAACCACTTGGGATGAGAGTTTGTTGCTTTTGTTGCTTGAGGACAAGCAATAGTTCAAGTTTGGGGGTGTGATGAGTTGGTATTTTACCATCTCATCTTGTCTTTAAATTAATACTTTTGTTATGTTTGAGCAATAAAATTGTGTATTCGATGCAAATTGCTTCTATTTTACAGGTTGTATGTGATTTAGAAGTAATAGGGAAGAAGCCAAGTGAGAACAAGTAAAAAGGAGTCAAGAAGAGAGAAAATCTGGGAAATGGCCTCTGTAATCGCAAATGCGAAGAGAACCTTCGCAATTGCGAATTGAGCAGAAAAGGAGAACCATCGCAAATGCGATAATTAACTTCGCAAATGCGAAGTAGGCAGAAAAAGACAAGCATCGAAAATGCGATGATCAACTTCGCAAATGCGAAGTGGGCAGGAATAGAGAGGCATCGCAAATGCGAAGATCAACTTGGCAAATACGAAGTCAACTAAAGAAGTCAATCTTCGCAAATGCGAAGAAGCCTTCGCAAATGCGAACCTTGGCATTATAAGCATGGGTCGCAATTGCGACCATATGTTCGCAATTGCGAAGGTCGGGCTTCAGTTCTGGGCAATATTGGAATTTCACAAATCTAAACCCCAAATCATTTTTATACTCATCCAAACAGACATTATTATTATCTTTGACACTCTTGAACATATTTTTACTCTTTGGGTTAGAGAGAAGGCTAGGGTTTTGCACACACACTTGGGTCTTGAAGATTAAAGCTTGTGGTTAAGGATTTCTTACCCATTTATGTTTATTTCTTCATTTCCTTGCTTTGTATTGTATATCTAAGTGTGTAGTATTTATTTCCAACACTTGAATCTTGTTTATGGGAATAATCATATTTAAAGTGTGGATTAAATACCTTGTTGTGCTTATGTATTGAATGATTTTTATATATTTATGAATTGAGTTATTGTTACTTTAATTATTCTTGTTCTTCAATGTTTCCAAAGAGATTAGCTAACTCTAGGACTCGCCCATTTACTTTGAATTAATTTTGGAAAAGATAATTCGAAGTTGGGAAAGATTAATTAACAAGAATTTGAGGCGTTAACCTTCACTTTATAGATTCAACCTAGGGATAGGATTGACTACTTGTAGCTTATCGGGTGCGCTTAATCTTCTAATTGAGATTAGGGATAATTCAATTAGGAAGTCTTGTTAGTCTTCGGAAGAAGCTAATTAAGAATTATTATCCATGGCTAATTAACATAAACTCACTCATATTTGTAAAATCATGAAATACATTGGATCGTTACTTGAGTGTAATTCCCGATGCATTCATACTTGTAGCCATTGATCATTTTATTTGCTTTCTAGGTTAGTTTACACTTCCGCATTTAGATAAAAACATTTTCCAAAACCCAATATCTTAAGTGTTTGGCTTAGCGCGACTAGCGATAATTTTCTTGCATTCCTAATCGCCTACATATTGTTCTCTGTGGGATTCGACCCCGACTCATAGTTGGGTAAATATATTGCATACGACCGTGTCTATTGATTTTTAGCGGTGGAAATGGATATCCTCACCCTTACTATGGTCACGCCCTGCCATGTCTTGCAACGTCCTGCACATCCTAAAATGTGCCATGGCAATGTCCTGACATGTCCTAACATGTGTCATGCCCATGTCTTGCCATGTCCTGAAACGTCATATGGCCACGTCTTGTGTCATCCTAACATGTCCTGACTCGTGCCAAGGTCACGCCTTGCCATGACCTGCGATGTCTTGACATGTCCCGACACGTGCCATGGCCATATGCTGACACGTCCTGACCTATTCCATGCCAACATCCGGCCTTGTTATAACACGTCTTGTGTCCATGTCTTGCAACTACCTAACACGTCCTGACCCATGCCATGGCCATGTCTTCACAAGTCCTGACTCATGCCATGCCCACATCCTACCATGTCCTGCAACATCTCGACATATCATGTAGCCATGTCCTACAATGTCCTTACATGTCATTACCCGTGGTTTGTACATGCCCTTCCATGTCCTGTGACATCCTAACACGTGCCCTGGCCATGTCCTGATGCATCGTGAAAAGTGCCATGCCCTAGTCATGTCATGTCATGAGCCATACTGACACATCCTGTGGCCACTTCCTCTGTCGTCCTAACCTGTGACATGGCCATGCCTGCCATGTCCTACGGCATCCTGACACGTGCTAAAATATGCCATGGCCATGTCCTGACATGTCCTGACACGTGCCATGCCCACGTCCTGCCATATCCTGACACGTCATGTGGCCACGTCCTATGACGTCCTGACCCGTGCCATGGCCACAGCCTGCCTTGTCCTGTGACCTCCTGACACATGCCATGGCCGTGTCCTGACACGTCCTGACGTATGCCATGCCCTAGTTGTCATGTTTTGAGAGGTCCTAACACATCTTGTGGCCACGTCCTCTAACGTCCTAACTCGTGGCATGGCCATTCCTACCATGTCTTGCGGCATCCTAACACGTGCTGAAACATGCCATGGCCATGTCCTGACACGTCCTGACTCATGCCATGCCCATGTCCTGCCATATCCTGACACGTCCTGTGGCCACGTCCTACGACGTCCTGACACATCTTGGCCCATGACATCGCAATGCCCTACCATGTCCTATGACATCCTAGTACATATTGAAATGTGTCATGGCCATGTCCTGACTCATCCTGACCCGTACCATGCCCATGCCCTAACTCGTGCCATGGCCATGCCCTGCCATGTCTTATGACGTCCTAGCACATCCTGACTCGTGTCATGCCCAAGTCCCGACATGTCCTGTGGCCACGTCTTGCGACATCCTAATACGTCCTAACCCATGCCATTTCCATGTCTTGACACGTCCTTATTGCCATGGTTTTGTTCTACCATGTCCTACAACATCCTGACAAATCCTGTTGCCACATCCTAAAACATCCTGACATGTCCTGACCCTTGCCTTGGCCACGCACTACCATGTCATGCGATGTCCTGACACATCCTGAAACATGCAATTGCCATGTCTTGAATGTCCTAACCTATGCTCTGCCCACATCTTTCCATGTCCTGTGACATCCTAACACCTTCTATAGTAACGTCATGAGACATCATTACCCGTACCATGGTCACGCCCTACAATGTCATACAATGTCATGACACATCCTGAAATGTGTCATGGCCTTGTCCTGACACATCCTGACCAATGCCATGCCCATATCATGCCATGTCCTGACATAACCTATGGCCACATTTTGCAACGTTTTGACAAATCCTGACTCATTTTGTAGCTATGCCCCGACATGTCGTCCGACGTTGTGACACATGCTATAGCCATGTGCTAACACATCCTGACCTGTGCCATGCACACGTCCTGCCATATCCTAACATGTCCTGTGGCCACATCCTACAACATCCTGATATATCCTGACCCATGCTATGGCCATGTCTCTACACGTCCTAATCCGTTCCATGCCCACTTACTTCCATGTCATGAGACGTCCTAACACGTCTTATAGCCACATCTTGTGACATCCTGACACCTCTTGGCATGCTCCTTGGCCACACCTTACCATGTCCTACAGTGTCTATACACGTCCTGACACATGCCATGGCTATGTCTTGACACGTCCTGACCCATGCAATGCCCTTGTCCTACCATGTCTTGCAACATTCTAACACATCCTGTGGCCATGTCCTACGACGTCTTGATCCATGCCATGGCCACTCCCTGCGATCTCCTATGAAATACTGACATGTCAGGCATTGTACCATGGCCATCTCTCGACAGGTCCTAACCCGAGCCATGCCCATGTCCTACCATGTCCTGACACATCCTGAAATGTGCCATGGCCATGTCCTGACATGTCCTAACCAGAGCCATATCCACGTCCTACTATGTCCTGACACGTCTTGTGGCCACATCTTCCAATGTCCTGACACGTCCTGGCCCATCCCATGCCCACGTACTACCATGTCCTATGATGTCCTAACACGTTTTGTGGCCACATCTCTCAATATCCTGACATGTCCTAACCTATTCCATGGCAATGCCCTGCTTTATCCTACGACATCCTGACATGTCTTGAAACGTGCCATGGCCATGTCCCGACACCTCTTGACCCGTGCCATGCCCATCTCCTGCAATGTCCTAACACGTCTTGTGGCTAGATCCTGCGACATCCTAACACGTCCTTACATATGCCATGGCCATGTCTTGCCATGTCTTGCGACGTCTTGACACGTCCTAAAACGTGCCATGGCAATGTCCAGACACATCCTGACTCGTGCCGTGGCCATGCCCTGCCATGTCCTATAATGTCCCGACACGTCCTTAAATGTGCCATGGCCATGTACTAACACGTCCTAACCATCGCCATGCCCATGTCCTATCGTGTCGTGGCACGTTCTATGGCCTACGACATCCTAACACACACTCACATGCCATGGCCATGCCCTGCCATGACCTGCAAAGTACTGACATGTCCTGACATGTGCTATGGCTATGTGTTGACACATTGTGACCCGTGCCATGCCCATGTCATGCCTTGTCCTGACACGTCCTGTGGCCATGTCCTTCGACATCATGACAAATCCTGACCCGTGCCATGGCCATGAATTGACATTTCCTAACTCATGCCATGCTTATATCATACCATGTCCTGACACATCCTGACTCGTGCCATGGCCACGCCCCACCATGTCCTGCGATGTCCTGACATGTCTTGTGGCCATTTCATACAATGTCCTGACACATCCTGACCCATGCCATAGCGATGCCCTGCCATGTCATGTGATGTCCTAACACGTCCTTAAATGTACTATGGCCATGTCCTGACCTGTGCCATGCCCACGTCCTTCCATGTCCTGTGACATCTTAACACGTCCTATGGCCACGTCCTTCCATGTCCGGGCACATCCTCACCCATGCCATGTCCATGCCCTTCCATGTTTTGCGATGTCCAGACATGTCCTAAAATGTGCCATGGCCATGTCCTGACACATTTTTACTCGTGTAATGCCCACGTCCTGCCAAGTCATGCTCCGTCCTGACACGTCTTGTGGCCATGTTCTGCAATGTCCTGAGACGTCCTGCACCATCCCATGGCCATGCCCTGCCATATCCTGCAACATCTTGACACGTCCAAAAACGTGACATGGCAATGTTCAGGCACATCCTGACCTGTGCTATGTCCACGTCCTGCCATGTCCTTCAACGTCCTGACAAGACTTCTGGCCATATCCTGTAATGTCCTGACACATCCTGAACCGTGCCATTGCCATGAACTGCCATGTATTTCAATGTCCTGACAGATCCTAAAATGTACCATGGCCATGTCCTTACACGACCTGACCCGTGCCATTCCCATGTCCTGCAACATCGTGACACGTCATGTGGCCGAATTCTGCAATGTACTGACACGTTCTGACCCATGCCATGGCCACGTCCTGCCATGTCCGGCGACATCCTAACATATTCTAAAACATGCCATGGGCATGTCCTGACAGATCCTAACCCATGCCATGCCCACGTCCTCCCATGTCCTGAAACATCCTATGGCCACGTCAAGCGACATCCTGACACATCCAGACCCATGCCATGGCCAAGCCCTGCCATGTCTTGCGACACCCTAACATATCCTGAAATGCGCCATGGCCAAGTCCTAACACGTCCTGACCCATGACATGCCCACGTCTTCGTTTGTCCTGCAACATCCTGACACGTCATGTGGCCACGTCCTACAATGTGCCGAGATGTCCTGACCCGTGCCATGGACATGTACCGCCATGTCCTGCAACGTCCGACACATCTTGAAACGTGCCATGGCCATGTCCTGAGACGTCCTGACCAGTACCATTACCACGTCCTGCCATGTCCTACAACATCCTGACATATCCTATTGCCACGTCCTGCAATGTACTAACATGTCCTGACCTGTTCCACGGCCACCCTACCATGTCTTGTAATGTATTGACACGTCCATAAACATGCCATGGCCATGTCCTGACACATCCTAACTCGTGGCATTCCTATTTCCTTCCAAGTCCTGTGATGTCCTTACACGTCCTAACCTGTGCCATGGACACACCCTGCCTTGTCCTATGACATCTTAACACATTCTGAAATAATCCATGGCCATGTCCTAACATGTCATGACCCGTGCCATTCCCATGTCCTGATATGTCTTGATACGTCCTATGGCCATATCCTGCAACATCCGTACCCGTGCCATGGCAAGGCCTGCCATGTCCTGTGATGTCCTGACACGTCCCGATACGTGCCATGGCCATGTGCTGACACGTCCTAACCCTTTCCATGCTCACACCTACCATGCCCTGACACGTCCTGTGGTCACGTCGTGCAACGTCCTGACATATCCTAACCCATGGTATGGCCATATCTAGACATGTCCTGACCCATGCCATGCCTATGTCCTGTCATGTCCTATGACATCTTGACACGCCCTGACCTGTCCCATGGCTACTCCCTGCCATGTCCTGTGATGACTTCACACGACCTGAAACATGCCATGGCCATGTCCTGAATGTCCTAACCCATGCCATGCCCACATTATGCCATGTCCTGCGATGTCCTAACATATCATGTGGTAATGTCCTACAATGTCCTTACACGTACTAACATGTGCCACGTCATGCAATATCCTCACACATCTTGAAATGTGATATGGCCATGTTTTGACATGTCCTGAACCATTCCATGCCCACGTACTTCCATGTCCTGTAATGTCATGACACATCCTTTAGCCACGTCCTACAACATCCTGACGCGTCATGACCCGTGCCTTTGCCACGCCCTACCATGTCCTGTGACGTCCTGACACTTCTTGAAATGTGCAATGGCTATGTCATGAATGTCTTAACCAGTGCCCTACCCACATCCTGCCATGCCCTATGATGTTCTAACACCTCCTATAGCCATGTCCTACAATGTCCTAGCACGTCCTAACCTGTACCATGGCCTCGCCTAACTATGTCCTGCAACGTTATGACACATCCGGAAATGTGTCATGGCCTTGTCCTGACCCGTGCCATGCCCACATCCTGCCATTTCCTGACATGTCCTGTAGCCATTTCTTGTGACATCCTAACTCGTCCTAAATCGTGCCATAGCTACAACCTACCATGTCCTGCGACATCCTAACACGTGCCATGGCCATGTGCTGACACATCCTGACCCTACCATGCCCATGTCTTGCCATGTCCTGACACGTCCTATGACATCCTGACGCATCCTCACTCATGCCATGGCCACGCCCTACCATGTCTTGTGACATCCTGACACATCTTGAAACATGCCATGTCTATTTCTTGACACGTCGTGACCCACTCCATGCCCACGTCCTTCCATGTCTTGCAACATCCTAACACATCATAGGGCCACATCCTATAATGTCCTGACACATCCTCACATGTGCCATGGCCATGCCTTGCTATGTCATATGATGTCCTGACACGTCCTGAAACATGCCATGTTCAAGTCTGACATATCCTAACTCGTTCCATGCCCACGTCTTGCCATGTCCTACGATATCATGACATGTCTTGTGCCCAAGTCCTCCAATGTCCTGACACATCTTGACCCGTGTCATGACCATGCCCTGCCAGGTCCTACGATGTTCTGACTTGTCCTTAACTATGCCATGGCCTTGTCCTAACACGTCCTGACCCATGCCATGCCTAGGTCCTTCCATGTCTTGTGACTTCGTGACACATCCTGCAGCCATGTCCTATAATGTCCTGACACGTCCTCACTCGTGCCACACACCCCGCCATGTCCTGCGATGTCCTGACACATACTAAAATGTGCCATGGCCATGTCCTAACACATCCTGACCTGTGCAATGCCCATGTCCTTCTATGTCCTGACACGTCATGTCTCCATGTCCAACGACGTAGTGCCATGTCCTGACCCATGCCATGCCCATGTCCTGTGGCCATATCCTGCAACGTCGTGGCATGTCCTGACCCGTGCCACAACGACATCCTACCATTTCATGCGACGTCCTAACATGCCTTGTGGCCACATGCTACAATGTCCTGACCCGTTCTATGGCAACTCCACGCCATGTCCTCTGAGTCCTAACACGTGCCATGGCCTTGTGCTGACACGTCCTGACTCGTATCATGCCCATGTCCTACCATGTCCTGGCATGTCCTGTGGCCACATCTTACAACATCCTAATACGTCCTGACCCATGCTATTACCATGTTATGACACGTCGTGACCGATGCTATGCCCACGTACTACCATGTCCTACTATATCCTGAAATGTCCTGTAGCGACATCCTGCCATGCAATGGTCATATGCTGACACGTCCTGACCCATGCCATGCCCACATCCGGCCATGTCCTGACACGTCCTGTGGCCACGTCGTACAATATCTTGAGGAATCCCGACCCTTTCTATGGCCATGTATTGACACGTCCTGACCCCTGCTATGCCCACACACTACCATATCCTATGACGTCCTAACACGTCTTATAGCCACGTCCTTCGACATCGTAACATGTCTTCACTTGTGCCATGGCCATGCCCTACCATGTCCTACGATGACTGTACACGCCCTGACATATGCCATGGCCATGTCCCGACACGTCCTGACCCATGCCATGCCCTTGTTCGGCCATGTCCTACGATGTTCAAACACATCCTGAGGCCACGTCGTGCGATGTCCTGACATGTGCCATGGCCAAGACCTACCTTGTCCTACGACATCCATACACGTCCGAAAATACATCTCCTGACACGTCCTAACCCAAGCCATGTCCACGTCTTGCCATGTCTTGACACGTCCTGAAACGTGCCATGGCCATATTTTGACATGTCCTGACCTGAGCCATGCCCACGTCCTACCATGTCCTTACACGTCTTGTGGACATCCTAACATGTCCTGGCCCGTGTCGTGCCCACGTCCTGTGGCTACATCCTGCAATGTCCTGGCACGCCCTGACCTGTGCCATAACCACATCATGCCATGTCTTGCGACATCCTAACACGTTTTGTGGCCACGTACTACAATATGCGCTGACCCGTTCCATGACAACATCCTTCCATGTCCTGTGCATCCTAACTTGTGCCATGGACTTTTGCTGACACGTCCTGACTCATGCAATGCTCATGTCCTACCATGTCCTGACACGTCCTATGGTCACATCATGCAACATCCTAATACGTCCTGACCCATGCTATTGCCATATCTTGACATGTCCTGAACTATGCCATGCCCAAGTACTGCCATGTCCTGCAACATCCTAACACGTCCTGTAGCAACATCCTGACATGCCTTGACCCGTGCCTTGGCCACACCCTACTATATCATGCAATGTCCTAAAACGTCCTGAAACGTGTAATGGCCATGTCCTGAATGTCCTAAGTCGTGCCTTGCCCACATCCTGCCATGTCATGTGACATTCTAACACCTCCTATAGCCACGTCCTGCAATGTCGTGATACATCCTGACCCGTACCATAACCACGCCTTTCTATGTCTTGTGACGTCATCACACGTCCTGAAACGTGTGATGGCCATGTCCTGAAACGTCCTGGCATGTGCCATGCCCACGTTCTGCCATGTCCTGACACATTCTATGGCCACGTATTGCGACGTCCTGACACGTGCTATGGCCATGTGCTGGCACGTCCTGACCTGTGCCATTTCCACGTCCTACCATATCCTGACATGTCCTGTGGCAACGTCCTCCAGCATCCCGATATGTCCTGACCCATGCTATGACCCTGTCTTGAAACATCCTGATCCCTGCCATACCCAAGTACTGCCATGTCCGGCAACGTCCTGACACGTCCTATAGCCATGTCCAGCAACATCTTAACATGTCTTGACATGTGCCTTGGCCATGCCCTACCATGTCCTGCAACGTCCGTACACGTCCTGACACATGTTATGGCCATGTCCTAACACGTCCTGATCCATGCTATGCACTAGTATTGCCATGCCATGCAATGTTATAACACATCCTATGGCCATGTCCTACGATGTCCTGACAGTGCCATGGCCACGCTCTCCGATGTCCAACGACATCCTGACATGTCCTGAAATGCGCTTTGGCCATATCTTGACACGTCCTAACCCGAGCCATGCCCATGTCCTGCACTGTCCTGACACTTCCTGAAATGTGCCATGGCCATGTCCTAACACGTCCTGACCCGAGCCATGCCCACGTCCTGCCATGTCCCGAAATGTCCTGTGGCGATATCTTGTATGTCCTGACACGTCCTGGCCCGTGCCATGCCCACATCATGCCATGTGCTACGATGTCCTAACATGTCTTGTGGCCAAGTCCTACAATGTCATGACACGTCCAGACCCATTCCATGGCAATGTTCCACCACGTCCCGCAACGTCCTGACATGTCTTGAAACGTGCCATGGCCATGTCCAAACACATCCTGACCCGTGCCATACCCACATACTGCAATGTCCTAACACGTCTTGTTGCCAGATCATGCGATGTCTTAACACGTCCTTACTCGTGCTATGTCCATGGCTTTCCATGTCTTGCGATCTCCTGACACGTCCTGAAACATGCCATGGTAATGTCCTGACACGTCCAGACCTATGCCATGCCCACGTCCTGCCATGTCCTGTGATGTCCTGAGATGTCATGTGTCCATGTTTTACAATATCGTGAAACGTCCTTACCCGTTCCATGTCATGTGATGTCCTGACATGTCCTTAAATATGCCATGGCCATATCCTTACACGTCGTGACCTATGCCATGCCCATGTCCTGCTGTGTACTGACACGTTCGACGTCCTGACACATCCTAAACCGTACCATGGCCATGCCCTTCCATGACCTGCAATGTGATGACTTGTCCTGACACGTACCATGTCCATGTACTGACACGTCCTGACCCGTGTCATGCCCACGTCTTGCTTTGTCCTAACACGTCCTATGGCCACATCCTGCGACATCGTGACACATCCTTACCCGTGCCATGGCCATATCTTGATACATCCTGACCCGTGCCATGCCTATATCCTGCCATGTCCTGACACGTCCTGACCCATGCCATGACCACTTCCTGCCATGTACGGCGACATCCTGACATGTCCTGTGGCCACAACCTACAATGTCCTGACACATCCTGACCCATGCCATAGCCTGCCATGTTCTGTGATGTCCTAACACGTGCTTATACGTACTATAGCCATGTCTTGACCCGTGTCGTGCCCATGTCCTTCCATGTCCTGCGACATCCTGATACGTCATATGGCCACGTCTTGTAATGTCCAGACATGTCCTCAATCATGCCATGGCAATACTATTGCACGTCCTGCGATGTCCTAATATGTCATAAAAAGTGCCATGGCTATGTGCTGATATATTTTGACCCATGCCATGCCTACGTCCTGTCAAGTCCAAATACGTCCTGACACATCTTGTGGCCACGTCGTGCAATATCCTGAGGCATCCTGACCCGTGCCATGGCTATGCCCTACCATGTCCTGCAACATCCTTAAAAGTCCAGAAATGTGCCATGGCCATGCCAAGAAACATCCTGATCAGTGCCATGCCCACGTCCTGCAAAGTCCTGACACATCTTGTGGTCACATCCTTTAATGTCCAGACACATCCTGAACCGTGCCATGGCCACGACCTGCCATGTCTTGCAACATCCTAACACATCATGAAATATGACATGGCCATGTTCTAACATGTCCTAACCCGTTCCATTCCCACGTCATGCCATGTCTTGTAACGTTCTGACACGTCTTGTGGGCATGTACTGCAATGTCCTGACACATCTTGACCCATGCAATGGCCATGCCCTGCCATGTCCTGCGACATCCTGACACGTTCTAAAGTGTACCATGGCCATGTCGTGACACTCCCTGACTCGTACAATGCCCATGTCCTCCCACGTCCTGACACATCCTGTGGCCACGTCTTACGACGTCCTGACACATCCTGACCCATGCCATGGCCACGCCTTGACATGTCTTACGATATCTTGACATGTCCTTAAATGTGCCATGGTCATGTCCTAACACGTCCTGACCCGTGCCATGCCCATGTCCTGCACTGTCCTACAACGTTCTGACACATCCTGATCCATGCCATAGCCACGCACTGCCATGACCTGCAACATCCTGACACGTCCTGACCAGTGCCATTCCTACATCCTTCCATGCCCTACGACATCCTGAAACATCCTCTGGCCACGTCCTATAATATCCTGACACATCCTGACTTGTTCCACGGCCACCCCCTACCATGTTTTGTGACATCCTAACACATCCGAAAACGTGCCACAGACATGTCCTGACACATCCTGACTCGTGCCATGCCTATGTGCTGCCAAGTCCTATGATGTCCTGACCCGTGCCATGTCCACACCCTGCCATGTCCTGTGACATCTTAACACATTCTGAAACGTGCCATGGCCATGTCCTGCGATGTCCTAACTTCTCCATTGGCTACATCCTACAATGTCCGGATATATCGTGCCTCATGCCATAGTCACGCTGATGTGTCGGAGAAATTCGGCACATTTACATACTAATTTCTTAGATATTAGCTTGTTTTATTGCAAAATTTAGTCCATACTTATGTAGTTTTGTATTCTTACTGATCAAGAGGAATAAAAGACCAAGGACACAAAAATGGAAGAAAAAAGACAAGAAAAGGGAAAAGTATTGCACAAGTGCAAATCTGCAGACCACTCTGCGGTAGCAGATCGCAAATGCGAACCACATTATTGCGCCTCAAATCGCAAAGCAAAACAGTGTCTGGAGCTAAAAATCATGTAAAGAATGCGGAACATTCTGCGATCGCATAAGCAACATGCGGACTGCATTTGAGCCACAAAATAAACAAGAAGAAAACCCAGGTTCAACTATGCGGTGCCATCTGCGGTCGCATAATCGCAATGCGGACGGCAAAATGGTAGTGCGATGGAAGACTGGAAACAAGGGTTTTGGATCTGCGGAGCGGCTTCTGAAGATGCGGACCGCAGATATGTTATGCGTTAGATCTGTGGTCGCAAATACGACCTGGAAGGGCAAACTTGTGCAATATTTGTTCCAAATTTGGTCCCTCTATAAATAGTTTTTAGAATCTTGTGTGGACACATCTTGTCTACTCTTTACACTACATTCCAAGACATCAATATCTCATCTTTTGGAAGCTTTTGGTTGAAGATTCTCTTATATTGTAACCATTTGTGATATTTAATACACTTTGTATTTTGTATTTTAGCATGCGTGGCTAAGCTTAAATACTAAGGTTGTGGACCCTAAATGGGTGTTATGTAAATGGGTGTTTAACATTGAATATATGTATAATGGTTGGTTGATATTTATTTACTTCTCATTCATCATTTATTGTTAGTGGTTGCAAACATTAACATAAGCCATTTAAGTCTTACTATGCTTGGGAAAGTGAGTTAGATTTTGGAAGAAGTAAATAACAAAGACTCGAGGCCTTACACATCATTTAATAGAATCACTTAGGGATAAGTGGGTTTTATTTGGCATACATTGATTGTTATTTATTGCAACTCTTAGACTTTTGGGAAAAAGCATGAGAGGAAATACTATTCAGTTATTGGGAAATATTGGGTAGTTGCATAGATATCAATTGCATATCAATAACCGACCATTAGAAATATATCATATTCACACCGATAGCATTAAACTTCATTTATGGGAACACAACCTTGGTTTAAATCAATCTCATTAATTACTACATCAAGCATTCAAATTAGTTATTGCTCTAAGACAACTCTCAGTCATACTCTTGCTACTCTTACTACATTTTCCTGTTACCACTAATGGAATAGATTTACGATTTTAGTCGGGTAACACACTAATTCCATTAACCTTTTCACATATATTCCCTATGGGATTCGACCCCAACTTTGTTGGGTTACTATATTTGATAACGACCGCCTTACACTAATTATCAAAGTGTAATTTGAGCGTATCAAATTTTGGTGCCGTTGCCGGTGAATATGGTTTTGAAATTACTCATTAGTGTGTACTTTACTTTCTATCTAATTCTGTTCCATCACACTTTGCTTGCTTTGCTTTGTGTGATAGTCTACAATGTCTGATTACGAGGACGAAGGGGAAGAAAATCCTTTTACGGACATCGATGAATATATTGAAGACACAAATGCAATCGTACCCCCTGCTATTGGTGCCTCAATATTTAAGGTGGACCATGATCTAATCTTCATGCTCAAGGCGGAAGGGTTTTTCAGGAATTTCACCGATGACGACTCAACTCAACATTTAACGAATTTTCTGGGAGTGTGTGCTATGCACAAACAAACCAATGTCTTGGAAGATGCTTTAAAGTTGAGAGTTTTCAAATACTCATTGGCCGATGATGCAAGGAGATGGCTTCAAAACTTGCCACCCAATTTAGTCCGATCATGGCCCGAACTTGTCCGAGCATTCCTAGCAAAATGGTTCCCGCAAAGCAACAAATCCGAGCTTAGAGACAAAATCTTCTTCTTTAAGCAACAACAAGGGGAGCATTTACATGAGGCTTGGGATCGCTTCAAACTATATTTGGTGAGGTCTCCAAATCACAGATTCCCTGATTCTATCTTGCTTGAGAAGTTCTACATGGCTCTGGATCCCATGAACCAAGCCATTGCGAAGAATGCGGCGGATGGGTCATTTATGGATAAATCTTTTGCAAGGGAAACACAAATCCTCGACAAGATGGCTAAACATAATCAAATATGGCATTCTGAGGATACCTCCGGCGGAGTAGCATATGGATTTCCCTCTTTGACAAATTTGATTAAGGAAAATCAAGAGAGACAAAATCATTGCGGGGTTAGCCTCAAATGTGAATGTGTTGACCAAAATGTTCACGGAAAATCGAACGAAGAAGGTCAACATCGTCGAGGATATGCCACCCATCCCTAATGAAGATTTTGAAGAGGCTAATTACATCAACAACCCTCATGGAGGGTATCAAAGGGAATACTATCATGGTCAAGGACCACAAAATCAGTCGAGGCCAAACCTGCAATGTCAAGGCAACCAACAATGGAGGTATGACCAAGGTGGTTCACACCAAGGAAATTGGAACAACAACAACAACTTTTCTAATCGGAGTTCAAACCCCTATGTTCCTATGAAAGGTCAACATTCGAACCAAGGGTCCTCTAATGATTCAAAGTTGGAAGCTATGCTTGAGCGAGTGCTACAAAATCAAGAAAAGTCTGATGCTTCCATGAAGAACATGGCTGAGGTTGTTGGATCTCATACCACCTCCATCCAAAAATTGGAGATGCAAATGAGAGACCTCTCCAAAGAGCAAAATCTAAAGCAAAAAGGAACACTCCCTAGTGACACGGTTGCAAATCCAAGAGGTAGTGGAAGTGGTCCAACCTCTCACATCATGGCAATCACAACTAGGAGTGGAAAAGTGCTAACCAGAGAGAGTGAACACATGGTTGTAGAAGTGGAGAACGAACAAAGAGTTGAGGGTGAAGAACAAAAGGTTGTTGAAGTTGAAGAACCAAAGGTTGTTGAAGTTGAAAGAATTCCGGAAAAAGCTAAAGCACCACAAGAAGACCGGGAAGAGGAAAAGGAAATGTGATTGGTACATAATAGTTGCGACGCTTAAACGTTAACGATAGTGTCATTTCTCCTATTGTAGACTAAGGAGTCGTGACGTTTGCATAGCTTGAGGTTGTGGCAGTATATACAAGGTATGTGTGGCTATCCCTTTCCTTCTTTTGCACGACTCCGATTGTACATAATGTAATGAACGAGCTTCCAAAGATACTCTATTCTTAGAAGCTAGCAGTACTTACATTGTTTCCCCTCTTATGGAACGATTGATGTTGATGTTACTTCTCTTATTCTTATGTTATCAATCTTGTTGGTATTTCCTGATTCCTATAAGGTTCATAGTGAAGTGTTAGTCCTAATAAGGTGTACATAGGATACCGAACTTACGTCACTCCAAAAGGTCTACAAGGTAATTCCATGAGTCGAGCATGCATTATATATATGTATCTATTTTACTCTACCGAGCTGCGCTATAGTCGGCCGGGTACGGCACCTATTGTGCAACCACTGATCAGTTGGGTTTTACCGAGCTCCACGTGGCCGGGTACGATTCTACCGAGCCTTATAATGGCCGGGTATGCTTTTACCGAGCCTATTACGGCCGGGTACGATATGATGATGATGATGCCCACAGAGGCGTATGTTTTAAACATTATGTATTTATACATATGTATCATGCATTTCATGTCAGTAGCCCTCAGAGGTACTCAGATGTTACAGGTTGTATATTCTCTATCCCTGCTTACATTGCTGTTCGTATTTATGGTTCTCTGCCTTACATACTCAGTACTTTATTCGTACCGACGTCCTTTTATTTGTGGACGCTGCATGTCGTGCTGCAGGTCCTGATAGACAGGCAGGTGCAGCTCCCCCATCACAGTAGGTTGTTCAGTTCAGCGGTGATTGGCGAAATCCCTTCTCCGGACTTGCCTTGGTTTTGGTATGCATTTTTGTTATAGACATTATAGGTATGTCGGGGCCTTGTTCCGGCTATGTTGCAGCACTTATGTTCCTTTAGAGGCTCATAGACAAGTGTCGACTCATGTATAGTTTGGTATGCCTTGTCGGCTGGTTTTTGTTGTATAGTCTTTCATTTTAGCGTGGTTGTTTGTACCATATGTATATAGTTTCTTGATTGTCTAGTCATCCCATGTTATGTAGGTTCATGCAATCATATTTTATTGTTGGTTGTTCATGATCCATGTCTACCATTTATATTGGTCTCGTCAGCCTAAAAGATAATAAAGAAGGTTAGATAAAATGTACGTTGGTGCTCGGCAAGTATGGTCGGGTGCTAGTCATGGTCCTCCGAGTTTGGGTCGTGACAGGAAAAGGGGAAAGAGTCATCAAAACCTCTTCCACCTATTCCTAGGCCTCCTCTTCCATTTCCTCAAAGGCTAGCAAGAAGGATTGATGATAGCAAACTTGAAAAGTTCTACAAAATTCTTAAGCTATTGACGATGAACATTCCATTTGTGGAAGCATTTCAAGAAATGCAGGGGTTTGCTATGTACTTGAAAGATTTGATCACAAAGAAGAACGCCACAAAGCATGAGGTGGTAAACATGACTCACCGGGTTAGTTCTATTATTGCCACAACTCCGGTCCAAAAGAAGGAAGATCCGGGAGCCTTTACCATACCTTGCACTAACGGGGCACATGAATTTACAGGACCCCTATGTGACAATGGATCTAGCATCAACTTGATGCCACTTGCCATTTATAAGCATGCGGGATTAGGTATGCCCAGACTAACAAGCATGAGATTTTAAATGGCCGATCGTTCCGTTAAGCGACCGGTAGGAATTGTTGATTATGTGCTAGTAAAAGATGGGAAATTCCATTTGCCCGTAGACTTCGTAATTCTTGATTGTGCGGTTGATAAAGAAATCCCTATCCTTTTGGGGAGACCATTCTTAGCCACGGGAAGAGCACTCATGGATTTGGAGCGGAATGAAATTAAATTTCAGGTGAATGATGAAGAGGTTACATTTCAAGCAAGCAAGAGCATGAAGTTTCCCTATGAATATGAGAGTGTTTCTATGATAGAAGTGGTTTATGAGATAGAGGATGGCGTGGAATTGAAAATGGAAGAACAATGCCTTGGTGAAGCATTGACGGCTATCATGGTGAATTTTGATGGGGAAGACATGGATGGGTACATAGAGTCGGTAAATGCATTGGAAGGTCTTGGATCCTACACTTACACTCCGCCGAAGCTTTCTCTTGACATAGAGAATAGAGCTACTTCCCCCGCAAAGCCAATTTGGAGCGAAATAAAATTAAATTTCAGGTGAATGATGAAGAGGTTACATTTCAAGCAAGCAAGGGCATGAAGTTGCCCTATGAATATGAGAGCATTTCTATGATAGAAGTGGTTTATGAGATAGAGGATGGCGTGGAATTGAAAATGGAAGAACAATGCCTTGGTGAAGCATTGACGGCTATCATGGTGAATTTTGATGGGGAAGACATGGATGGGTACTTAGAGTCGGTAAATGCATTGGAGGGTCTTGGATCCTACACTTACACTCCACTGAAGCTTTCTCTTGACATAGAGAATAGAGCTACTTCCCCTGCAAAGCCATCAATCCTTGAACCACCGCAACTAGAGATCAAACCACTTCCTCCATTCCTAAGGTATAAATTTCTTGGCTCTAATGATAGTTTACCCGTAATTGTTTCTTCTTTGTGGAATGATGTGCACGTGGAACTATTATTGGAACTCTTAAATGAGCATAGGCAAGCTATTGGGTGGACAATTGCCGACATCCGAGGCATTCACGCGGGCATTTGTGAACACAAGATCCAATTGGAGAATGACACTAAACCAAGTGTGGAGCATCAAAGACGACTAAATCCTTGAATTAAAGAGGTGGTGAAGAAGGGAATCATCAAGTGGTTAGATGCCGGAGTTGTTTATCCAATGTTCGATAGCTCTAGGGTGAGCCCGGTGCAATGGGTACCAAAGAAGCAAGGCATAACCGTGATTGAAAATGAAAAACATGAGCTCATCCCAACAAGAACGGTGACCGGGTGGAGAGTGTGAATGGATTATCGGAAGCTCAATAATGCAACTTGCAAGGACCATTTCCATATGCCTTTTATTGATCAAATGCTTGATCGTCTAGCGGGAAGGGCATTTTATTGCTTTCTTAACGGGTATTCTGATTACAACCAAATCAACATTGCATTGGAGGATCAAGAGAAAACAATATTCACTTGACCTTATGGGACATTTGCTTTTAGTCGGATGCCATTTGGGTTGTGCAATGCTCTAGTGAACTTTCAAAGATGCATGATGTCCATTTTCTCCGACATGGTGGAGGATTTTCTAGAGGTCTTAATGGATGATTTCTTGGTTGTAGGTGATTCTTTAGAGCATTGTCTTGCCAATCTTAGACAAGTGCTTAAGAGATGCGAGGAGACAAATATTGTGCTAAATTGGAAGAAATATCACTTCATGGTGGATGATGGTATTGTGTTGGGGTATAAGATTTCTAACCATGGCATTGAGGTTGACCGGGCAAAGATCGAGCTCATTTCTAAACTTCCCCCGCCCACTTTGGTAAAAGGTGTTCTAATCGTTTTGGGTCACGCCGGATTCTATAGGAGGTTCATCAAGGACTTCTCCAAGATTGCACACACCATGTGAAAGCTTGTTGAGAAGGATGCAAAATTTGTGTTTGATGACAAGTGCCTCAAGGCATTTGAGGAATTAAAATTGAGGCTCACCACGACACCTATTATTGTCACTCCCGATTAGACCCTTCCTTTCGAGCTCTTGTGTGACGCTAGTGGTGTAGCAATTGGAACAATGCTAGGCCAACTCCACAACAAAATACTTCATCCGGTCTATTATGCAAGAAAAACTCTTAATGGGGCGCAAATGAACTACACTGTCACTGAGCAAGAGCTTATTTCCATTGTGTATGCTTTTTAGACGTTTTGGGCCTATTTGTTGGGGTCCAAGGTGGTGGTTTACACAGATCATGCGTCTCTTCGATATCTCATTTCCAAGAAAGATGCAAAACCTCGGCTAATTTGATGAATTCTCTTGTTCCAGGAATTTGACTTTGAAGTCAAAGATCGCAAAGGTACATAAAACCAAGTTGCGGATCACTTATCAAGGCTTGAGGAGGCGGGGAGACCTAAGGAAGAGCTTGAAATAGATGATGCATTCCCCGACGAGCATATTTTGGCACTCTCTAATACCTTTGCTCCATGGTATGCCGACATTGCTAATTACTTGGTGAGCGATCTTCTTTCGGATTGGTTAGAGTCTTATCAAAAGAAAAAGATCTTGAGGGATTGTCGGCAATACTATTGGGAGGATCCCTATTTGTTTCGAGTGTGTGCTGACAATATCATTCGGAGGTGCGTCCTATAAGAAGAAATTAGGCCAATCCTCAAGGCATGTCATAACTCACCGGTTGGGGGAGATCATGGAGGCAATAGAACGACGGCTAGGATTCTTGAATGTGGTTATTATTGGCATTCCATTTACCATGATGCAAATAAAATTGCAAAAGCTTGTGAGCAATGTCAATGACAAGGTTCAATCCCCAAAAGGCATGAAATTCCAATGCAATATGTGATGGAGATAGAAATCTTTGATGTATGGGGAATCGATTTCATGGGCCCCTTTGTAAGATCTTATGGAATGAAATACATCTTGGTAGCAGTAGAATACGTTTCCAAATGGGTTGAAGCCGTTGCCTTACCAAATAGGGGGGCGAGGAGTGTGACCGCATTTTTGAAGAAGAACATATTCACTCGGTTTGCCATCCCTAGAGCCAATTTTATCGATGGCGGATCACTCTTTTCCAACAAAGCTTTTGTAGGGTTACTTGAAAAGTATAGTGTCAAACACAAGGTGGCCACACCGTATCATCCACAATCGAGTGGTCAAGTGGAGGTTTCCAACCGAAAGATAAAGAATATTCTAGCAAAAACTGTGAATGCAAATAGGACTAACTGGTCAAGAAGATTAGATGATGCATTGTGGGCATACCGCACGGCCTACAAAACTCCTATTGGTACTTCTCCTTACCGGCTCATTTTTGGTAAAGCATGTCATCTACCCATTGAGTTAGAATACAAAGCCATCTGGACATTGAAGAAGTCGAATCTGGAATGGGTTGAGGCTGCGAACTTGTGGTTAACACAACTAAATGAACTGGAAGAATTCTAGTTCCATGCTTATGAGAGCGCAGCTGTGTACAAAGAACAGATGAAGTTTGTCCACGACAAAAAGATCTTAAAGAGAGAGTTCAAGGCATGTGATTTGATCTTGCTCTTTGACTCAAGGCTAAAATTGTTTCCGGGTAAACTTAAATCGAAATGGTCAGGCCCCTTTAAAGTGGTAAATGTCTCCCCATATGGAGCGGTGGAACTAGAAACAATAGACGGGTCCCGCACATTTAAAGTGAATGACCAACACATCAAGCATTACATGGGCATTGATGGTGAAAAGAATGTGGTGGAGTAGCTGGCTCTCAAGGATGGTCCTTGCCCGTCCAATGGGCGAAATTGAAGAAATCAATCCCGTCGTGCCGCGAAGTTAAATCAAGCGCTGCATGGGAGGCAACCCATGGGTGGTAACACCTTCTTTCTCTTTGCATTTTCTTTATTTATTTTTCCTCTTTACAATATCTGTTGAAGTGTAGGGAGTCAAAAAAATCTCAATACTTAGTGGAAATGCATGAACAGAAAAGGGGTAGCATTTTGAGAAAAATGCGGTGGAAATGCGGTCGCAGAATTGATCTGCTGTCCGTAGATCCACTGCAGAGCGAAACAGAGACTTGGACAAATTGGATGTTCAAATGCGGTGAGTATGTCCATTCTGCGGTCCGCATGTCAGCTTTACCACCGCAGAATGGACCGTAGTTGAGCCCTCTCAATTCCGCATATCTACCAGGTAAGTCACTAAACCATACACTTTAGTTCAGAACAAAAAAAAATTATTTAGAAAAGAAAAAAAAAGGGAGAGAACCCAAGGTTTGATCGAACCCAAGTAAGGGCAAATCACCAAACTCCACAATCACGCACTCACTAAACTTCACGCTCTATTTCTGGTATGTATATTCTCTTCCATCTCTGTCATTAAAGTTGGAGCAAACATTTGGGGGATTAGTGGTTGGTATGGTCGAATGTTGCTAAAATAGGGTAAAACTTGGTCTAAGCATGATGTGGGAAGGGAATTGATAGAAGAATACGGTAGCCATGTATGAAAAATAGGGTCTTTCACTGAGAACGATTGGTTCTGTGGTACGCATGTCTGATATGCGGACCGCATGTTCTTCGCAGGCCTAACCCTAGGTCAGTTGGGGACGATGGAGTTTGCGGTCACTTTGCAATCGCAAAATTGCTTTGCGGTCTGCAATATGACTGCATACTAGTCACCTGTATGATCTCTTCCAACTAGCAAAAATGCGGGGGAGAATGCGGTCGCAGACCTGATCTGCGGTCCGTACACCAACCGCAAAGTGTAACAGAGACATGAGAAATTTTTATACTTCAAATTCTCATTCTGCGATAAGTTTGCGGTCTTCATAGTGGTTATGCGACCGCAAATTGCATTGCAGATTGACCCTCTTATTAAGCATGCATTTTTTGGGTGACTAAGCAGACCGCAGAGTGTTTCTGCGATTGCAGAGTACATCGTATGTATGTGTACACAGCTAATTTCTTTCCTATTCCTTCTCCTAGTATGTGTGCTAACATTTCACTCTTTGCAGATATGACTCCTCGACCTAAACGACATGCAACCAAGCCCCCTCCGACCAAAAGACAAAAGGTGGACCCTACACAAGAACCAACCTCCCAACCTGAAGAAGCAGACATTGGGCCTGAAGTTGATATACATGCCAAAGCCAGAAGAAAACAAGCAGTTGAAGGCACTGGGTACCATCTCCGCTGGGGTGTCTAGGGCTCGAGGGAAAGATATAAAGTTGGGCTCGACCGGAGATCACTCTTTCCGGAAAAGCAATTGAGTCTCAATGGACTAAATGAGAAATACCCGCACATCCTTGCCAATTTTAAGCGGAGGAAATTGATGGGTTTTACTAACCCCTCTATTGCATACAATGAGTCAATAGTCCGTGAGTTCTATGGAAACTACGAAGCTTCCAGAACCAAGCACCACAAGCGTCAAAAGATGTACGTTGACAAGGAGGACGTTCGGGGATTTACGGTCAAGTGCAGTGCCGAGGCCATAAATCAAATTCTTGTCCCAGACTGGGAAGATGGCACATCCACAACGGAGTATAAAACCAAATTAGCCAACAAAGAGAGTGAACGAAGCTGTATTGTCTCCGTCATTCCTATTGGGACCCCTGCATGGATACAACCAGGGCATAAAATTCACAAGGAGAGCTTCTCACGAGAGGGAAGATATTGGCTTGCATTTCTTGCATCCAGGCTAATCCAAACCCATCATGAAACGGATATTGACATTGAGAAGGCTCTTCTGATTTCTTGTATAATGAAAGGCATCAAAGTGAACGTGGGAGAGATAATGTTTCAAGAGATGGGTAGAGGAGCAATGCAAGAAGCTACTTCTCTCCCATTCCTAGCCATGATTACCGCCCTATGTCACGCTGCTAAAGTTCCCATTGATCTTTGGAGGGACGCAACATGTCAGGAGCATGGGATAATAGATATCAACTGCCTTAGTGATGCTGTGATGCCCCGTGCGACAGTAGTTCAGGAGGACCTCCTTTCATCCCAGCCTCCTATCACTCAGGCTGATGCTGCATAGTCCTCCACTCCTCCACCGGCTCCCGCTTCTACAACGGCCCAGACCACTTCTACCACTGCTCAAACCTCCCAGGCTTCTCCGGCAGTCTCAAAGCTTGGTTTGTTAGGTCAACATGCAAATGCAAAGGTTGACTAGATTGTGAAGACTTTACCCAATTTGATCAAGCAGGCCCTCACTCCTATGCAAGCAGCTGTAGCAGACATTCAGCAGAAATAGGTAGCGTACACAAAACAACTGCAGGGACTTGAATTGCGGGTAGAGAAGTTAGAACGGGGTGAAGTAAGTGGTTTAGATGACTTCAAGAAGGAGGTTGCGTCTATGAAAGTCGACTTCCAAAAGATGTAGAATTTGGACTTCGACATTTCATCTCTCTTTCCTATGGAAGGTGACAAGGGTACATGTGCAGTGCTTGACTTGGGTCTTGATTTCACAAACTTGATGGACAACCCTGTCATTCTTACTCCTGGAGACTCTCACGCCCCAGATCGTACTGCCCCGATTAACATTGCCTCTAATGAGGAGGGTGACAGAGAGAGTGTGGGTGAAGATGAAGAAGACAACTCGGGGTTCTCTAGTGATGAAGCCCCTCAGCCTGTTGATAAGGGGAAGGCAGCTGCTCTAGCTTCACCTCAGGATGATGAGAAAGAGGATGATGCTGCTCATAAGGACGAGCGTGCACATAGACAGAGGGGGCCCCACTGCTCATGTAGCAGCCCATTCTACAGCTGGTGCATCCAGCAACTCTCAGGTGCCAGCTAACGACATAGTACCTCCAACATCAATTTCAGCTCCACAGCCAGTTCCTTCTCCTACCCAGTGCGGCCACCAGCAGAAGAGATCACACTCCCAACTCAGCCCGTGCCAGTCCTCACAGCTACACCATAGGGTGATCACCCCGGCACTCAGCCAGCTGCCGACACCCATAGCACTTAATGTGCCTCAAGGAGTCTTCCCTCAAACTCAACTTTTTACTTCTATGAATTGGGGACAATGCATCACTTCAAGTTGGGGGTGGGGTACCTTGGTTTGATTTTTGTCTTGTATATAGTGATGCTTTTGTGCTTATGCGTATCAATATTTGTGTACATTGGTACAACTTTGGTATATAAAGTAATGTTATGACATTGTTTTGATTCGTTTGTGTTGATTAGTTTGTAAATCAATTCCTCTTGGTTTTTCTTTTTCTGATTCTTTTCCAAGAGTGTAATAGTAGAATTAGAACCTTAGTGTAAATCCATGTGATCAATTTAGTGTAGTTGCTCAGTGTCAAGCATGTGTATCTATACATAGCACATATCCTCCTATAGTCATCTTTGTCGACTTGTCCCAAAGATAGATAGATTGACGACTGTCTTAAGGGAACTTGTCTCTAAGATCAATTATGTGAATCTGAGGCTCATTATGTGACTCTATGGCAGCCCTTAAGAGCTTTGAGTTGCAAAATAGTTACTTGAAAGTGTTAAACAATGTGAATGAAGCAGTTCATGTACAATATGTGTGTGAGTTCTCTATTTGTATATAATTCTTCTGTCTACTTCTGTCATCTAGAACATGCATGGTTGGTCTTTCAATACTAATAATAGTATGCTTGGTTGGAGGAATGATCTTAGGCATTCTTTGATTTATTGGTATAACCTCTTTAGCCTTTCAAGCCTCCCGTGCACAAATAATATCACTAGTAACCATTTTGAGCTGTTAAACCTTTCTTTGACTAACTCATTAGAAACCATTCCCTTTTGTGAAGTAATTCCCTCTCTTGAACCCGTCCCTCCTTGAACATTGAGAATGAGGCGAAAAGCCTAAATTGAGGGTGTGGTAAAAGTAGATATTGATAAGGTTGTGGATTGAGTCCAAGACCACATGCCTCAAAAAGTGTTTGTATTATAGCGGTCAAGCTCTAAAAGAAAAAGAAAAATAAAAACAAAAGTTAGTCTATTTACATATGTGTATAAAAAAAGAGAAAAAGAAAGACATGTGTATATACATAAATTGTGGAGCTTTGAATAAAAGTAAAAGAAGGTATGTAAGGTAGGTCCATGTTGGGAACTAGATGCCAATGAGGTTATGAGGGTTGAAGAGAATCAAAGTGCAAAATAATGGCACTTGTGAGTAATGTTCAAGGAGGGTGAAGTCACTTGTACCCAGATGCTTATCCGACCTTCCCTAAACCTTCATTACAAGGTTAAAAAGTCCTTGTGTGACCTCCAACCGATCATTCTTGAATAATTGGCGATTTAAAATAAAGGCAATCCTATGGTATGACATGTTGTGGCACATGAAGTTCTTTCTGAGTGTGAGTGTTCTATTTCAGCAATCCTTCTAAATATTGTAATGATTGTGATTTTGGGACATTATTTCTAGTAAGGGTACATGAACTGCGGAATTTAACTAAAGTGAACCTTTTGAGTCAAAAGAAAATGCATTCAGATGAGGGTAACACTTAGTCACAATATGAAGCTCGGAGTTCGCATGATTGGTCTATTTCTATGTGCATACTTCTAGTCTAGGAGGAGTGATGCAATTGTTTAGTACATGCTTGAAAAACTTACCATGAACACTATCTTGTGTCACTATTGTTTTGTGTTTGTGAATGAAGTTTAGATATGTATGTCCTACTTACTTGAGGACAAACAATAATTTAAGTTGGGGGTGTTGATGTGTCGGAGAAATTCGGCACATTTACCTAATAATTGCTTAGATATTAGCTTGTCTTATTGCAAAATTTAGTCCATACTTATGTGGTTTTGTACTCTTACAGATCAAGAGGAAGAAAAGACCAAGGACACGAAAATGGAAGCAAAAAGACAAGAAAAGGGCAAAGTATTGCACAAGTTCAAATCTGCGGACCACTCTACTGTCGTAGATCGCAAATGCGGACCGCATACTTGCACCTCAAATTGTAAAGCAAAATAGTGTCTGGAGCTAAAAATCATGTCAAGAATGCGGCACATTCTGCGATCGCATAAGCAACATGCGGAACACATTTGAGCCGCAAAATAAACGAGAATAAAACCCAGGTTCAACTATGCGGTGCCATCTGCGGTCGCATAATCGCAATGCGGACCACAGAATGGTAGTGCGATGGAAGACCGGTAGCTAGGGTTTTTGATCTACGGAGCGGCTTCTCAAGATGCGGACCGCAGATCTATTATGGGGCAGATCTGTGGTCGCAAATACGACCTGGAAGAGCAAACTTGTCCAATTTTCGTTCCGAATTTGGTCCCTCTATAAATAGTTTTTAGAATCTTGTGTGGACACATCTTGTCTACTCTTTACACTACATTCCAAGACTTTAATATCTCATCTTTTGGAAGCTTTTGGTTGAAGATTCTCTTACATTGTAAGCATTTATGATATTTAATACACTTTGTATTTTGTATTTTAGCATGTGTGGCTAAGCTTAAATACTAAGGTTGTGGACCCTAAATGGGTGTTATGTAAATGGGTGTTTAAAATTGAATATATGCATAATGGTTGGTTGATATTTATTTACTTCTCATTCTTCATTTATTGTTGGTGGTTGCAAACATTAACATAAGCCATTTAAGTCTTACTTTGCTTGGGAAAGTGAGTTAGATTTTGGAAGAAGTAAATAACAAAGACTCGAGGCCTTACACCTCGTTTAATAGAATCGCTTAGGGATAAGTGTGTTTTATTTGGCATACATTGATTGTTATTAATTGCAACTCTCACACTTTTGGGAAAAAGAAAAAGATAAAATATAATTCAATTATTGGGAAATATTGGGTAGTTGCATAGATATCAATTGCATATGAATAACCGACCATTAGAAATATATCACATTAACACCGATAGAATTACACTTCATTTATGGGAACACAAACTTTGTTTAAATAATTCACATTAATTACTACATCAAGAATTCAAATTAGTTATTACTCTAAGACAACTCTCACTCATACTCTTACTACTCTTACTACATTTTCCTGTTACCACTAACGGAATAGATTTAAGATTTTAGTCGGGTAACACACTAATTCCAGTAACCTTTTCACACCTATTCCCTGTGGTATTAGACCCCAACCTTGTTGGTTACTATATTTGATAATGACCACCTTATACTAATTATCAAAGTGTAATTTAAGCGTATCACATGCCCTTCCATGTCCTGTGATATCCTAATACATCCTTAACTATACTATGGCCATGTCCTAACCCATGCCATTCCCGTGTCCTTCCATGTCCTGCGTTGTCCTGACACATCCTATGGCCATGTCCTGAATTATTCGGACACGTCCTCACCCGTTCCATGGCCATGCCCTGCCATGTCTTGTGACGCTCAGACACATCCTGAAACGTGCCATAACCATGTCCTGACACATTTTGACCCATTCCATGACCACGTCTTCCAAGTCCTGCTACGTCCTGACACGTCCTATGGCCACGTCCTACAATGTCCTGAGACATCCTGACCCATCCCATGGTTATGCCCTGCCATGTCGTACAACGTCCTAACATGTCCAGAAATGTGCCATTGCCATGTTAAGACACGTCCTGACCTGTGCCATGCCCACATCCTGCCATGTCCTTCAACGTCCTAACACGACTTGTGGCCACATCCTGTAATGTCATGACATATCCTGAACCATGCCATGGCCACGACCTGCAATGTCTTGCAACGTCCTGACACATCCTGAAACGTGCCATGGCCATGTCCTTACATGTACTGACCTGTGACATTCCCATGTCATGCCATATCCTGTAACGTCCTGACAAATCTTATAGCCATGTCCTGCAATGTCCTGACATATCTTGACCCATGCCATGATCATGGTCTACGATGTCCTACGACATCCTGACACGTTCTTAAATGTACCATGGACATGTCCTGACACACCTTGACTCGTTCCCTACCCACGTCCTTTCCATGTCTTGACACATCCTATGGCCATGTCTTCCGACATCCTGACACATCATGACCCATTCCATGGCCACGCCTTGACATGTTTTACCATGTCCTGACATGTTCTTAAATGTGCCATGGTCATGTTCTAACATGTCCTGGCCTGTGCCATGCCCATGTCCTGCACTGTCCTTCAACGTCCTAACACGTCCTGATCTGTGCCATGGCCACGCACTGTCATGTCCTGCAACATCCTGACACATCCTGACCAGTGCCATTCCCACATCGTGTCATGTCCTACGACATTCTGACACATCCTGTGGCCACATACTGCAATATCCTGACACATCCTGACCCATTCCACGGCCACGCCCTGCCATGTTTTGTGACGTCCTGACACGTCTAGAAACATTCCAAAGCCATGTCGTGACACATCCTGACCCATGGCATACCTATGTCCTACCAAGTCCTATGATGTCTTGACCCGTGCCTTGGCCACACCCTGCCATGTCTTGTGACATCTTAAAAATTTTTGAAACGTGCCATGGCCATGTCCTACGACGTCCTGACATGTTCTGTGGATACAACCTACAATGTCCTGACACATCCTGACCCATGCTATGGCCACGCCTTTCCATGTTTTGTGATATCCTAACACATCCTTAACTGTACTATGGCCATGTCTTGACCGGTGCCATGCCCACGTCTTTCCATGTCCTACGACGTCCTGACACATCCTATGGCCATGTCCTGTAATGTTCAGACACGTCCTCACCCCTGCCATGGCCATGCCCTACCATGTCTTGCGACGTCCAGACACATCCTGAAACGTGCCATGGCTATGTCTTGACGCATTTTGACACATTCCATGCCCACATCCAGCCAAGTACTGCTACATCCTGACACGTCCTGTGGCCACATCCTGTAATGTCCTGAGATGTCCTGATCCATCCCATGGCTATGCCCTACCATGTCCTATAACATCCTGACACATCCAGAAACATGGCATGGCCATGTCAAGACACGTCCTGGCCTGTGCCATGCCCACATCTTGCCATGTCCTTCAACGTTCTGAAATGACTTGTGGCCACATCCTGTAAAGTCCTGACACATCCTGAACCATGCCATGGCCACGACCTGCCATGTCTTGCAACATCTTGACACTTCCTGAAATATGCCATGCCCATGTCCTTCAATGTCCTGACCTGTCACATTCCCATGTCTTGCCATATCCTATAATATCCTGACACGTCTTATGGCCATGTCCTGCAATGTCCTGACATATACTAACCCATGCCATGGCCACGCCGTACCATATCCTGCGACATCTTGACACGTTATAAAACATGCCATGGCCATGTCCTGACAAACCCTGACTTGTGCCTTGCCCATGTCCTGACACATTATTTGGCCACGTCTTCCGACATCCTGACACATCCTGACCCATGCCATTCCATGTCTTGCGACTTCCTGACATGTCTTGAAATGCGTCGTGTCCATGTCCTAACAGATCTTGACCCATGCCATGCCTATGTCTTGCTCTGTCCTGCAACATCTTGACACGTCTTGTGGCCATGTCATACATTGTCCTGACACGTCCTAACCCGCGCTTTGGAGACGCATTTCCATGTCTTGCAACGTCCTACCACATCCGGAAATATGCCATGGCCATGTCGTGACACGTCCTGACAAGTGCCATTCCCAAGTCCTGCTATGTCTTGCGATGTCCGGACACATCCTGTGGCCCCATCCTTTAATGTCCTGACATGTCCTGACCCATGCTACAGCCATGCCTTACCATGTCTTGTAACATCTTGACACGTCCAGAAATGTTCCATGGCCATGTCTTGACACATACTAACCTGTGGCTTGCCTATGTCCTGCCAAGTCCTGTGATGTCCTGACACGTCCTGACCCATGTCTTGGACACACCCTGCCTTGTCTTGTTACATCTTTACACTTTATGAAATGTTCCATGGCCATGTCCTAACACGTTGTGACCCGTGCCATTCCCATGTCCTGCCATGTCTTCATACGTCCTATGGCCATATCCTCCAATGTCGTGACCCGTGCCATGGCCACGCCCATCCATGTCTTGCGATGTCATGACATGTCCCAACACGTGCCATGGCCATGTGCTAACACGTGCTGACACGTCCTGACCCGTTCCATGCCCATATCCTGCCATGTCTAGACACGTCCTGTGGCCATGCCATGCGACGTCCTGACAAATCCTGGCACATGCTATGGCCATATCTAGACACATCCTGACCCATCCCATGCCCATGTCATGCGGTGTCCTAATACCTCCTGAAACATTCCATGTCCATGTCGTGAATGTACTAACCTGTGCCATGCCCATGTTCTACTATGTCCTGTGATGTCCTAACACGTCATGTGGCAACGTCCTGACCCGTGCCATGCCCACGTCCTGCCTTGTCCTGACATGTCCTGTAGCCACATCTTGTAACATCGTGACATGTCTTGACCCGCGCCATGGCCATATCTTGACATATCCTGACTCGTGCCATTCCCATATCCTACCATGTCCTAACACATCCTGACCAGTACCATGGCCACGCCCTGCCATGTCCGGTGACGTCCTGACATGTCTTGTGGCCACATCCTACAATGTCACGACATATCCTAACCCATGCCTTGGCCATGGCCTACTATATCCTATGATGGCCTAATATGTCCTTAAGTGTACTATGGCCATGTCCTGATCCGTGACATGCCCACGACTTTCCATGTCCTGCGACGTCTTGACACGTTCTATGGCCACGTCCTATAATGTCCAGACACGCCCTCAACCGTGGCATGTCCACGCCCTACCATGTCCTTCGACGTCCTAACACATCCTCAAAAGTGCCATGGACACGTCCTAGCACATTTTGACTAGTGCCATGCCCACGTCCTTCCAAGTCCTACTACGTCTTGACACGTCCTGTGGCTACATCTTCCAATGTACTGAGGCGTCCTGACCCGTGCCATGGCTATTCCCTGCCATATCGTACAATGTCCTAATAAGTCAAGAAACGTGTCATGGCTATGTCTGGGTACGTCATGATCTGTGCCATGACCACGTCCTGCCATGTCCTGCAGCGTCTTAACACATCTGGTAGCCACATACTTTAATCTCCTGGCATATCCTGAACCGTGACATGGCCACGACCTGCCATGTCTTGCAACGTCCTAACATATCCTAGAACATGCTAGGGCCATGTCCTAACACATCCTGACCCGTTCCATTCCCATATCCTAACATGTCTTGTAATGTCCTGACACGTCTTATGGCCATGTCCTGCTGTCCTGACACATCCTGACATGTGCCATAGCCATGCCCTTCCATGTCATGCGACATCTTGACACATTAAAAAATGTGCCATGGCCATGTCCTGACACACCCTGACCCGTGTCATGCCCACATCCTCCCATGTCTTGACACATCATATGGCCACGTCTTCTAACATCCTAACATATCCTGACCCATGCCATAGCCACGCCCTGCCATGTCTTTCAATGTCCTGACATGTCCTAAAATGTGCCATGGCCATGTTCTAACACATCTTGACACGTCCCGACATATGCCATGGCCACGTACTGCCATGTACTATGACATCCTGACACATCCTAAAACGTGCCATGGCCATCTCCTAACATGTCCTGACCTGAGCCACGCCCACGTCCTACCATGTCCTTACACATCCTGAAACGTGCCATGGCTATGTCCTAACACGTCCTGACCCGAGCCATCCCCACGTCCTTCCATGTCCTGACATGTCCTGTGGCCACATCCCACAACATCCTGACCCATGCCATGCCCACGTCCTGCCATGTCCTGTGACGTCCTAACATTTTTTGTGGCCACATTCTGTAATGTCCTAACACATCTTGACATGTCCTAAAACGTGCCATGGCCATGTCCTGTCACATATAGACCTGTGCCATACCCACATCCTATAATGTCTTGACACATCATATGACCACGTCTTGTGACATACTAGCATGTCCTTACCCGTGCCATGGCCATGACTTACCATGTCTTGCGACGTCCTGACACATCCAGAAACGTGCCATGGCAATTTCCTGACATGTCCTGACCCATGCCATGGCCAGACCCTACCATGTCCAACGATGTCCTAACATGTGCCAAGGACACGCCCTACCATGTCCTACAACATCTTGACAAGTCTTAAAACGTGCCATGGCCATGCCTTGACACATCCTGACCCGTGCCATGCCCACATCCTTCCATGTCCTGACATGTCCTATGGCCACATCCTGCGATGTCCTGACACGTCTTGACCCGTACGATGGTTACACCTAGCCATGTCCTGCGACATCCTGACATGTCTTGAAAGGTGCCATGGCCATGTCGTGAATATCCTAACCGATGACATGACCATATCTTGCCATGTCCTGCGACGTCCTAACACCTCCTGTGGCCACGTCCTACAATGTCCTAACACATCCTAACCTATGCAATGGGCACGCTCTGCCATGTCCTGCGAGATCCTTACACATTCTGAGACGTGTCATGGCCATGTCTTGATACGTCCTGACACGTGCCACACCCACATCCTTCCATGTCCTGACACATCCAGTGGCCACGTCTTGCGACATCCTGACACATCCTAACTCGTGCTATAGCTATGACCTTCCATGTCCTGTGATGTCCTGACACGTGCTATGGCCATGTGATGACACGTCCTAACCCGTGCCATGTGCACGTACTACAATGTCCTGACATGTCCTGTGGTCACCTCCTAGAACGTCCTAACCCATGCTATGACAATGTCTTGACACATCCGGACCCGTGCCATGCCCACGTATTGCCATGTCCTGCAATGTCCTGACACATCCTGTAGCCACGTCCTGCGACATCTTGACATGTCCTAACCCGTGCCTTGGCTATGCCCTACCAGTCCTACGAAGTTCTGACACGTGCCATGGCCATATTCTGATATGTCCTGGCCCATGCCATGCCCTTGACCTGCCATGTCCTGCGATGTCCTGACATATCATGTGGCCATGTCCAGCAACATATTAACCCATGCCATGTCCTACGATATCCTTACACGTCTTAAAACGTGCCATGGCCATGTCCTGACACATCCTTACCGAGCCATGCCCACGTCCTACAATGTCCTGACATGTCTTGTGGCCACATCCTACGACGTCCTGAAACATCTTGAACTATTCCATGCCCACGCATTGCCATGTCCTGCGATGTCTTGACACGTCCTGAACTGTGCCATGGCCATGTCCTGACATGTCATGACCCATTTGATGTGCACATCATGCCACGTCTTGCAACATCCTGACACGGCTAATGGCCACATCCCGCAACATCCTGACACGTCTAATGGCCACGTCCTGCAATGTCCTAACACATCTTGACCTATGCCATGGCCCAACCCTGCCATGTCCTGCGACATCCTGAAAAGTGCTATGGCCATGTCCTAACACATCCTGACCCATGCCATGCCCACGTCCTTCCATGTCCTGCGACATCCTAATACATCCTGACTCGTGCCTTGGCCACGCCCTGCTATGTCCTTCGACATCTTGACACATCATAAAACATGCCATGGCCATGTATTGCCACATCCAGACTTGTGCCATGCCCACGTCCTACCATGTCTGGACACGTCCTGTCCACGTCTTGCGACGTCTAACACATCTTGAACCATGCCATAGCCATACCCTGCCATGTCATGTAACATCCTGACATGTCCTAAAATGTGCCATGGCCATGTCCAAAAATGTCCTGACCCGTTCCATGCCCACGTCATGGCATGTCCAGCGATGTCCTCACATGTCCATACACGTCCAAACGTGCCATGGTCGTGTCCTGATCCATGCCCATGCCCATGACCTGCGATATCCTAACACGTCACGTGGCCATGTCTTGTAATGGCTTGACATATCCTCACCTGTGCCATGGCCATGCCCTGCCATATCCTGTAATATCCTAACAGGTCATGAAACGCGCTATGGCCATGTCCAGACATATCCTGACCTGTGCCATGCCCATGTCTTGTCAAGTCCTGCGACATCCTGTGGCCATGTTCTGTAGCATATTGAAACATCTTGACCAGTGCCAGGGTTGTGCCCTGCCATGTCCTATGACATCTTGACACGTCCTGAAATATGCCATGGAAATTTCTTGATATATCCTGACCCGACCATACCTACGTCATGCGACATCCTAACACATCCTATGGTCGTATCTTGTAATGTCCTGACACATCCTTACCCATGCAATAGCCATGCTCTTGCATGTCCTACGACGTCCTGACATGTCCTGATACGTGCCATGGCCATGTCCTAACATATCCTGACCCGCGTCATGCCCACATCCTGCCATATGCTGACACGTCTTATGGCCATGTCCTACGATATCCTAACATGTCCTGTCCTGTACCATTGCCATGAATTACCATGTTATGCGACATCCTCACACATCCTGAAATGTGCCATGGCCATGTCCTGACACGTCATGACCTGTACCATGCCCATGTCCTTCCATGTCCTGCAATGACCTGACATATCCTGTGGCTACGTCCTGATATGTCCTGAAACATCCTGACACGTCCTGACCAGTGCCATGGCCATGTCTTGCTATTTTTTGTGATTTCTGACACATCCGGGAATGTGCCATGGCCATGTCTTGACAAATCCATACCCTTGCCATGCCCACATCCTGCCAATTCCTACGATGTCCTGACACGTCCTATATCGATGTCTTGCAATGTCCTGACATGTCCTAACTCATGGCATGGCCATGCCCTACCATGTCCTGACACGTCCTACAACGTGCCACAACCAAGTCCTGACATGTCCTGACTCATGACATGACCATGTCCTACCATGTCCTGACATGTCCTACGGCCATGTCTTACAAAGTCCTTACACGTCCTGACCCTTGCCATGTGCCATGGCTACGTGCTAATACATCCTGACACGTGCCATGCCCATTTCCTACCATGTCCAGATATGTCGTGTGGCCACATCCTATAATGTCCTAACACGTCCTGACCCGTGCCATGGCCATATCTTGACACGTTCTGACCCTTGCGATGCCCACGTCCTACCATGTCCTGCGATGTCTTGTCACGTCTTGTAGCCATGTCTTGTGATGTCCTGACGCGTCCTGTAGCCAGATCCTATGACGTCCTGACATAACCTGTGGCCACGTCCTACGACGTCCTGACCCATGCTATGGCCATACCCTTCCATGTCCTTCGACATACTGACCCATCCTAAAAGGTGCCATGGCCATGTCCTGACACGTACTAACCCATGCCATGCCCACGTCCTTCAATATCGTGACACGTCCTGTGGCCACGTCCTACGATGTCCTGACTCGTCCTGACCCGTGCCATGGACACGCCTTGCCATGTCCTCTAATGTTCCGACATGTCCTAACACGTGCCATGGCCATGTGCTAACACGTCCAGACCCGTGCCAAGCCCACATACTACCATATCCAGACACGTCCTTTGGCTACGTCCTGCGACGTCCTAATATGTCCTGATCCGTGCCATGTCCATGTCTTGACACATCTTTACCCGTGTCATTCTCATGTCCTGTTATGTCATGCGACGTCCTCACACATCCTATAGCCACATCTTACGACATCCTAACACATTATGACATGTGCCTTGTCCACGCCCTTCCATGTCCTTACACGTCTTGACATGTGCTATGTCCATGTCCTAATAAGTCCTAACCCATGCCATGGCCACGTCCTACCATGTCCTGACATGTCTTGTAGCCATATCCTACGACGTCCTGACACGTCCTGACTCGTGCCATAGCCATGCCCTGCCATGTCCTATGATGTCCAGACACATCCTGTGGCCACGTTTGATGTCCTGACCCGTACTATGGCCACGCCCTGCCGGATCCTTCTATATCCTGACACGTCTTGAAATGTGCCATGGATAAGTCCTAACACGTCCTGGCCCGTGCCATAGCCATGCCCTGCCATGTCGTGCGACATCCTGACATGTCATGTTGATATGTCCTTCGACGTCATAACACATTATCAGCGATTGGTTGTGATGTCCTGCCTTATCATGTGACCACGTCCGACATCCATACCCATGCCATGGCCATACCCTACCATATTTGGGGATATCCTGATACGTCCTAAAATGAACCATGGCTAAGTACTGACACGTCCTGACCCGTGCCATAGTAATGCCTGCCATGTCCTGTGATGTTCTAACACGTCCTGAAATGTGCCATGGCCATGTCCTGACACAAAATCACCAGTGCCATGCCCACGTCCTGCCATATCTAGCAACTTCCTAACACGTCCTCTGGCGACATCCTGCAATGTCCTAATATGTCCTGACACGTGCCAGAGCCACTCCCTACTATGTCCTGCGACATCCTGACACATCCTAACCCGTGATATGGACATGTCCTGCCATGTCCTGTGACGTCCTAACACATCCTGACATATGTCACGGCCATGTGCTGACACATCTTGAACCGTGCCATGCCCACATCCTGCCATGTCCTGACACGTCCTGTGACCATGTCCAGCAATGTCCTGACACATCCTGACACTTGCCATGGCCATTTGCTGACATGTCTTGAACCATGCCATGCCCACGTCCTGCCATGTCATCACACATCTTATGGACACATCCTATGATGTCTTGACATGTCCTGACTCGTGCAATGGCTATGTCTTGACATGCCATAACCCGTGCCATTCCCAAGTCTTGCCATGTCCTATGACATCCTGACATTTCATGTAGTCACATCGTACGAAGTCCTGAAACATCCTGACCCTTGACTTGGCTATGCCCAGCCATGTCTTGAGACGTCGTGAAACATTCCATTTCCATGTCCTAGCACGTCCTGACCCATGCAATGCCCATGTTTGCGATATCCTAACACATCCTGTAGCCACGTCCTGACCCATGCCATCGCCATGCCGTTTTATGTCCTAGGAGATCCTTACATATCCTGAAACATACCATTGCAATATCCTAACACATCCTAACCTGTGCCATGCCCACGTCCTGCCATGTCATGTGATGTCCTTACACGTCTTGTGGCCACGTCTTGGAATGTCATAACATGTCCAGACCCCTAGCATGGCTATGCCTTTTCATATCCTGCAACATCCTGACAAGACTTGAATCATGCAATGGCCATGTTCTGACATGTCCTGACCCATGACATGCCCACTTCCTGCCATGTCCTTACATATCCTATTGCCATATCCTGACACGTCCTGACCAGTGACATGACCATGTCCCGCCATGCCTATGGATGTCCTAACACGTCTGGGAGCCACGTCTTGACACATCTTGAACCGTGCCATGCCCACGCTCTTCCATATCCTGCGACATCCTGACATGTCCTGACATGTGCCATGGCCATGCCCTGCCAAGTCCCGCCACATCCTGACAGGTTCTGACCCGTGCCATGCCCTTGTCCTGCCATGTCCTGCAATGTCCTGACACATCCTATTGACATGTCCTGCGACGTGCTGACCCGTGCCATGGCCACGCCCTTCGATGTCCTGCGACATCCAAGCGAGTTCTGAAACGTGCCTTGGCCAAGTCCTGACCCAAGATATGCCCATGTCATGCCATATCCTTACATGTCCTGTAGTAACATCCTACGACGTCTTGACACGCCATGACTTGTGCCATGGCCATGCCCTTCCATGTCCTGTGACGTCCTGACATGTCTTGACAAGTGTTATGGCCGTGTCCTGACCCATGCCATGCCCACGTCCTTCCATGTCCAGTGACATCCTAACATGTCATGTGTCAACGTTCTACAATGTCCTTACACATCCTGACCCGTGCCATGGCCATGCCCTGCCAAGTCCTGCAACGTCTTGACACCTCCTGAAATGTGCCATGGCCATGTCGTGACATTTCCTGACCCGTGCCATGCCCAAGTCTTGCCATGTATTGACCCATCCTATGGCCACATCCTGCGACATCCTGACTCATTATGACCCATCCAATGGCCATGCCCTGCCAAGACCTGCGATGTCCTGACATGTCCTGACATGTGCCATCGCCATGTGATGACACATCCTGACCCGTGCCATGCCCACATCCTGCCATGTCCTAACATATCTTCTTGCCACATCCTGTGATGTCCTGACACGTCCTGGTCTCATGACCCAAAATGATGGGCCATGATGGGCACCCGGTACCTTACTCAACCGAATACCAATATAACGTATCTTTCTTATTACATTATCATATGCACATGACACACGACCCTAATAGGCCAACACGATTATTTATAAACTCAAGACATCGGCCGAAAAGGTCATACAAGTATCCATACACCTGACATCAGTCTACAAGCCTCTAAGAGTACATAAATGCCATAAAGGTCGGGACAGAGTCCCGCCATACCATACAATAGACGTCTAAATAATACTAACCACACGAGCAACTCTGAAGCAAATAGAGAGCACCAACATCTTCCGCTGAGTTGATAGCCTACTTGAGGGGGGGGGGCTCTCGTTATGTCTATCAGGACCTGCGGGCATGAAACGCAGCGTCCCCAGGCAAAAGGGATATCAGTACGAATAATGTACCGAGTATGTAAGGCAAGAAAGCATAAACAAGAACAGTAATGTAAAGAGAGATAGAAGAGATACAACCTGAACATCTGAGTGCCTCTGGGGGCTACTGACATGAAATGCATAATACATATATATACATATACCTTTAAAAAAATTTGCCTCTGGGGGAATCATCATCATCATAATCATATCGTACCCGGCCTCAAAGAGGACTCGGTAAAAACGGACCCGGCCACGTGGAGCTCGGTAAATCCAACTGATCAGTGGTTGCACAATAGGTGCCGTACCCGGCCGACTATAGCGCGGCTCGGTAGAGTAATATAGATACATATATATAATGCATACTCGACTCATAGAATCATGTTCTAAACCTTTCTGAGTGACGTAAGAACATTATGGACATACAATATGAACTTCACTAGGACTTATGGATCATACATACTTTCTTAGAATAACTTTGTATGGAAAGAACAACATGGACAATAGTAGTTGCTAGGAGTAGATTCATTGTGAAATATCATATTCAATTCATATTAGATCATGCCAAAAGAAAGAAGAAAATGCCTTAACATACATTTTCCTTAAATTATTTGATCGAAGTGAGCTTCTCCTTCCGAATTTGAATGAAACCTTTAATATTTGGACGAAGTGATTCTATGTCTAACGTCCTCGGTTTGAAATTTTAGGAGCAAATTCTGGTTCTATGATTGTTGAACGAAACTTCTGCTTAATTTATTAAGTTTGGACGAAATTGCTTCACAATGAAGCTTTTGTTAAGATTCTCTTCTTGGATTTATCAAACCAAGAAAGAATGAAATCTTTCTGTTTGGATAATTCACGTGACCTGATGCCTGCTTAAAACAAACTCATTCTTATGAGTTAGATAACCGACTTACACATTTTTTCGTACTAAGCAGATATGAATCTTAGTCATATGCTTAAATGTGGTATGCTGCCACGTTTCATTTTGGAGTGATTTTAATTTATCCACTTATTAGTTAATCGGGTAATATTTTATTATCCGGTAATTAATCTATTACCCGTATAATTTAAAATTATCATAAATTACTTAAAAGTTCTATTTATTTTCAAAATACTTCATATATACTTTATATATTTACACTACCGTGGTCATATGGTACCTTGCAAGGTACTAGTTTATAATTATCGGGTGTTATTGCTCGACCCGTATTTTATCCCGCATTCGTCACTTTCAGTGAAACTCCTTTTCTTTAATTGGCGTACCCCTTTATCCTTCATATCAATTATTTATGCTTGTCATAAATAGCTTAATTCTTATAATCCTAAAATAAATCTCATTCCCGAATTTACGTCGATTAATCTTACGACAATGCTCTAACGTACGACGACGCTTTAACATATGAAAATACAAAATATAATATCTCTTTTTTTTGTACTTTTATCAGTTTACTTATGGCATACTTACACGAACGAAAATCTGGGGTGTAACATCATTCCCCGTTGGAACATTCGTCCTCGAATGTTCACTGGTGCACTTATCATTTTCGTAACTTATGCCTTCTGAGCACTTTGTACTCTTCTTTTCATCATGGCAACTCCTCTGCGAGTAAATCCAAATGCTAGGGCATTTTTCCCTTTAAGCCTCTTTCACACACTACAACTTGTGGTCGGAATTCGTCCAATCCCGTAACTGTTACTACATTTTGTCATGTAGCTTGTACGACTTCTTCCTACTATATGTGTCTATGGGACTCTTTTCTTTAGCTTTTAGCCAATCACCTTTCCTTACTTTGGGAACATATACAGAAATTGACAAGATGCCCTTTTGGGTATTTATATTTGTGCTGAAGTTTTTGCTCGATACTTTGTTGTACTTACAAATATTGTAAGTGGAAATAATTCTCAATTTTTGCGGGTAATTAATTAGACCCATTTATCTATATGTATGACTTTACTGTATTTAGATAGGTCATACTACCTAACTCTAGGTTTCTTTCGTTGGTTATCCTATAAGTACTTTAATGTTCCCTCACTACTATTCATCTTAAGAGTGACAGACTAATCTCATCTCATACTTTTATCCATCCATTGTCGATTCACAATAATGTAGATGTATCATCCATTGTCGATTCACAATAATGTAGATGTATCATCTATCACTGATCACTTGAACTCTTATGTAACACTGCCTCTAGGGCTCACGTCTCATCGTGGAACATTTGAAGTAATTATCTTGATCCACCTGGGGGCGATACAATACTATACTTCCATTATCGTAGTTCATAGCATCCTAGTGCAATTTTTACCTTACGTGGGTATTTTAATCCTTTACAATACATGAAATCCTCTTGAAATCATTCCTCACTCGAAGGCCTAAATGTCATCTTTTATCTATCACGATTACACCCTCATTGTACTACCGGGGCAGCATTCCATCTTTTCTAAATGCTACTAGTCTTAGACTCCTTTGAGTTCATTCAGGCTATACTGAGGTTTTCCATAACATAGAGAAATCATCAGCTCTTCTTGTTTTCATGGGCTTAATCCCTAGGATTTATCCCTTTTCGTCATTTTCTCACTTTCCCTTTTCTTATCCTTACTCATGTCTTCCTAAAACCTTGTCGCCCGACCATACTTTATCTTGCAAACGACACATATCCATTTATACTACTTGCAACCTTTCTTCAACTTGCTTGCACCATAGATTTCCTTATGTTATCCTAGAATATCAAGCAAGACGTCACATCATTTCTAACTCTTCTATAAACTTTTAACTACACCTGTCGATATGTAGAAACCATATACTAGAAGATATGCCACTAACGATGTCGCTATTATTCCTGGATATTGAATCCTACTGATTATAGAATTCTATCCGAAATATGGATCTTTTGATCTCCTATTTTGTTCACCTTTACCTTACTTACCATAAAATCTCGCATCGTATCTTCTATCTCTTCCTGACCTTCCTTCCACCTAGTTTTATTTCATGTCTATAACTTGAAGCTCTATTATAATATTCGCACCTCTGGTACATACATAATCTGGTGGGAGCTTTGTACTGACTTCTTATGCGTATGGCACTTCTTCTAATTGGCTTCCTTGTAGATCCATTATTGATTATGGTTATTGAGTTATTTTTCTTGAACATCTGATATTATGAGTGATTCTATCATGTTTTGAATCACAACTTCTATAATTTTTTTAGGTCCAATAATCAAATTCCTGATTTACTTGGGTGATGTAATTCTTTAGTTTCTTCTTCCTTCTGATAAGTCTTTACATAGACTTAAGCTATCTTCCGATCTATAACTCATGGTATCAGTTATTACATTAGCCTTTCATGGGCGTTATGGAATATCCATGATACAATCTTCTAACAATTCAATCCCTTGACTATGCCCTGGTCTTAATTGTTTCTTTTAACTTATACCGGAGTCTTCTATGGCTTTATGATTGTCAACAAATATGTGTCTTGGATAATGCTCAAAAATCTTGAGTGCATCCATAACATTCTAACTCTGGATCATTGGTCGAATAATTCTTTAGCTTTCTTTCAACGTAAGCTATTACTTTTCCTGATCTTTTTGACCCCTCGTTACGTCCATACCTAGTTTATCTTAGTGCCTATACTTTCCAGAGTTTTTATACAACTCATATGATTTTGAATATTACTTCTAACTCTTATTTCCCATTCATTAGCCATGTAGGTGCCATTTTCCTTTGGAATTCTTATAATGGTGTTGCGAGATTGTTGTTACACGACCATTTTCTCTTTAGGTTATTGTGCTTAGGTTGGAGCCTTCATTCTTATCTCCTTAGCTAGTCCTTCAATGCAATACTTAAGGAGGATCCTCTTGTTCTTGTAAAGATGGAACTTATTATATCGTATACTCAACGGGCCTTATGATGTTCCGTCTTGCATATACTTATCTGTAGTTACTTATCTTCGTGCCCTTGTGCTTGTAGGGTTGCTTCTGAACTGATATTTTGATTGCCTTCCCAGTGTCACTTTCTTTTATTCCCGTAACACTCGTACGGTACCTTTAACTACATTGAATCCTGTTTAAACACATCTCAAGTATTATATTAACATAACTACAGGGCTAAATTATCCATATTGGGGTTTACTACATTTATCTTGCATGATTTGCCGATTTGTCTGTAACTTCTTATCTAATCGTGACTAGGCTCTTTCGGAATCAAGTACAAACAACTCGTTGGTCGATTCTTATATCAATATTTTGCGAAATATTTCTTGGGTCGTTTCCTTTGTCTTAACTTATGTCTCGCACTAGCTCATTTTCTATCAATAACAACTCGGGCAGGGACCCTTACTTTCTTTAATTGATGTCGTATTTGCATAATGTTCTGGAATTGTAGCATATACGTAAGAGCTGAATAAGTGTAATCTCATTCATTTTTTTTATGTGTTTACCACATTCTTCATTTATTACTCCATATTCCCCCCTTTTTGGGAGTACTAAGACTTGGAACTATGATGACCCGCCTATATATGTTTCCCTCTTCATCTTTAGCGTCCTTTCACATTGTTAATGACCTTTATTCTCCTTGAAGAAATCCTTCAGTACCAAGGAAACAAAATTTCCTCACTCACGATAGTGACATTTAGTGTAACCGGCACATAGTCCCGTAAGCTTAACTTTGTTCACATTGCTTGGTTAAGGGAAGCATCTTCCTAAATAACCATTATCTGAATTTCTCATGAATCTTCTTCTGTTGTCCGTCCTATTATTTCCGGAACGCGATATAAAATTCTCATGATGCTGACTATCATCAAATCACTCAGCCCCTAATTCATATTTAGTTTTTCTGATTCACCAGTCTATATTAATTTCAATTACTCTAGGGTCTAACTTTTCCTCTTGGTAATCGCGCTAGAGTTGTGGACTTATTTCTCGAAATGAGGACATGACTGTATGGCCCTTTTTTTTTGTCCAAGGCCTGTCATCTTTCGTCTTTTTCTTCATTTGACTATAGCTTTTGTAACACTCTACCATTATCATCCATGTATCACATCTTACTCATAATTCTTCCTTATCTCTCTTCTCATTACTCTGCTAATATTTCTTCCTATAACTTTCTTTTGAAAACTTCAATATGACACTCTTTCGCTTTTAGATTTCCTTTGCTCCATCCAGTGGCTCTTCAAGTTGCTTAATGTTCTCGCTTTACTAGGGACACGAGCAACACTAAGGTAATATTTATCCCTTCAAGGATTATAGTGCATATTTTTGTGGTACTCATATATGGCTGTACTATTTTAAAGTGTAACATCTGGGTGTCTCACAAGGAAATCTATTAGCACATTTAAAATATCCTTCACAACTGTCAACTGTCACAAATAATTCATCCATCATATCTTCTTATACTGCTCATATTAACCCCCATAAGGCATATTTGAAATGGGTACGACCAATTGTATATACCTCTATTAGTATTGAATATAACTCAAAAAGCTTATATTTTATCTGTTTGAATTATAAAAATTGTTAACCTTCATAAATTGGCGCCTCGCACTCTTTATCATCTTACTTTTTTTACTTGTTAAAACTTGTATTTATCTTCTTAATATCTCATTGTCCTTCACCAAAAAGATGGATAGGCATTCTTGTCTTAAGGCTTCTTATGAGGAAGCTTACACCTTTCAATAGACTCATGATCTGCTAAAGACCTTATATTTACATGTCGTATGCATCATACAAAAATCCAATTCCTCTAACTCAACTTTTCCACAATAATCTCTCTTCCAAACATTCTTTCTGGATATGGGCACTATTTATTTAGAAAGAGATTTAGGAATTTGAATTTCTATGACTGAGCTTTACAACACGATCCAGAGTAAGAAGAAATAGTGACAATCCTAAATTCCTTGTATCCTCCTGCTTATAAGTGTGGTGCACGACACACCCATAAAGAAGACTCTACTAGACACGGCTTGTAGACTCCCTAGGATAGAACTGCTCTGATACCACATTTGTCACGACCTAAAACAATTGGCCACGACGGGCACCCGGTACCTTACTCAACCGAGTACCAATATAACGTATCTTTCTTATTACATTATCATATACACATGACACACGACCCTAATAGGCCAACACGATTATTTATAAACTCAAGACATCGGTCGAAAAGGTCATACAAGTATCCATACACCTGACATCAGTCTACAAGCCTCTAAGAGTACATAAATGCCATAAAGGTCGGGACAGAATCCCTCTCGGACAAGCGTCTGGGGCCTATCATTATGAGTTCCTAAATGATATTCGCCAAGGCATTCAATAGTTTGAATGGCCTTGGGTAGGGTGTTTACCCGTTGCCTCTGTATCTCCACGCGGGCGTGAGGTTTCAAACGTTCAATAAAGCCGAATACTTTGTCTTCTTCCATATGTCGCGTATGTTTAGCATCAATACGAAGATTTCGTGCACATACTCCCTCATTGATTTGGTGTGGCGGAGCTCTCATAGCTTCCTGCTTGCGTTGCATTGAACATTTTGGGGGAAGAACTGCCACCGTATGACTGCTTTGAGTTTATCCCATGTCTGGAGGGTGTCTTCACCGGCCTTGCTAGCTTCGTATTTAACCCGCCACCAAAGTTTGGCATCACCTAGAAGATATATGGTAGTTGTTGCTACCTTTTTGCATTCCTCTAAATGGCCTATGGAATCAAAGTATTGTTCGATGTCGAAGATAAAGTTTTCCACTTCTTCAGTATCCTGGGAACCGTCATATGGTATGGGCTCCGGTATCTTAAGTTTGTATGGAATGAGGTTAGCAGTGCCCCTGATGTGGTTGGTACCTTCTCGAAGAAGGCCGTGTAAGGAAGTATTGATAATGTTGAGCTTTTTTAAGTTCGTCTATAGTTTTCTACATGGCAGTTAGTCTATCTGCCCCCATTTCCCGATGGGCTAAATCGTCATCACGCTCTTACAGGAGGTCCTCAAATTTTCCATGAATATTGGTAGTTTCAACTGCTGCCGCTTGCTTGTCGTCCTCAGAGTCACGATTGATGTTTGCAATGTCATTTTTGGCTCGCCGCATGCTGCGGTCCAGGTAGTCCAACCTTTGCAATAGGCTTGTATTTAGATCAGGCACCGCTTCGATAATGGATTGTAGTCGGTCAACCGTCTCTTCTAAGGAGGCCAGACGCTCTCCGTGATTCACCATGGTCAGAAATGGTGATAATGGCAAATATGTTCCCTCGTCCGATGTCAAGCCTAGGCTCTGATACCAACTATTACGCGGTGCCTTCCTAATGTTCTTTGGAAGGTAAATGTAAGGTTAGGCAACCGATATAAGTGTGGTTGCCATCCGCCAATGAGGTCCCCATCGCATGCTAGACTAGAGCGTCGGTGCCGTGCGGGAAAACTAGCTATCGATGCCAATTGCAGAAGCTTGAGAGTGAATTTTTTTTTGAATGATGATGATTATTTTATTGAAGATGATGATGATTAAAAAATGCGGTGTCGAGGGGTGGAGACATCAATAGCGCTATGAATCATAAAGCTTCCTAGGCCCCCATGGGGAGCGGCCAATGGGTCATGGGCATGTGTGGAATGTAGCCCCTGACACCTGCCATGTCTTGCGATGTCCTGGCCTGTGCCGTGGCCACGCCCTGCCATGTCTTATGATATCTTGACAAGTCCTAAAATGTGCCATGGCCATGTCCTGACACGTCTTGACCCGTGCCATGCCCATGTCTTCCCATGTCCTGACACGTCCCGTGGCCACATCCTAACCGGTTCAATGGCCACGCCCTGCCATGTCCTGCGACGTCCTAACACGTCTAAAATGTGCAATGGCCATGTTGTGACATGTCCTGATCTGTGCCATGCCCATGTACTGATATGTCCTACAACGTCCTGACTCATCATGACCCGTGCCATGGCCTCGCCCCGCCTTGACCTGCAGTGTCCTGAGATGTCCTGACATTTACCATGGCCGTATGCTGACACGTCCTGAACCTTGCCATGCCCACATTCTGCCATGTCCTGACAAGTCATGTGCCCACATCCCGCAACGGCTTGTCACATCCTAATACATGCCATGGCCATGTATTCACACCTCCTGACCCGTGTCATGCCCACGTCCTGTCATGTCCTGCAACATGCTAACACGTCCTATAGCCCCGTCATGTGATGTCATGACCGGTGGCTTGGCCACAACCTGCCATGTCCTGTGACGTCCTAACATGTGCCATGGCTATATCCTAACACATCATAACCCGTGCTATACCCTAGTTGTCATGTCCTGCAATATCCTAACACATCCTGTGGCCACGTCCTATGACGTCCTCACCCGTGCGATGGCCACGCCTACCATGTCCTGCAGCATCCTGACTCGTGCTGAAATATGCCATGTCCATGTCCTGACACGTACATACTCATGCCATGTTTACATCCTGCCATATCCTGACAAGTCCTATGGCCACATCCTATGACATCCTGACTCATGCCATGGCCACGCCTTGCCATGTCCTGTGACATCCTGCCACGTCCTGAAACGTGTCATGGCCATGTCTTCTCACGTCCTGACCCGTCCCATTCCCATGACCTACCATGTCCTGTGACGTCCTCACATGTCCTGTGGCCACGTCCTACAATGTCCTAACACGTCCTGATCCGTGCCATGGCCATGTCTTGACAGGTCCTGACCTGTCACATGCCCACGACCTACCATGTCCTATGACGTCCTGACATGTCATGTGGCTACGTCCTGCAATGTTCTAACACGACCTGATCCGTGCCATGGCCATGTGCTGCCATGTATTGCGATGACCTCACATGCCTGATGTGCCGGAGAGATTCGTCACATTTACATACTAATTTCTATTATATTAGCTTGTTTCATTGCAAAATGTAGTCCATACTCATGTGATTTTGTAGTTTTGCAAAAAAAGAGGAAGAAAAGACCAAGGACACAAAAATGGACGCAAAAAGATAAGAAAGAGGGCAAGTTGTGCAAAAGAGCAAATCTGCGGACCAATATGCAGTCGCATACTTCACGTGCAGACCGCAAATAAGCAACCAAATCGTAGAACTAAATAGTGAATGGAGCTGAAATGCATGGCAAGAATGAGATTTCTTTTGTGATCGCACATTCAATATGCGGTCCGCACTTCTGCCGCATAATGAATACAAAGGAAACCTAAGAGGCAAGTCTGCGGTGTTTTCTGCGGTCGCACAAACAACATGCGGACTGCACAATGGTTACGCGATCAACACATGAACAACTAGGGTTCCTATCCGCGATGCTGCCTCTCAAGATTGCGGACCGCATACCTGTTATGCGATAGATCTGCGGTCGCATACGTGACCTGGAAGGGCAAACTTGTCCGCTTTTTGTTAGATCTTAGTCCCTCTATAAATAGCTTTTTAGAATTTTGTGTAAGGGCATCTTGTGCAGACTTTATACTACACTCCAAGACTTTATTACTTGATCTTTTTTGGAAGATTTTGGTTGAAGAATCTTTTACTTTGTTAGCATTTATGACATTTATTACATCTTGTATTTTACATTTTAGCATGTGTGGCTAAGCCTAAATACTAAGGTTGTGAACCCTAAATGGGTGTTATGTAAATGGGTGTTTAACATTGAATATATGCATAATGGTTAGTTGATATTTCTTCACTTCTCATTCTTCATTTATTATTGGTGGTTGCCAACACTAATTAAAGCCATAAAAGTCCTACCTTGCTTGGGAAAGTGGGTTAGATTTTGGAAGAAGTAAAGAACAAAAATCCCGAGGCCTTACACATCGTTTAATAGAATCGCTTAGGGATAAGTGGGTTTTATTTGGCATTTATTGATAGGTATACATTGTGACTCTTAGACTTTTGGGAGAAAGTAAGAGAGGAAATACTACTCAAGTATTGGGAAATATTGGGTAGTTGCTTAGAAATCAATTGAATATCAATAATCAACCATTAGAAATATATCATATTAACACCGATGGGATTACACTACCTTTATGGGAACACGACCTTGGTCTAATCAATTCTATAGATTATTACATGAAGAATCTTCATTAGTTAAATATTCTAAATCAACCTTCACTCATACTATCACACTTACACCATTTCTATGTCACTTCTAACGGAATAGAGTCAAGATTTGAGTCGGGTAACACACTAATTCAAGTGATCATTTCACACCTATTCCCTGTGGGATTCGACCCCAACCTAGTTGGGTTACTATATTTGACACCGACCGCCTTACACTAATTATAAAAGTGTAATTTGAGCGTATCGAATTTTGGCACCGTTGCCGGGGAATACGGTTTTGAAATTACTCATTAGTGTCTACTCTACTTGATATCTAATTCTATTCTATTACACTTTGCTTGTTTTGCTTGGTGTGATAGGTTACAATGTCTGATTTCGAGGACGAAGGGGAAGAGAATCATTTTGCAGATATCGATGACACAAATGCGATTGTACCCACTGATGTTGGTGCCTCAACATTTAAGGTGGATCATGGTGTAATCCTAATGCTCAAAGCGGAAGAATTTTTCAGGAATTCCACCGATGGCGACCCAACTCAACACTTGAGGAATTTTATGGGAGTGTGTGTTATGCACAAACAAACAAATGTCTCAGAAGATGCCTTAAGGTTGAGAGTTTTCAAGTACTCCTTAGCCGGTGATGCTAGAAAGTGGCTTCAAAACTTGCCACCAAATTCAATCCGATCATGGCCTGAACTTGTCCGGGCATTCCTAGCAAAATGGTTCCCTCAAAGCAAGAAATCTGAGCTTAGAGATAAAATCTTTTTCTTTAAGCAACAACAAGGGGAACACTTACATGAGGCGTGGGATCGCTTTAAACTATATTTGGTGAGATCGCCAAATTAGGATTCCCTGACTCAATTTTGCTTGAGAAGTTTTACATGGGTCTTGATCCCATGAACCAAGCCATTGCAAAGAATGCAGCGGATGGATCTTTTATGGCAAGTCGTTTTCTAGAGTGACTCAAATCCTCGACAAGATGGCCAAACATAATCAAGCATGGCATTCTAAGGATTCATCAGGTGCAATAGCTTATGGGTCTCCTTCTTTGACAAATTTGATCAAGGAAAACCAAGAGAGAGACCAAATCATTGCGGGGTTGGCCACTATTGTCAATGTGTTGACCAAGATGTTTACAGAACATCAAACAAAGAAAGTTAATGTTGTAGAGGACATGCCATCCAATTCTAATGAAGATTTTGAAGAGGCGAATTACATCAACAACCCCCAAGGAGGAGGGTATCAAAGGCAATACTATCAAGGTCAAGGAGAACAAAACCAATGGAGGCCAAACCCGCAAGGGCAAGGAAACCAACATTGGAGGTATGACCAAGGTAGTTCAAAACAAAGAAATTGGGGCAACAACAACAACAATTTTTCTAACCAGAGTGAAAATCCTTATGTTCCTCCAAAAGGGCAACGTTCGAACCAAGGGTCCTCAAGTGATTCAAAATTGGAAGCTATGCTAGAGAGAGTGCTACAAAATCAAGAAAAGTCTGATGCATCATTGAGGAACATGACCGAGGTCGTTGGCTCTCATACCGCTTCCATCCAAAAGATGGAAATGCAAATGATAGATCTTTCCAAGGAACAAAACCCCAAGAAAAAGGGAACACTACCTAGTGACACGATTGCAAACCCAAGAGGTAGTGGAAGTGGTCCAACTTCTCATGTCATGGCAATCACCACTAGGAGTGGAAAAGTGCTACTTGGAGAGAATGAAAACATAGTTGAAGATGTGGAGACCAAACAGACGGTTGAGGGTGAAGAACAAGAGGTCATTGAAGTTGAAAAGCAAAAAGTTGTTGTGGTTGATAAACCAAAAGATGTTGAAATTGAAAGAATTCCGGAAAAGGCTAGAGCACAACAAGAAGATCGAGAAGAGGAAAAGGAAAATGGGAACGAGTCATCACAACCCCTTCCACCTATTCCTAGACCTCCTCCTCTTTTCCCTCAAAGGCTAGCAAGGAAGATTGATGATAGCAAGCTTGAAAAGTTCTACGATATTCTCAAACAATTGACAGTGAACATACCTTTTGTAGAAGCTTTTCAAGAAATGCCAGGGTTCGCTAAGTACTTGAAAGATTTGATCACTAAAAAGAAGACCTCAAAGCATGAGGTGGTAAGCATGACTTATAGGGTAAGCTCTATCATTGCTACAACCCCGGTTCAAAAGAAGGAGGATCCGGGAGCCTTTACTATACCTTCTACTATTGGGGCACGTGAATTTGCAAGAGCCTTATGTGACAACGGAGCTAGCATCAACTTAATGCCACTAGCCATCTATAAGCAAGCGGGATTGGGTATGCCTAGACCAACAAGTATGAGATTGCAAATGGCCGATCGTTCCATCAAGCGACCCGTGGGAATTGTGGATGATGTACTAGTGAAAGTGGGGAAGTTCCATTTACCCACGGACTTTGTGATTCTTGATTGTGATGTGGATAAAGAGATCCCTATCAGTTTGGGAAGACCATTCTTGGCAACGGGCCGAGCACTCATGGATTCTGAGAGAAATGAGATAAAGTTTCGGGTGAATGATGAAGAAGTCACTTTTCAAGCTAGCAAGGGCATGAAGCTACCCCACGAATATGATAGCATCTCAATGATAGAAGCGGTTGATGAGGTAGAGGATGCCGTTGAATTGAAAATGGAAGAACAATGCCTTGGTGCGGCATTAGTGGCAATCCTAGTAAATCTTGATGGGGAAAACATGGATGGGTACATAGAATCGGTGGATGCATTGGAGGGTCTTGGATCCTATACGTACAAGCCAGCAAAGCTCTCTCTTGACTTAGAGAATAGAGTTACTCCCCCCGCCAAGCCATCTATCATTGAGCCACCACAACTAGAGCTAATACCACTCCCTTCGCATTTGAGGTATAAATTTCTTGGCTCTAATGATACTTTACCCGTAATTGTGTCTTCTTTGTTGAATGATGTGCAGGTAGAGCAATTATTGGAAGTCCTAAGGGAGCACAGGCAAGCAATTGGGTGGACAATCGCCGACATTCGTGGCATTCCCGCGGGTATTTATGAACACAAAATCCAATTGGAGAATGACACCAAGCCAAGTATGGAGCATCAAAGGCGACTAAATCCTTCAATGCAAGAGGTGGTGAAAAAGGAAATTATCAAGTGGTTAGACGCCGGAGTTGTCTACCCAATCGTCGATAGTTCTTTGGTGAGCCCAGTACAATGTGTGCCAAAGAAGGGGGCATAACCGTGATTGAAAATGAAAAAATGAGCTCGTCCCTACTAGAATGGTGACCGGGTGGAGAGTGTGCATGGATTACCGGAAACTCAACAATGGAACTTGTAAGGATCATTTCCCTATGCCTTTTATTGATCAGATGCTTGATCGGCTAGCGGGAAGAGCCTTCTATTGCTTTCTTGATGGATACTCCGGCTACAACCAAATCAACATTGCTTTGGAAGATCAAGAGAAAACAGCTTTCACTTGTCCTTATGGGACATTTGCGTTTAGCCGGATGCCATTTGGGTTGTGTAATGCTCCGGCGACCTTTCAAAGATGCATGATGTCAAAATTTTCCGATATGGTGGAAGATTTTCTAGAGGTTTTCATGGATGACTTCTCTGTTATTGGTGATTCCTTTGAGCATTGTCTTTCAAATCATAGACAAGTGCTCAAGAGATGCGAAGAAACGAATCTTGTGCTAAATTGGGAAAAATGCCACTTCATGGTATATGAAGGTATTGTGTTGGGGCACAAGATTTCTAAACATGTCATTTAAGTTGATCGGGCAAAGATCGAAATCATTTCTAAACTTCCTCCACCAAATTCAGTGAAAGGTATTCGAAGCTTTCTGGGCCACGCCGGATTCTATCGCAGATTCATCAAGGATTTTTCCAAAATTGCACACCCAATGTGCAAGCTTCTTGAAAAGGATGCAAAATTCATGTTTGATGACAAGTTCCTCAAAGCGTTTGAGGAATTAAAGTTGAGGCTTACCACGGCACCCATTATTGTCACACCCGATTGGACTCTTCCTTTTGAACTCATGTGTGACGCCAGTGGTGTAGCTATTGGAGCAATGCTAGTTCAACGCCACAGCAAGATACTTCATCTGGTCTATTATGCAAGTAAAACTCTCAATGGGGCACAAATGAATTACACTGTCACTGAGCAAGATCTTCTTGCCATTGTGTATGCTTTTGAAAAATTTCGGGCCTATTTGTTGGGGTCCAAGCTGGTGGTCTACACGGATCATGCGGCTCTTCGATACATCATGGCAAAGAAAGATGCAAAGCCTCAACTAATTCGGTGGGTTCTCTTGTTGCAGGAATTTGACTTTGAAGTAAAAGATCGAAAAGGTACTCAAAATCAAGTTGCAGACCACTTGTCAAGGCTTGAGGAAGCAGGGAGGCCAAAAGAAGAGCTTGACATAAATGATGCTTTCCCCGATGAACATATATTGGCACTTTCCAACACCTTTGCTCCTTGGTATGCCGACATTGCAAATTACTTGGTAAACGAGGTCATTCCGGAAGGGTTAGAACCTCATCAAAAGAAAACATTCTTGAGGGATTGTCGGCAATACTACTGGGAGGAGCCTTATTTGTTTCGAGTGTGTGCTGACAACATCATCCGGAGGTGTGTACCAGAGGAAGAAATCATGCCAATCCTCAAGGCATGTCATGACTCACCTGTTGGAGGCCATCATGGAGGCAATAGATCTACTACAAAGATTCTGGAATGTGGCTACTATTGGCCTTCCATCTATCATGATGCAAACCAATTTGCAAAAGCTTGTGAGCAATGCCAACGGCAAGGTTCAATCTCCAAAACGCATGAAATGCCTATGCAATATGTGTTGGAGATAGAAATCTTTGATGTATGGGGAATTGATTTCATGGACCCCTTTGTGAGTTCCTATGGGATGAAGTATATTTTGGTGGCTGTGGACTACGTCTCAAAATGGGTTGAAGCCGTTGCCTTACCAAACAATGAGGCGAGGAGTTTGACCGCCTTTTTGAAGAAGAATATATTCACTCGGTTTGGCACTCCTAGAGCCATTCTTAGTGATGGGGGATCGCACTTCTGCAACAAAGCATTCACAGGGTTACTTGAGAAATATGGGGTGAAACACAAGGTGGCTACACCATACCATCCGCAGTCGAGTGGTCAAGTTGAGGTCTCCAATCGGGAGATAAAGAGTATACTAGCCAAGACTGTGAACACCAACAGAACTGACTGGTCCAGAAGATTAGATGATGCATTGTGGGCCTACCGCACGGCCTTCAAGACTCCTATTGGTATTTCTAACTACCGACTCATTTTTGGGAAGACATGCCATTTACCGGTTGAGCTGGAGCACAAGGCCATATGGGCACTCAAGAAGCTAAATTTAGAATGGGCGGAAGCTGCAAACTTGAGATTGATTCAACTAAATGAACTAGAGGAATTTTGATTACATGCATATGAGAGTGCAGCGGAATACAAGGAGTGGATGAAATTTGTTCATGACAAAAAGATCTTGAAAAGAGAGTTCAAGACGGGTGACCTCGTCTTACTCTTCAACTCAAGATTAAAATTGTTCCCGGGCAAATTGAAATCGAAATGGTCCGGCCCTTTTAAATTGGTGAGTGTATCCCCATACGGAGCTGTAGAGTTAGAATCTACTGACGGGTCTCGGACATTTAAAGTAAATGGACAATGCATCAATCACTACTTTGGTGTTGATGGTGAGAAGAAAATGATAGAGCAGCTGGCCCTACAAGATGGACCTTGCCCGTCAAAAGGATGAAATTGGAGAAATCAGTCCCGTCGTGCCGCGACCTTAAATCAAGCGCTGCATGGGAAGCAACCCATGGGTGGTAACACCGTCTTTGAATTTAAATTTTCTTTGTTTATTTATTTCCTTAACATCTGTGAAGTGTAGGGAACCTAAACAGTGGTGATATTTGGTGGATGCACCCATGGACAGATATGCGTAAGATGGACGGTAGAAATGCGGTAGAAATGCAACCGCATAATTGATTTGCGGACCGCAAATCTACCGCAGATCTAACCAGTGAGCCCTCTAATTTGGAAGCTGCAATGCGTCCATTTTGTGGTCCGCATATTAGTTGTGCGATCACAGAATGGACCACAAAATTCACTCTGAGAAACCTGTGCGTCGCAGCAATATGTGACCATTATGCGGACCGCAAATTAGCTTTGCAATCGCATAATGGTCCACAGAATTGATGTCGCAAAAGTGTGTAACTCCCCCCGAGTACGTTCCTAAATGCCCTACATGACATAACAAAAAAAAGCGAAAAAGAACAAACAAAAGACAAAGAGGAGAAAAACAAAAATAAAAAGAACGAACAGAGACAAGTTCGAATTGGCACTCCAAGCATCCTCATGTAAATCAATAGCATTCTCAACATCTGGTATGTATACTGTTTCCCCCATCTCCATTATTTAAATAGTTTGAGGAAAACGTTGTGGGAAATGGTTGTGGGCGTAATAGCATGGCTAGGGTAGTAATGAATTAGACGTTGGGGTAGGAATTGGTTGAGGATTGGGCAACCATGGTTGAACAGTTGAACTGTTGCATTAAAGTGCTCAGTTCTGCAGTCTGCATGTATAAAATGCTAACCGCATTGTTGTCGCAGAGCTAACCCTAGGTCAGATGAAGAAGACAACTTATGCGGTCACTATGCGATCGCATTATCACTTTGCGGTCCGCAAAGTGACCGCATAGCTGTCACCTTTGTAGCCTTCTCAAGCATTGAAATGTGCAATCGAGTATGCGGCCGCAGAATTGATCTACGGTCCGCAAACTCAACGCAAAGTAAAACATTGAACTGGGAAATTTGGACTTTGCAAGGAGCCATTCATTGATGAGTATGCGGTCCGCATAACCATTATGCGACCGCATATATCATCGCAGAATGGAATGAAACTTCAGCAGAAAAACTTTTGCGACTACTCTGCGGTCTACACTCATCTTTTGCGATCGCAGAGTGCGTTTGCATCCTTACTCTCAGTTAAATGTTTCCTATTCTCTACCCTCCTGGCTATACTAACAATGCTCCCTTTGCAGACATGGCTCACAAACGACTTGCAAATAGGCCCCGTGCTTCTAAAAGACAACGAGTAGACTCGCCACGAGAAGGAAATGACCAACCTGAGGAAGTAGTCACCCAACCTGCAATTGACATACATGTTGAGGCAAGAAGAAAGCAGGCTGCGGAGGGACTTTCATATCATATCCGCTGGGGTATTGAGGTGTCGAGGGATAAATATAAAGCCGGGCTTGAACGGAGAAAGCTCCTCCCTGAGAAGTAATTGAGCCTGAATGGGCTTAAAAAAAAGTACCCCCACATCCTTACCAACATCAAGCGGAGAAAATGGATGAGATTCACTGACCCTCCGGCCAAATACAATGAATCCATTGTTCGGGAGTTCTATGCCAATTATGGAGCTTCCCGGACCAAACAGCATAAAAGGCAAAAGATGTACCTCGACAATATGGAAGTTCGAGGTATCCTAGTCAAATGCAGTGCAAAAGCCATAAACAAGTTGTTGATCCCAGACTGGGAAGGAGACACCTCCACATCTGAGTATAAAGCCAAATTTGCCAACAGAGAGAGTAAAAGAAGCTGGATTGCTTCCGTCATAGCAACTAGAACCCCTGTATGGATACAACCGGGGAAAAAGATTTATACGAAGAGCTTCTCAAGAGAAGGGAGATACTGGCTTGCATTTCTCACATCCAGATTTATCCCAACGAATCATGAGACAGACATCGCCATCGACAAGGCCCTCCTCATTGCTTGTATCATGCTGGGTGTTAAAGTGAATATGGGAGAAATAATTTTCTAAGAAATGGGGAGAAGATCAATGCAAGATGCCACTTCTCTTCCGTTCCCGTCGTTGATCACTGCTTTGTGCCATGAGGCCCATGTTCCTGTTGACCTCCGGGATGTGACAGGTCAGGAGCAAGGTATTATAGACATCAAACGCCTTACTGATGCAGTGATACCTCCTCCAGCAGTTGTTGAGGAAGACCTACTCTCCTCCCAGCCCCCTATTGCTTATGATGATGCGGCACAGTCTTCCACTCCTTCCACCGCTGCTCAAACTACCACTGCTGCTGCTCAGCCTCATCTAACTACTCCGGCAGTCTCACAGCTTGGTCTTTTAGCCAAGCATGCAAACTCCAAAGTTGACCATCTTGTTAAGACGTTGCCTAACTTAATTAAGCAAGCTCTCACTCCCATGCAGTTCGTTATAGCAGAGATTCAGCAAAAACAGATAGCATATGCTAAGCGACTGCAAGGGCTTGAGTTGAGGGTGGAGAAGCTAGAAAGGGGAGAAATGCCCGGTTTGCATGATCTCAAGACAGAGGTGGCCTCGATGAAGGTCGAATTTCAAAAGATGCAAAACCTGGACTTCGACGTTTCATCCTTCTTTCCGGGAGCAGGTGACAAGAGTGCTGATGAGGTGCCTGATTTAGGCCTTGATTTCACCAACCTAATGGCCGACCCTGTTGTTCTTACTCCCGGAGACTCACAAGCGCCAACTCCTTCTAGCCGTATTGATATTGCCTCTGATGAGGAAGCTGAGGGAGGTAGTGACAGTGATGAAGATGAGGATGACTCGGGATTCTCCAGCGATGATGCTCCGCAGCCTGTAGACAAGGGGAAGGCAGCAGCTCCAGCTTCACCTCGGGAGGATGATGATGTGGATGAGGATGAGCGCGCTCAGCTTGAGGTGGCATTGCAGAGATCATTGATTGACCGAGGAGGCCCCACAGTTCATACATCAGCTGAGGCATCTAGCAGCTCTCAGACTCCGGCTGTGGTCAAAGCAGCCCCACCATCAGCTCCAGTGCCAGCCTTGCTTTCTACACCAGAGCTTCCACCGACAGCAGAGGTCGCACCCTCGACAGTGCTTATGCCAGATACATAGGAGGGTGATCACCCCGGCATACAGCTAGCTGCCGACTCCCATAGCACTTAGTGTGCCTCAGGGAGTCTCGCCTCACACTTTCACTTTTATTATCTGCATTGGGGACAATGCATCATTCTAAGTTAGGGGTGGGGTACTTTTGGTGTTTTGATTTGATATTGCCATTTTTGTGCTTTTGTGTATCAAACTTGTACAACTTTGATCTATAAAGCAGTGTATATACAATGTTTTCATCTGTCAATATTTGTTTATGATTAGTTAGCCAATCAATTCCTCTTGGTTTTTCTTTGTCTGATTCTTTTCCAAGAGTGTAATCGTAGAATCAGAATCTCGTGTGTAAATCAATGTGACCAGTTAGTGTAATTGTTCAGTGCTAAGCATGCATACCTGTACATAGCACATAGCCTCCTATAGTCATTTTTTTTCTCGACTCGTCCCAATGATAGATAGATTGACGACTGTCTTAAGGGAACGTGTCTCTATGACCAATCTTGTGAATTTAAGGCTCACTTTGTAACTCTATAGTGACCCATAAAAGCTTGAAATTGCAAATTAGTTGCTCGAAAGTGCTAAACAATGTGAATTAAGCAGTTCAAGTACAATGTGTGTAAGTGAGATTTTCTACTTGTATATAGTTCTTGTGTCCACTTCTGTCATCTAGAACTTGCCTGGTTGGACTTTCAATACTAATGATAGTATGTCCGGTTGGAGGAATGATCTTAGACATTCGTTGTGTTAATTTGAAACATCTCTCTAGCTTTTCAAACCTACCATTGAGTAAATAATATCACTAGTACCCCTCTTTGAGCCTTCAAACCTTTCTTTGGCCGACTCAGTACAAACCATTCCCTTTTTGCAAAATGATCCCCTCTTTTGAACCCGTCCCTCCTTGAACATTGAAAATGAGGATAAAAGCCTAAGTTGGGGGTGGTGTCAAAGGGAGATAGGCAAGGTTATATATTCAGTCTAAGGCCACATACCTCATAGTGCGTATTAATGTATTCAAGCTCCAATGGAAACAAAAATATAGATATACATTGTGGATACTTGAATAAAAGTTGGGAGAGGTATGCAAGGTGGTTCTATAATCGGGGACTAGATGCTAATGAGACTATATGAGTTAAAGAAAACCAAAAGGCAACAGAATGAAGCTTGTAAGTAGTGTTCAATGAGGATGAAGTCATATGTACCCAAATGCTTACCTAACCTTCCCGAAACCTACATTACGAGCCTAAAAAGTTCTTATAGGACCTCTAACTGATCATTCTTAAAGAAGTGGCGAATTAAAATAAGGGCAAGCCTATGGTATGACATGTAGTGGCACTTGAAATTCCTTCTGAGAGTGAGTGTTCTTTCTTTTGACTTATCCTTGTGAATACTGTAAATATGGTGAGTATAGGACATCATTTATGGCGAGAGTGCTTGAACTGCAGAATTTACTTAAGTTGAGCCTTTAGAGTCTAATGCAAATGCAGTTAGCTGGGGGTAACATTTAGTCACAATGTGAGGCTTAAAGCTTGCATGATTGGTCTGTCTCTACGTGTTTGCTCTTAGTCAAGGAGGAGTGGAGCGATTGTTCCAATACGTGCTTGAAGAACTGAACATTAGCACAAATCTTGTGTCATTATTGTGTTAAGTGTTAGAAATAAGTGTAGCGTAGGTATGTTCTGCTTGCTTGAGGACAAGCAAGAGCTTAAGTTGGGGGTGTTGATGTGCCGGAGAGATTCGACACATTTACATACTAATTTCTATTATATTAGCTTGTTTCATTGCAAAATATAGTCCATACTCATGTGATTTTGTGGTTTTACTGATAGAGAGGAAGAAAAGACCAAGGACACAAAAATGGACGCAAAAAGATAAGAAAGAGGGCAAGTTGTGCAAAAAAGCAAATCTGCGGACCAATATGCGGTCGCATACTTCATGTGCGGACCGCAAATAAGCAACCAAATCGCAGAACTAAATAGTGAATGGAGCTGAAATGCATGGCAAGAATGCGATGTCTTTTGCGATCGCATATTCAATATGCGGTCCGCACTTCTGCCGCATAATGAATACAAAGGAAACCTAAGAGGCAAGTTTGCGGTGTTTTCTGCGGTCGCACAATCAACATGTAGACCGTAGAATAGTTACGCGATCAACATATGAACAGCTAGGGTTCCTATCCGCGACGCCGCCTCTCAAGATTGTGGACCGCAGACCTGTTATGCAACAGATCTGCGGTCGCATACGTGACCTGGAAGGGCAAACTTGTGCGCTTTTTGTCAGATCTTGGTCCCTCTATAAATAGCTTTTTAGAATTTTGTGTATGGGCATCTTGTGCAGACTTTATACTACACTCCAAAACTTTATTACTTTTTGGAAGCTTTAGGTTGAAGAATCTTTTACTTTGTAAGCATTTCTAACATTTATTACATCTTGTATTTTACATTTTTGCATGTGTGGCTAAGCATAAAAACTAAGGTTGTGAACCCTAAATGGTCGTTATGTAAATGGGTGTTTAACATTGAATATATGCATAATGGTTGGTTGATATTTCTTCACTTCTCATTCCTCATTTATTATTGGTGGTTGCAAACACTAATTAAAGACATTAAAGTCTTACCTTGCTTGGGAAACTGGGTTAGATTTTTGAAGAAGTAAAGAACAAAAAACTCGAGGCCTTACACCTCGTTTAATATAATCGCTAAGGGATAAGTGGGTTTTATTTGGCATTTATTGATTGGTGTACATAGTGACTCTTTGACTTTTGGAAGAAAGCAAGAGAGGAAATACTACTCAACGATTGGGAAATAATGGGTAGTTGCTTAGAAATCAATTGAATATCAATAATCAACCATTAGAAATATATCATATTAACACCGATGGCATTACACTACATTTATGGGAACACAACCTTGGTCTAATCAATTTTATAGATTATTACATTAAGCATCTTCATTAGTTAAATATTCTAAATCAACCTTCACTCATACTATCACTCTTACACCATTTCTATGTCACTTCTAACGGAATAGATTCAAGATTTGACTCGGGTAACGCACTAATTCAAGTGATCATTTCACACCTATTCCCTGTGGGATTCGACCCCAACCTAGTTGGGTTACTATATTTGACACCGACCGCCTTACACTAATTATAAAAGTGTAATTTGAGTGTATCAACGCCCTTAGACGTGCCATGGCCATGTCCTGACACGTCCTGACCCGTGCTATGCCCAAGTCCTTCCATGTCTTGCGATGTCGTTACACGTCCTATGGCCTCTTCCTGTAATGTCCTAACACATCGTCACCCGTGCCATGGCCATGGCCATGCCCTTCCATGTCCTGCGACATCCTGAAATATGCCATGGTCATGTCCTCACAAATCATGACCTGTGCCATGCCTACGTCCTGCCAAGTCCTACAAGGTCCTGACACATCCTGTGGTCACATCCTGTACTGTCTTGAGACATCCTAACCCGTTCCATGGCCAAGCCCAACCATGTCTTCTGACGTCTTGGCACATCCTGAAATGTGACATGGTTATGTCATGACACGTCCTGACCCGTGCCATTCCCACGTCCTGTGATGTACTAACACATACTATGGCACATCCTGCAATGTCATAACATGTCCTGACTCGTGCCATGGCCATGCCCTGCCATGTCTTGCAACGTCCTGACACGTCCTGAAACGTGCCATGGCCATGTCCTAACACATCCTGGCTCGTGCTATGCCCACGTCGTGCCATGCCCTGACACGTCTTGTGGCCACGTCTTATGACATCCTAACATGGCCTGACCCGTGCCATGGCCATGCCTTGCCATGTCCTACGATGCCCTGACATGTCCTGAAATCTACCATGGTCATGTCTTGACACGTCCTAACCCGTGCCATGCCAATGTCCTGCTTTGTCTTCCAACATCCTAACACGTCTTGTGGCCACATCCTTTCTATGTTTTGACACGTCCTGACTCGTGCCATGGCTACATAGTGTCATATCCTACAACATCCTAACATGTCCTAAAAAGTGCCATGGCCATATCTTGACACGTCCTGACCCGTTCCATGCCTACGTCCTGCCATTTCCTACGACGTCCTCACACATCCTGTTGCCACGTCCTGCATTGTCTTGACACATCCAGGCCCATGCCACGGCCACTCCCTGCCATGTCTTGTGATGTCCTGGCACATCCTGAAATGCGCCATGGCTATGTCCTAACACATCCTGACCCGTGCCATGCCCATATCTTGCCATGTCCTGGGACGTCCTGACACGTCATGTAGCCATGTCCTGCAATGTCCTGACACATCCTGACCTATTCCATGGCCACACCCTGTGATTTCCTAACATGTTCTAAAATGAGCCATGGCCATGTCCTAATACGTCCTAACCTTTGCCATGCCCATGTCCTGCCTTGTCCTGATATTTCCCCTGGCCAAATCCTGCAACGTCCTGACACGTCCTGACCTGTGCCATGGCCATGCCCTGCCATGTCCTGCGATGTCCTGACACGTCCTAACATGTGCCATGGCCATGTGCTGACACGTCCTAACACATGCCATGCCTACGTCCTGCCATGTCCTATCACATCTTGTGGCCACGTCCTGACCCATGCCATGCCCATGTCCTGCCATGTCTTGTGATGTCCCACACTTCTTGACTCGTGCAATGGCCACGCCCTACCACGTCCTGCGATGTCCTGACACATCCTGAAATGTGCCATGGCCATGTCTTGAATGTCCTAACCCGTTCCATGCCCGCATCCTACCATGTCCTTCGATGTCCTAACATGTACTGTGGCCATGTCCTACAATGTCCTTACACGTCCTGACCCGTGGCATGGCCATGCCCTACCATGTCATGCAATGTCTTGACATGTTCTGAAATGTGCCATGGCCATGTCCTGATATGTCCTAACCCTTACCATAGCCACGTCATGTCATGTCCTAAAACGTCTTATGGCCACGTCCTATGACGTCCTGACACATCCTGACCCATGCAATGGCCATATCTTGAAACGTCCGGACACATGCCATGCGCATGTCCTGACATGTCCTGTAACTTCTTGAAACCTGCCATGGCTATGTCCTAGCACATCCTCATTCGTGCAATGCCCACGTCCTTCCATGTCTTGCAACGTCCTGACACATCATGTGGCCACATCCTGCACTATCCTCACACATCATTACACATGCCATAGCCACGCCCTGCCATATCCTGCCACGTGCTGACACATCCTGAAACGTGCCATGGCCATGTCCTAATACCTCATAACCCGTGCCATGTCCTAACATGTCTTGTGGCCATATCCTATGACATCCTGATCGGTGCCATGGCCACGCCCTGCCTCGACGTCCTAACACGTCCTAACATGTGCCATGGCCTTGTGCTGACACGTCCTAACATGTGCCACGCCCACGTCTTGCTATGTTTTGACACGTCCTGTGGCCACGTTCTACGACCTGACACGTCCCGACCCGTGCCATGGCCACGCCTTGCCATGTCCTACTACGCTCTGACACGTACTGACCCGTGCCATGCCCACGACCTGCCATGTCCTACTACGCCCTAACACATCCTGACCCATGCCATGGCCACACCCTACACATCCTGACCTGTGCCATGCCCACGCCCTGCCATATCCTAAGACGTCCTGACACATCCTGAAATGTTTCATGGCTATGTCTTGGAACATCTTGACTAGTGACATCCCTACATCCTACCATGTCTTGCGACATCCTGACACGTCTTGTGGCCACATCCTACGACGTCCTCACACGTGCCATGGCACACCTTACCATGTCCTGAAATGTGCCATGGCCATGTCCTAACACATCCTGACCCGTGCCATGCCGCGTCCTGCCATGTCCTGACATGACTATGGCACGTCATGTAATATCTTGACACATCCTGAAACATTCCATGGCCAAGTCATCTCATGTGCTAACCCGTGCCATGCCCACGTCCTGCCATATCCGGACACGTCCTGCGACATTCTGACACCTCTTAACCCGTGGCATGGCCACACCCTACCAAGTCTTGTGACATCCTTACATGACCTGAAATATACCATGGCTATGTCTTGACACGTACAAACCCGTAACATCTCCACGTCCTTTCATGTCCTGCAACATTCTATCACGTCTTGTGGCCATGTCCTACGAATTCCTGACCCATGCCATGGCCTCGCCCTTCGATATCCTGAAACGTGACATGGCCGTGTCCTGACACGTCTTGACCCGTGCCATGCACACGTCCTGCCATGTCCTGACATGTCCTACAACATCGTGCCACATACAGAAACATTCCATGGCCATATCCTCACATATAATGACATGTGCCATGCCCACGTCCTGCCATGTCCTGATACATTCCATGGCCACATCCTGACACATCCTGACCCGTGCCATGGCCACGCCCTACCATGTCCTACCATGTCCTGACATGTCACAACACATGCAATGGCCATGTGCTGACATGTCCTGACCCATGCCATGCCTACGTCCTACCATGTTTTGTCACGTCTTGTCGCCATGTTCTGACCCATGCCATGCCCACGTCCTGCCATGTCTCATGACGTCATAACACGTCGTGACACATGCCATGGCCATGCCCTGCCACATCCTACGATGTCCTGACACATCCTGAAACATGCCATGGCCATGTCCTGAATGTCCTAACTCGTTCCACCCCCACGTCCTGCCATGTCCTTCGATGTCCTAACACGTCATGTGGCCATGTCCTACCATGTCCTTACACGTCTTGAGCCGTGCTATGGCCATGCCCTGCCATGTCATGCGACGTCCTGACATGTCCTAAAATGTGCCATGGCCAAGTCCTGACACGTCGTGACCTTTGCCATGCCCACATCTTGCCATGTCCTGACACGTCTTGTGGCCACGTCCTACGATGTCCTGACATATCCTGACCCATGCCATGGCCATATCTTGACACATCCTGACCCATGCCATGCCCACGTCCTGACATATCTTCTAATGTCCTGACACATCCTGACCCGTGCCATGGCCATACCCTGCCATGTCTTTTGACATCCTGACACATCCTGAAACATGCCATGGCTATGTCCTGACATGTCCTTACCCGTGCCATGACCACGTCCTGCCATGTCTTACGACGTCCTAACCTGTCATACGGCCATATCGGGCAATGTCCTGATACGTCCTGACCTGTGCCTTGTCCATACCCTACCATGCCATGTCATGATACATTCTGACACGTCCTGAAATGTTCCATGGCCATATCCTAACACGTCCTGACCCATGCCATGCCCACGTCCTGCCATGTCCTCACACGTCCTGTGGCTATGTCTTGCAACATCCTAATACGTCCTCACCTATACTATGGCCACGTCTTGACGCGTCCCGACCCATGCCTTGCCCACGTACTGCCATGTCCTGCCATGTCCTGCAATGTCCTAACACGTCCTGTAGACATGTACTACAACATCCTAACACGTCTTGACCCATGCCTTGGCCATACCCTACAATGTCCTGCAACATCCTGACACGTCCTGAAACGTGCCATGGCCATGTCATGAATGTCCTAACTGGTGCCCTGCCCACGTCCTGCCATGTCATGTGACATCCTAACACCTCCTATAGACACGTCCAACAATTTCCTGACACGTCCTAACCTGTGCCATGGCCACGCCCTGCCATGTCCTGCATTGTCATGATGTGTCCTGAAACGTGTCACGGCCATGTCCTGACACATCCTTAGTTGTGCCATGCCCCCGTCGCCATGTCCTGACATGTCCTGTGGCTATGTCCTATGACGTCCTGATACATCCTGCCCCGTACCATTATCACGCCCTCCCATGTTCTGTGACGTCCTGACACATCCCGAAACATGCCATGACCTTGTCATGAATGTCCTAACCCATGTCATGCCCACATCCTTCCATGTCATGCGATGTCCTAACACCTACTGTGGCCACGTCCTGACCTGTGCCATGGCCATGCCCTGCCATGTCCTGTGACGTCCTGAAATGTTCTAAAATGTGCCATGGCCATATCCTGATACATCCTGACCCGTGCTATGCCCATGTCCTCCCATGTCTTGACATGTCCTGTGGTCACGTCCTATGACGTCCTGATACGTCCTGGCCCGTGCTATGGCCATCTTTTGACACGTCCTGACCCGTGACATGCCCACATACTACCATGTCCTGCAATGTCTTGACAAATCCTGTAGCCAAATCCTCTAACATCCTGACATATTCTAACCAGTGCCTTGGCTACGCCATATCATGTACTGCGACGTCTTGAATTGTCTTGACATGTGCCATGGCCATGTTCTGACACGTACTGGCCCATGCCATGCCTTTGTACTACCCATGTCCTACGGTGTCCTGACCTATACTGTGGCCACTTCCTACGACATTCTGACCCGTACCATGGCCACACCCTGCCATATCCTACGATATCATAACATATCCTAAAACGGGCCATGGCCATGTCCTGACATGTCCTGACCCGAGCCATGCCCACGTGCTGCCATGTCCTAATACGTTTTGTGGCTACATCCTATGACTTCTCAACACATCATAAACCATGTCATTCCGACGCTTTGCCATGTCCTAAAACATATTGAAACATTCTAAACTATGCCATGGCCATGCCCTAACACGTCCTGACCCGTGCCATAACCACGTACTGCCATATCATACGACGTCTTGACACGTCCTATGGCCATGCCCTGCAATGTCTTGAAACATCCTGACTTGTGCCATGGCCATGCCCTACCATGTCCTATGACGGTCCGACACGTTCTGAAATAAGCCATGGCCATGTCCTAACACATCCTGACCTGCCATGTCTTTCGACATCCTAACACATCCTGAAACGTGCCATGGCCATGTCCTGACACGTCCTTACCCGTGTCATGCCCACGTCCTGCCATGTCCTACGACGTCCTAACATGTCGTGTGGCCATATCTGGCAATGTCCTAACATGTCCTGACCCGTGCCATGTCCACACCCTAGCATGTCTTGTGACGTCCTGACACATCATGAAATATGCCATGGCCATGTCCTAACACATCCCGACCCGTGCCATGCTCACGTCCTGCCACATCTTACGACTGCGTCTTTCGATGTCATGACACATTCAGACACGTGCCATGGCCATGCCCTGCCATGTCTTGTGACATCCTGACACGTCCTGGAACGTGCCATGGACATGTCCTGACACGTCCTGACATGTGCCATGCCCACGTCCTGTCATATCCTGTCATGTTTTGTCATGTACTGTGGCCATGTCCGGCAACGTCCTGACTCGTCTTGACATGTGCCGTGGCAACGCCCTACCATGTCCTGTGATGTGCTAACATGTCCACAAACATGCTATGGCCATGTCCTGACCAGTGCCATGCCTATGTCCTTCCATGTCCTGCTATATCTTGACACATCGTGTGGCCATGTCTGTAATGTCATAACACATCCTCACCCGTGCTATGTCATGCGACGCCCTGACATGTTGTGAAACGTGCCAAGGGTATGTCTTGACACATTTTGACTCATGCAATGCCAACGTCCTGCCAAGTCCTGTTATGTCCTGACACGTCCTGTGGCCACGTCCCGCAATGTTGTGAGACGTCCTGACCCATGCCATGGCTATGCCTTGCAATGTCCTGCACCATCCTGACATGTCCAGAAATGTGCCATGGCCATGTCTAGACATGTCATAACACGTGCCATGGCAACGTCCTGCCATGTCATGCGATGTCCAGACACATATTGTTGCCACATCCTGCAATGTCCTGACATGTCCTGACTCGTGTCATGGCCATGTCCTGCCTTGTCATCCGATATCCTAACATGTCCTGAAAAATTCCATTGCCATGTCCTACCACATCCTTGCCTGTGCCATTCCCACGTCATGCCATGTCTTGCAACGTCCTGACACGTCTTGTGGCCATATCCTGCAATGTCCTGACACATCCTGACCCGTGCTATGGACATTCCAAGGCATGTCTTGCGACATCTTAACACGTCCAAAATGTTCCATGGACATGTCCTGACACATCCTGACCCGTGCCATGCCCACATCCCGCCATGTCCTTACACATCCTTTGGCCAAATCTTGTGACGTCCTGACATATCCTGACCGATGCCATGGCTATGCCTTGCCAAGTCTTGCGACATCATGACACGCCCTGAAACATGCGATGGTCATTTTCTAACATGTCCTGACCCATGCCATGCCCACGTCTTGCCATGTCTAGCGACGACGTGACACGTCCTGTGGCCATGTCCTGCAATATCCTGACACGTCCTGACCCGTGGCATAGCCATACCCTGCCAAGCCCTACCATGTCCTACGATGTCCTGACACATCCTTAAATGTGTCGTGGCCATGTCTTGACCAATGCCATGCCCACGTCCTTCTATATCATGCGACGTCCTAATATGTCCTGTGGGCACATCCTATATTTTCCTAGCATGTCCTCACTGTGCCATAGCCATGCCCTGCCATGTTCTACGATGTCCTGTCACGTCCTGAAACGTGCCATGGCCATGCCAGACTTATCCTGACCCGTGGCATGCCCACGTCCTGCCAAGTCATATGATGTCTTGACATGTGATGTGGCCCCGTCGAGTAATGTCCTGAAATATCTTGAATCGTGCTATGGCCATGCCATGCCATGTCTTGCGATGTCCTCACACATCCTGAAACATTTCATAGCCATGTCCTGACACGTCGTGACCCGTGCCATGCCCACTTCCTGCCATGTCCTGGCACCTCCTATGGCCATGTCTTGCAATGTCTTAACATGTCTTATGGCCATGTCTTGCAATGTCCTTACACGTCCTACCCATACCATGCCCACATCTTGCCATGTCCGGTGACGTCCTGAAACATCTTGTAGCCACATCCTACGGCATCCTGATGTTTCCTGACCTGTGCATTGGCCACGCCCTTCCATGTCCTGACACATCTTGGCACGTGCTATGGCCATGTCCTGACACGTCGTGACCTATGCCATGCCCTTGTCCTGCCATCTCTTGCGACATCCTGACACGTCCTGTGGCAATGTCCTTCGACGTCCTAACCCAAAACCATGGCCACGCTCTTCCATTTCTTGCGACAGGACACATCCTAAAACATTTCATGGCCATGTCCTAACACATCCTATCCCGTGCCATGGCCATGCCCTGCCTTGTCCGGACACGTCCTGGGGCCACATCCAACGACATTCTTACATGTCTTGACCCATGACATGGCCACACCCTGGGATGACCTGCAACGTCCTGACAAGTCCAGAAACGTGCCATGGCCATGTCCTGACACATCCTTACCCGTGCCATACCCAAGTCCTGCCAAGTCCTCTGACGTCCTGACATGTCCTATGGCCACGTCTTGCAACATCCTGACATGTCCTGACCCATACCATTGCTACGCCCTGCCATGTCCTGCGACGTCCTGACAAGTCCTGAAATGTGTCATAGCCATATCCTAACTCGTGACATGCCCATGTTCTACAATGTCCTGCAACCTCCTGACACGTCCGGTGGCAACATCCTATGACATCCTTACACGTCCTCACCCATGCAATGTCCATGGCCTGCCATGTCCTGTGATGTCCTAACATATTCTGTGGCCACGTTCGATGTCCCGACCTGTTCCATGGCCACGCCTTGCCATATCCTGCAATATCATGACACGTCCTGAAATATGCTATGGCTAAGTCCTAACACATCCTGACCCGTCCCATAGCCGCGCCCTGCCAGGTCCTGCGACATCCTGACATATGCTGTAGCAACGTCATGCGACGTCCTGGCACATCCTGACCCGTGCCATGGCCATGCCCTACCGTGTCTTGTGATGTCCTAACCCGTGCCGCGGCCACGCCCTGCCATATCCTACAATATCCTGACACGTCCTGTAATGTGCCAATGCTAAGTCGTGACACGTCCTAACCCATACCATAGCCACGCCCTGCCATGTCCGGCGACGTCCTAACACATCCTGAAACAGGCCTTTACAATGTCCTGACACAGCCTGACGCATGCCATGCCTACGTCCCGCCATGTCTAGAGATGTCCTGACACGTCATGTGGCTACGTCCTACAATGTCCTGACATGTCCTGACACGTGCCATAGCCATGTCCTGCGACATCCTGAAACATCCTTACACGTGCCATGGCCATGCCCTGCCATGTCTTGTGACGTCCTGACACATACTGACACATGTCATGCCATGTGCTGACACATCCTGACCCGTGCCATGCCCACATCTAACCATGTCCTGACACGTCCTGTGGCCACGTCCTGTGACATCCTGACATGTCCTGACCTGTGCAATGGCCATGTCTTGACATGTCCTCACTCATTCCTTGCTCAAGTCCAGCCATGTCCTGCAACGTCCAGACATGTCATGTAATCACGTCCTACGAAGTCGTGACACATCCTGACCCATGACTTGGCCACATCTTGCCATGTCCTGTGACGTCCTAAGATGTCCTGACCCGTGCCATGGCCAACCCCTGCCACGTCCTGACATATCCTGAAACGTGCCATGGCCATGTACTGAATGTCCTAACCCGTTCCATACCCATGACTTGCCATGTCCTGCCATGTCCTTACACGTCTTATGGCCATGTCCTAAAATTTCCTTACACGTCCTGACCCATTCCATGGCCATGCCTTACCATGTCATGCAATGTCCTGACACATGAAGAAATGTGCCATGGCCACGTCCTGACACGTCCTGACCCTTACCATGCCCACGTCTAGCCATGTTTTGACACTTAGTGTGGCCACGTCCTGCGACGTCCTAACACATCCTAACCAGTGCCATGGCTATATCCTGACATGTCTTGACCCATGCCATGCCCACGTCCAGCCATGTCCTATGATATAATGACATGTCCTGACCCATGCCGTGGCCACGCCCTACCAAGTCTTGCAATGTCCTGATACATCCTGAAACGTTCAATGGACATGTCCTAAATGTCCTAACTCGTGCAATTCCCACATCCTGCCATGTCCAAACATGTCCGTTGGCCATGTCCTACAATGTCCTTACACGTCCTGACCCTTGCCATGGCCATGCCCTACCATGTCTTGTGACATCCTGACATGTCCTGAAACATGCCATGGCCATGTCCTGACACATCTTGACCCGTGCAATGCCCATGTCCTGCCATGTCCTGACACATCTTGTGGCCACGTCTCGTGACATCCTAATATGTCCTGACCCATACTATGGCCATGTCTTGCCACGTCCTGACCCATGCCATGCCCACGTACTGCCATGTACTCCAATATCCTAACATGTCATACAAATCCTGACACGTCTTGACATGTGCCTTGGCCATGCCCTACCATGTCCTACGACGTCCTGACACGTCCAAAAACATTCCATGGCCATATCATGATTGTCCTAACCTGTGGCCTACCCACATCTTGCAATGTCATGTGACGTCCTAACACCTCCTATAGCCACATTGTGGAATGTACTGATGCAGTACCATGGACATGCCCAGCCATGTCCTGCGATGTCATAACATGTCGTGAAACGTGTTAGTGCCATGACGTGACATGTCATAACTCGTGCCATGGCTACGTCCTGCTATGTCATGCCACGTCCTGTGGCCACGTCCTGTGGCCACGTCCTGCGATGTCCTGACACGTCTTGACCCGTACCATGGCCACGCTCTGCCATGTCCTGCAACATCCTGACACATCCTAAAACGTGCCATGGCCATGTCGTGAATGTCCTAACCCGTGCCATGCCCACATCCTGCCATATCCTGCAACGCCCTAACACCTCTTGTGGCTACGTACTGTAATGTCCTTACACATCCTGACCCGTGCCATGGGCACGCCCGGCCATGTCCTACGACATCCTGACACATTCTTTAATGTGTCATGGCCATGTCCTGATACATCCTGACCCGTGCCATGCCCACGTACTGCCATGTCAAGGCATATCATGTGGCCACGTCTTGTGACGTCATGACACATGCCATATCTATGCCCTTCCATGTCCTACGACATCCAAACACATGCTATGGACAAATGCCTATATGTCCTAACTCGTGCCACGCCCACATTCTATCATGTCCTGTGGTCACGTCCTGATACGTCCAAACCATGTTATGGCAAAGTTTTGACATGTGTTGACATGTGCCATGCCCACATACTACCATATCCTGTGATGTCCTAACACATCCTACAACTCCCTGACACGTCCTGACCCGTGCCTTGGCTATGCCCTACCATGTCCTGTGATGTCCTCACATGTGCCATGGCTAGGTCCTGACACATTATGACTTGTGCCATGCCCACGTCCTGCCAAATCCTGCTACTTCCTAACACGTCCTATGGCCATGTCTTGCAATGTCCTGAGACGTCCTGGCTTGTGTTATGGCTCTTCCATGCCATGTCCTACAACATCTTGACACGTCCAAAAGCATGTCATGGCCATGTCCAGACACGTCCTGACCCGTGCCATGGCCCATCCCTTCAATGTCCTCCCACATTACGACACGTCCAAAACGTGCCATGGCCATGTCATGATAGGTCCTGACCCATTCCATGCCCACGTCTTGCCATGTCTTGACACGTTTTATGGCTATATCCTGCAACATCCAGACACTTCTTGACCTATGCAATTGCTATGCCCTGCCATGTCTTGTGACATCTTGATACATCTTAAAACGTGCCATGGCCATTTCCTAACACGTCCAGACCAGTGCCATGCCCATGTCCTACCATGTCATGTGACGTCCTGTCACGTCATGTGGCCACATCCTGCAATGTCTTGACACGTCCTGACCCGTCCCATGGCCATGTCCTGCAACATCCTGACACGTCGTAAAACGTACCATAGCCATGTTCTAACACATACTGACCCATACCATGCCCACGTCTTTCAATGTCCTGACACGTCATGTAGCCACATCCTGTGATATCCTTGCACGTCCTAACTCCTCGTCCTCCAATATCCTAATACGTCTTGTAACGTGTCACGGCCATGTCCTGACATGTCCTGACCTGTGCCATGCCAACGTCTTGCCATGTCCTGTGACGTCCTAAAACATCATGTGGCTATGTCCTGCAATGTCCTGACATGTCTTGAACCGTGCCATGGCCACATCTTGCCATGTCCTGCCATGTCCTAACACGTCCTGTGGCCACCTCTTCCAATTTTCTAACACGTCTTGACCCGTGCCATAGCCACGCTCTGCCATGTCCTGCCATGTCCTGACCCGTGCCATGGCCACACCCTTCCATGTCCTGCAACATCCTAACACGTCCTGTAACGTGCCATGGCCATGTCCTGATACGTCCTGACCAGTGCCATTCCCCGTTCTGCCATGTCCTGACACGTCTTGCGGCCATGTCCTGCGATGTCCTCTCATGTCATGACCCGTGCCATGGCCAAGCCCTGCCATGTCCTACGACGTCCTGACATATTTTGAAACGTGCAATGGCCATGTCCTGAATGTCCTAACCCATGCCATGCCCATGACCTGCCATGTCCTTCGACGTCTTAACATAACTTGTGGCCATGTCCTGACCTGTGCCATGGCCATGTCTTGACCGGTGCTATGCCCACGTCCTTCCATGTCTAGTGATGTCTTGAAACATCTTGTAGCCATATCATGTGACATCTAGACACATTCTGAAATGTGCCATTGCCATGTCTTGACACTTCCTAACCCATGTAATGCCCACGTCCGGCCATGTCCTGCGATGTCCTAACACGACCTATGGCCACGTCCTGACCTGTGCCATAGCCACGCCCTGGCATGTCCTATGATGTACTGACACTTCTTGACCCGTGCCATGGCCATGTCTTAACACGTCTTGACACATGCTATGCCTACGTACTGACATGTCTTGACACATGGCCACTCCTTCCCATGTCCTGACATGTCCTAACATGTGCTATAGCCATGTCCTGACACGTCTTGACCCGTACCATGCTTTTGTCCTACCATGTCATGTGATGTCCTGACTTATTATGTGGCCACATCCAATAATGTCCTGACCCATTCCATGGCCATGCTCTGCCATGTCCTAAAACGTGCCATGGCCATTACCTGACACATCCTGACCCGTGCCATGCCCATATCCTACCATGTCCTGACACATCATGTGGCCACGTCTTGGGATATCATGATACGTCCTAAAATGTACCATGGCCATGTCCTGACATGTCCTGACCAGTGCCATGCCCATGTCCTACAATATCCTAACACGTCCTATGGCCACGTCTTGCAATATCCTAACATATTCTACCCCGTGCCATGGCCAAGACCTGCTATGTCCTGCGATGTCCTAACATGTCCTGAAATGTACCATGGCTATCCTAACAAGTCCTGATCCATGCCATTCCCATGTCCTGCCATGTCTTGCGATGTCCCAACACGTCATATAGCCACGTCCTGCACTATCCTCATACGTCATTACACGTGCCATAGCCACGCCCTGCTATATCCTGCAACATCCTGACACATCATGAAATATGCCATGGCCATGTCCTAATATATCCTAACTCATGCCATTCCCATGTATTGACATATCGTGTGGCCATATATTATTACTCCTTAACTCATTCCATGGCCACGCCCTGCCATGTCCTGTGACGCATGATAAATCCTATCATGTTCCATGGCCATGTGCTGACACGTCCTGACCTGTGCCTTGCCCACGTCCTGCCATGTTTTGACACGTCATGTGGCCACATTTTGTAACGTCCTAACATGTCCTAACCCGTGCCATGGCCACGCCCTGCCATGTCCTGCAGCGTCTTGACACGTGCCATGTCCATATGCTGACACGTTTTGACCCGTGCCATGCCCATGTCCTACCATGTCGTGATATATCCTGTGGGCATGTCCTGCAACGTCTTGACATGTCCTAACCTATGCCATGGCCACGCCCTGCCATATCCTAAGACGTACTGACACATCTTGAAATGTTTCATGGCCATGTCTTGCGACATCCTGACACGTCTTGCGGCCACGCCCTTCGACGTCATGACCCGTGCCATGGCCATGCCCTACCATGTCCTGAAACGTGCAATGGCCATGTCCTAACACGTCCTGACCCGTGCCATGCCACGTCCTACCATGTCCTGACATGTCCTACAGCCATGTCGTGTAATATCCTAACACATCCTAAAACGTTCCATGGCCATATCCTCTCATGTCTTGACCCGTCCTATAGCCACGTCCTGCGACCTCCTGACACATCCTGACCCGTGGCATGGGCACACTCTACCATGTCTTGTGACGTCCTTACATGTCCTGAAATGTACCATGGCCATGTCTTAACACGTCCTGACCCGTGAAATCTCCACGTCCTTTCATGTCCTGCAACATTCTAAAACGTCTTGTGGCCATGTCCTGCGACGTCCTGACCCATGCAATGGCCTCGACCTGCCATGTCCTAAAACGTTCCATGGCCATGTCCTGACACATCTTGACCCATGCCATGCCCACCTCTTGCCATGTCCTGACACATTCTATGGCCACGTCCTGCAACATCCTGACACATCCGGAAACATTCCATGGCCATATCCTCACATATAATGACCCGTGCCATGACCACGTCCCACCATGTCCAAACACGTCTTATGGCCACATCTTGGGATGTCCTGACACATCTTGGCCCATACCATGGCCACGCCCTGGCTTGTCTTGTAGTGTCCTGACATGCATAAAAATGTGCCATGGCCATGTCCTGACATGTCGTGTGATGTTCTGACACGTCTTGTGGCCACGTCCTCACATGTCCTGAAATATGCCATAGCCATGTCCTGTCATATCCTGACCTGTGCCATGCCCATATCCTGCCATGTCCTAACACATCTTGTGGCCACGTCCTACCATGTCCAGACATGTCAAGACCCGTGCCGTGGCCACGCCCTTTCATGTCCTGCAATGTCCTGACATGTGAAATGTCCATGTACTAACATGTCCTGATCCATGCACTGCCCATGTCGTGCCATGTCCTGACATGTCCTATTTCCAAGTCCCATAACGTCCTGACACATCCTGACCCGTGCAAAGGCCATGTCTTGACACGTCCTGACCCGTGCCATGCCCACGTCCTGCCATGTCCTATGACGTCCTGACACATCCTGTAGCAACATCATGACACGTCTTAACCCGTGCCTTGGCCATGCCCTGCCATGTCCTACGACGTCCTAACATGTCCTTACACGTGCCATGGCTATGTCCTAACATGTCCTGACACGTGCCATGCTCTTATCCTGCCATGTCATGCAACATCCTAACAAATCTTATGGCCACATCCTGCGATGTCTTGAACCGTTCCATTGCCATGCCATTTTATGCCCTGCAACATCCTGACATGCCCTGAAATGTGCCATGGCCATGTCCTAACATGTCATGAACCCGTTCCATGCACACGTCCTGACACGTCCTCTGGCCAAGTCCTATGACATCCTAATACGTCCTAACTCGTGCCATGGCCATGCCCTACCATGTCCTGGGACATCCTGACACGTCCTAAAATGTGCCATGGCCATATCCTGACACGTCTTGACATGTGCCATGTCCACATCCTACCATGTGTTGCGATGTCTTGACATGTCCTATGGCCACATCCTGCAACTTCCTGCATGCCCTGACCCGTGCCATGGCCACGCCCTAGCTTGGCTAAAAATGTCCTGACGCGTCCTAAAACATGCCATGGCCATGTCCTAACACGTTCTGACCCGTGATATGCCCACATCCTACCATGTCTTACGACATCCTAACACGTCATCTAGCCACATCCTGCGACGTCCTGACCCATGCCATGGCCAAGTATTGAAATGTCCTGACCAGTGCCATGCCCATGTCCTGCGACATCTTGAAACGTCTTCACCCGTACCATGGCCATGCCCTATCCTGCGATGTCCTGGCACATCCTAACATGTGCCATGGCCATGTGCTGATACGTACTAACAGTTTCTATGCCTTTTTCTTTCCATTTCCTGCGACGTCCTGACACATCCTGTGGCTACATCCTACGACATCCTGACCCGTGTCATGGACACGCCTTGCCATGTTCAGAAACGTGCCTTGTCCAAGTCCTGAAACATCCTGACTCGTGCCATGCCTACGTCCTACTATGTCGTGACACATCTTGTGTCCACATCCTAGGACGTCCTGACACGTCCTGACCTGTGCGATGGCCATGCACTCCCATTTCCTGTGACGTCCTGACACGTCCTAAAACATGACACGGCCATGTCGTGACACATCCCTACACGTGCCATGGACACGCCTTGTCCTGTAACGTCCTAACATGTGCCATGGCCATGTCCTAACACATCTTGACCCTGTCCATGCCCTTGTCCTGCCATTTCCTGCGACGTCCTGACACATCATGTGGCCTGATCCTGTGACTCCTGACCCGTGCAATGGCCAAGCCTTGCCATATCCTGAAACATGCCATAGCCAAGTCCTGACATGTCCTGACCCATGCCAGGCCTACATCCTCCCATGTCCTGACATGTCTCGGCCCTGTCCATGCCCATGTCCTGCGATTTCCTGCGATATCCTGACACATCATGTGGCCACGTCCTGTGACTCCTAACCCGTGCCATGGCCACGCCTTTCCATGTCCTGAAACATTCCATAGCCAAGTCCTGACATGTCCTGACCCATGCGTTGCCAACGTCCTCCTATGTCCTGACACATCTTGTGGCAACTTCCTGGGGCGTCATAACTCGTGCCAGGTCCATGACCTACCGGGTCCTGTGACGTCCTGACATGTCCTAAAATGTTCCATGGCCATGTCGTGATACGTCCTGACATGTGCCTTGCCCACGTCCTACCATGTCCTACGACATCTTGACACGTCCTATGGCCATGCCCTACAATGTCCTAACATGTCTTATGGCCACGTCCTGCAATGTTTTGACACGTCTTGACATGTGCCATGGCCATGCCATGCCATGTCCTGCGATGTCTTGACACGTCCTGAAAAGTGCCATGGCCATGTCTTGACACATCTTGACCCGTGCCATGCCCACGTCCTTCCATGTCCTCCGACATCCTAATATGTCCTGACCCGTGCCTTGGCCATGCCCTGCCAAGTCCTTCTATATCCTAACACGTTGTAAAACATGCCATGGCCATGTCTTTCCAAATCTAGACTCGTGCCATGCCCACGTCCTCCAATGTCAGGACTCGTCCTGTGACCACATCTTGCGACGTCCTGACACATCCTGACCCATGCCATAGCCATGCCCCGCCATGTCATGCAACATCCTGATACATCCTAAAGTATGCCATGTCCATATCCTAAAATGTCATGACATGGCATGTCCAGTAATGTCCAGACACGTCCACACATATCCTTAAACGTGCCATGCCCATGTCCTGACCCGTGCCATGCCCATGTCCTATGATGTCCTAACACGTCCTGTGGCCATGTTCTATAATGTCCTAACATGTCCTCACTCATGCCATGGCCATGCCATACCATGTCCTGTAATTTCCTAACACGTCATGAAACGTGCTATGGCTATGTCTAGACATATCCTGACCCGTGCTATGCCCACATCGTATCAAGTCCTGTGACGTCCTGACACGTCCTCAAACATGCCATGGCCATGTCCTGACGCATCCCGACCCGTGCCATACCCACGTCATGCCACGTCCTAACATGTACGATGGCCACATCTTGTAATGTCCTGACACGTCTTTACCCGTGCAATAGCCACGCTTTGCCATATCCTATGATATCCTGACATGTCCTGATACGTGCCATGGCCATGTCCTAACGCATCCTGACCCGCGTCACGCCCACATCCTACCATGTTCTGACACGTCTTGTGGCCACGTCCTGCGATATCCTAACATATCCTAACCTGTGCGATGGCTATGCACTACCATGTCATGCGACATCCTGACATATCCTGAAATGTGCCATGGCCATGTCCTGACACGTCATGACCCGTGACATGCCCACGTCCTTCCCTGTCCTGCAACAACCTTACATATCATGTGGCCACGTCCTGCTATGTCCTACCATGTCCTCACACGTCCTGACCAGTGCCATGGCCACGCCTTGCCATGTCTTGTGATGTCATGACACATCCTGGAAAGTGCCATGGCCATGTCTTGACAAATCCATACTCGTGCCATGCCCCCATCCTGCCATGTCATGCGATGTCCTGAAACGTCCTGTAGCGATGTCCTAAAATGTCCTGACACATCCTGACCCATGGCATGTCCATGCCCTGCCATGTCCTTACACATGCTGCAACGTGCCATGGCCAAGTCCTAACATATCCTGACTCGTTCCATGCCCATGTCCTACCATGTTCTGACATGTCCTATGGCCACGTCGTGCAACAACCTGACACGTCCTGTCCCGTGCCATAACTACACCCTTCCATGTCCTGCAATGTCCTAACACATCCTGCCACGTGCCATGGCCATGTGTTTATACATCTTGACCCGTGCCATGCCCATTTCCTACCATGTCCTAACATGTCGTGTGGCCATATCCTGCAACGTCCTAACACGTCCTGGCCCGTGCCATGGTCATATCTTGACATGTCCTAACCCGTGCCATCCCTACATCTTTCCATGTCATACGACGTCTTGACATATCATGTAGCCACGTCTTGCAATGTCCTGACATGTCCTATAGCCACATCCTATGACATCCTGACACATCTTGTGGCCACGTCCAACGACATCCTGACTAGTGCCATGAACATGCCCTTCCATGTCGTTCGACATCCTGACTTGTCCTAAAAGACTCCATGGCCATGTCCCGACATGTTTTGACCTGTGCCAAGCCCACGTCCTTCCATGTCCTGACACGTCCTGTGGCCACATCCTGCGATGTCCTGACACGTCCTGACCTGTGCCATGGAAATGCCTTGCCATGTCCTACGATGTCCTGATACGTCCCGACACATGTCATGGCCATGTGCTGACACGACTAGATACTTTCCTTGCCCACATCCTGCCATATCCTTACACGTCCTTTGGCCACATCCTGTGACGTCCTGACACGTCCTGATTCGTGCTATGGCCATGTCTTGACACGTCTTGAACCATGCCATGCTCATATCCTGCCATGTCATGCGACATCCTGAGATGTCATATAGCCACATCCTATGACATCCTCACACGTCTAATCATGTGCTTTGGCCACGCCCTTCCATGTCCTGACACCTCTAGACCCGATCTATGCCCATGTCTTGACACGTCCAGACCCGTGCTATGTCTTTATCCTGCCATGTCCTCCGACGTACTGACATATCCTGTGGCCACGTCCTACAATATCGTGACCCGTTCCATGATCACACCCTTCCATGTCCTAAGACGGGACATGTCCTAAAACATTCTATGGCCATGTCCTGACACGTCCTAACCCATGCCATGGCCACGTCCTACCTTGTCCTGACATGTCTTGTGGCCACATCCTACGATGTCCTGACACGTCCTGACCCGTGCCATGGCCACGCCTTGCGATGTCCTATGATGTCTTGACGCATCATGTGGCTACGTTCGAAGTCCTAACCCGTGCTATGGCCACTCCCTGCGATTTCCTGACACGTCTGGAAACGTGCCATGGCTAAGTCTTGACACGTCCTGACTAGTGCCATAGCCATGCCCTACCATATCCTGCAACATCCTGACACGTCGTGTAGCCATGTCCTTCGACGTCATAACACATCATGACCCATGCCATGGCCACGCCATACCATATCCTGCGATATCCTGATACGTCCTGAAATGCACCATGGCTAAGTACTTACACGTGCTGACTCGTGCCTTAGTCATGTCGTGCCATGTCTTGCGATGTTCTAACACGTCCTAACTCATCCTGAAACGTGCCATGGCCATGTCTTAACACAACCTGACTCGTGCCATGCCCATGTCCTACCATGTCTAGCGACGTCCTAACACGTCCTATGGCCACATCCTGCAATGTCCTGATATGTCCTGACACATGCCATAGCACTCCCTACCATGTCCTTCGACATCTTGACATGTCTTAACCCGTGCCATGGCCACACTCTGCCATGTCCTGTGATGTCCTAACACATCCTGAAATGTGTCATGGCCATGTGTTGACATGTCCCTATGTCATTCCATGTCCTAACACATCATGTGGCCACGTCATGCGACATCCTAACACATCCTGACATTTTCTATGGCCATTGGTAGACACGTCCTGAATCGTGCCATGCCCACTTCCTGCCATGTCCCGACATATCGTATGGCCATATCTTATGATGTCTTGACATGTCCTGACTCGTTCAATGGCCATGTCTTGACATGCCCTGACCCGTGCCATGCCCAAGTACTGCCATGTCCTACGATATCCTGACATGTCCTGTTGTTACATCCTACGAAGTCTTGACACATCCTGACCCGTGACTTGGCCATGCCCTGCCATGTCATACGACCTACCATATCTTGATATATTTTGTGGCCATGTCCTACGACGTCCTGACATGCCCTGAGTCGTGCTATGGCAATGCCTTGCCATGTCCTGCGACATCCTGACAATTCTTGAAAAGTGTCATGGTCGTGTCCTGAAAAGTCCTGAGTTGTGCCATGCCCACATCTTGCCATGTCTAGTGACATCCTAAAACGTCATGTGGCCACGTTCTACAATGTCCTTACATATCCTGACCCATGCCGTGGCCACACACTGCCATGACCTGCGATGTACTGACATGTCTTGACACCTACCATGGCCATGTGCTAACATATCTTGACCCGTGCCATGCCCATGTCCTGCCATGTCCTAACAGATCCTGTGACCATTTCCTGTGATGTCTTGACACATCCTAACCAGTGACATGGACATGCCTTGACACATCCTGACCCATGCCATGCCCACGTCCTACCATGGTGTACAACGTGATGACACGTCCTGTAGACACGTCCTGGCCCGTGGATACCATACATTGCCATGTCTTGCGATGTCCTAACATATGCAATGGCCATGTCCTAACACGTCCTGACCCGTGCCATGCCCTAGCCCTGTCGTGTCTTGCGACATCTTAACACATCCTATGGCCATGTCCTGTGATGTCCTGACCCATGCCATGGCCACGCCTGCCATGTCTTGCGATAACCTGACATGTGCTGAAACATGCCATGGCCATGTCCTAACACGTCGTGACCCATGCCATTCCCACGTCTTACCATATCGTGACACATCCTGTGGCCACATCTTACGATGTCCTGATACATCCAGACCCATGCCATGGCCATGCCCTGCCATGTCCTACAACCTCCAGATGCATCCTCAAACGTGTCATGGCCATGTCCTGACCCGTGCCATGCCCATGTCCTGCCATGTCCTGTGACATCCAAACACGTCCTGTGGCCATATTCTGTAATGTCCTGAAACGTCCTGACCCATGTCATAGCCATACCCTATGTTACGTGGTGAATTCCTGATATTCTTTGGAAGGGAAATGTAAGGTTAGGCAACCGATGTCAACGTGGTTTCCATCCGCCAATGAGGTCCCCGCCGCACGCTAGACTAGAGCCTTAGTGTCGTGCGGGAAAATCACCTATCAATGGCAATTGCGCAAGCTTGAGAGTGAATTGGGTTTTGAATGATGATGATGATTTTATTGATGATGATGATGATGATGATGATTACAAAATTTGGTGTCGAGCGGTGGAGACACCAGTAAAGAGAATTGATTGCTTAAAATATATTGAATGCTATATACCCCCTAGTAATGCTTAAAATAAATAAACAAAAGGTACAAGAGAAGCCCTATAAAAGCTGTAGAAGCACAATGAATGAAAATGATGTAAACTAGCCTAGAACGATACATTGAAAAGGACTTAGTTTATTGCAATGTACAAACAAGTCCCATGGCAGCAGGTTGGTCTTGCGTGAAAGGGTCTGCGCGCGATATGCTGGGGCGCGCGCAACACTCATTGTGTTTGCCTTATGTTCGACGTTGGCGCTTGGCATGTGGGACTGGGCACGAGGCGCTTTTGGAATGGGCCTGCCACTGGCCACCGGCAAGGCATCAGGATGTGTGCGCGCAACATTGTCAGGGCGTGCGGTGCTGTTATCATTGGCCAGGCACTAGGCGCTAGTGAGAGGCATTGGTGGGGCCACAGAAGCATATGTGTGTTTGTCGCTTGGCGCAACCAAGACAATGAGGCCGACCATGGCGCTAGGCATTATGACGCTTGCTAGGCCGCCATGGGGCATGGCAAAGGGGTCACAGGTTGTGCATGGAAAGCATCCCATGACATTCTCCCCCACCTGAGTCGGTGCTGTCCTCGAGGCCTTGTCATGATGATGATGTTGATGGATGTTTTGATGATGATGGTTGATATCTTGGAGGTCTGCGACCCTCCGTTCTGGGAGGTCTGCACACCTCTATTCTGTGAGGTTTTTGCCCTTCTGTTCTGTGAGGTCATCGCCCCTCTGTTCTTTGAGCTTGCTTTGGTAGCAAAGTAATGATGTCATGCGGCTATCATGGAAGACTGGATGGATCTTCCACTGTGGTAGGATTTTCACCTGATTTGGGATGCATAACCTTAGTTTGTCCCCTATTTGATGATGGGCAAAGCAATGGTTAGGTTTAGTGAATATTTTTGTCCGCTCTTGGGCTGTGACGAGATAGCTTAGCACTACCTCTATGTTGCGCTCCCATTTACTCGAGAAGCTTGCAGCTCGCGGCAATTTGGGTGTGATGGATTCATTCTCTATTTGCAGGAGAAGCGATTGATGTCCAGTAAAATGTTCAAAAGGGGTATGGTTTGTATGAAGGCCCTTTTGATAATTGAAACACAGTTGAGCAACACCCTATAGTTTCACCCAATGGTTGATGATGTGCAAGAAGAAGAGTCTGGCTGCATCTTCTTCTGAGATGTTCTGCGGGACATGTAATGATTGAAAGGGTCCCTTTTGTGATGAGTAATCTGACTAGTCCTTGTGGGATGGCTGACAAGTTTTCACACGATGATGAGCATCGCGCCACTTTTGTGGCAAAGTACATGATAGCTGTTTGTTGTTTGGAAGGGTAGCCGGAATCAGGGATTCATGCTTGTCGACTACCTCCTCCAACTGCATGGCCGAGATGCTTCCAACGGCTGCTTTTATGGGAAAGCATGATATGGTGCAGGGCTTGGCCCCCTTTTCTCCCATCATGAGGAGCATGTTGGCATATGGTACCGGGATGGTATTGGTTTGCCTCATGAACTCCAAGCCCACTATTATGTCGAAGTCATCTATAGTTGCAATGCGCAGGTCGATGCTTCCATTGTATGGGCCAAGTTTCACTGGGACATTGGTGGCTGTTCTGCCCAATATTTAGGGTGGCGAGTCGATGGACTTGACACGTATGTGCTCTTCTTGATGACTAGACCAAGGTGCTCTACCTGGATTGAGTCCAAGTATTTATGGGTAGCACCTGTGTGTATCAGAGCGTGAATGGGATGACCATTCACTTTTAGCTCGAAAACAGTTAGGGCTCTCACTTGATTAGGAGGCCCTTCATCCATCTTTTCTTTGTGAATGTGGCTGTTGTTTTCTTAGGAGGATATGTGCTGAAGTCCAATTCCATCGCTAAAAAGCAATAGACACGGTCGTACGCAATATATTTACCCAACTATGAGTCGGGGTCGAATCCCACAGAGAACAATATGTAGGCGATTAGGAATGCAAGAAAATTATCGCTAGTCGCGCTTAGTCAAACACTTAAGATTTTGGGTTTTAGAAAATGTTTATATCTAAATGCAAAAATGTAAACTAACCTAGAAAGCAAATAAAATAATCAATGGCTACAAGTATGAATGCATCGGGAATTACACTCAAGTAACGATCCAATGTATTTCACGATATTACAAGTATGAGCGAGTTTATGTTAATTAGCCACGGATAATAATTCTTAATTCGCTTCTTCCGAAGACTAACAAGACTTCCTATTTGAATTATCCCTAATCACAATTAGATGATTAAGCACACCCGGTAGGCTGCAAGTAGTTCAATCCTATCCCTAGGTTGAATCTATAAAGTGAGGGTTAACGCCTCAAGTTCTTGTTAATTAATCTTTCCCAACCCCAAATTACCTTTACCAAGATTAATTCGGAGTTAATGGGCGAGTCCTAGGGTTAGCTAATCCCTTTGGAAACATTAAAGAACAAGAATAATTAAAGTAACAATAACTCACTTCATAAATATATAAAAATCATTCAATACATAAGCACAACAAGGTATTTAATCCACACTTTAAATATGAATATTCCCATAAACAACATTCAAGTGTTGGAAATAAATACTACACACTTAGATATACAATACAAAGCAAGAAAATGAAGACATAAACATAAATGGGTAAGAAATCCTTAACCACACGCTTTAATCTTCAAGACCCAAGTGTGTGTGCAAAACCGTAGCCTCCAAACTTGTTCTCTCTAAGCCAAAGAGTAAAAGATGTTCCAAAAGTCCAGAAAATAAAATGAGAGATGCTGAGAGATTAGGAGAGATTAGGAGAGATAGTTCCCGTGTCTGTTTGGACGAGTATATAATTGATTTGGGGTAAAGATTTGTGAAATTCCAATTCTGTCCAGAACTGAAGCCCGATCTTCGCAATTGCGAACATATGGTCGCAATTGCGACCTATGCCCAGACTGCCCAGGTTCGCATTTGCAAAGTATTCGTCGTATTTGCGAACATTGACTTCTTCAGTTGACTTCCCATTTGCAAAGTTGATCTTCGCATTTGCGAAGTTGATCTTCGTATTTGCGATGCCTCTCTTTTGCTGCCGACTTCGCATTTGCGAAGTTCATCATCGCATTTGTGATGCTTCTACTTTTCTGCTCACTTCGCAATTGCGAAGGTTCTCTTTGCATTTGCGACAACTGAGGCCATTGCCCAGATTTTCTCTCTTTTTGACTCCTTTTGACTTGTTTTCACTTGGTTTCCTCACTATTACTTCTATATCACATACAACCTGTAAAATAGAAGTAAATGGCATCAAATACACGATTTTTTTGCTCAAACATAGCAAAAGTATTGATTTAAAGACAAGATGAGATGGTAAAAATAACAACTCATCACACCCCCAAACTTGAACTATTGCTTGTCCTCAAGAAACACAAGCAACAAAATCTCTTCACAAGCGGTTAAGTCAACAATGCATCTCCATAAAACCAAGCCAAAAAGAAAGTCTACTTTAAGCTCAAATGCATAACTTCGGTTGGTACCAACAATTATTCCAAGGCATATGAATTATCAAGCACTTCACATAAACTTCATTGTACTTGAAGTGCTCAAAAACTAATGCAAATCGACGTAACAACCAAGTCATGACACTTCACATAAACTTCATTGTACTTCTTTGGCCATTCTTTCCAATTGAAGATGGGATTAAATTCACAACCCAAATTTCATGTGACCTCGCATTTAAGAGAGAATCCCACACTCATGAATCTTAATTTCAAACAAAAATGGGATATCAAATGGAAAGAATTCACTCTGTCTCAAAAAGATGTTCAAATGCATACAAGTAGTACCATAGGCTTGCCCTTCATGTATTCCTCCACTTATGTAGACAACTTGGTTCAAAATCAATTTGGACTTAAGGGTTGTAGTTTAGGATTTTGGTTAAGGTAAGGCAAAATTTTGGTTAAAGTGACTCAAAACCTTCCAAAGCACTACAATATTTACCATTAAAGCCTCCTTCCTTCAAAAGTATTTTCCATCCTTTCTTCGTTTTTTCATTTCACACCTAGTCTTCCCTTTTTCACAATTTCTCATCACTTTATTTTTATATATATATATATATTTTTTTTATTTTCTTTTCTTTTCATCATTTTTTTTCTACCTTCCACCATTTTCAAGCAACTTACATATCACAAATTCCAACCTTCACCCCCAAACTTAGGCTTTTAGCCTATGTTTATACTTTCAAAGTACTTAGGGAGATAGGGTGCCAAAAGCTAGATCAATTAAGAACAAAGGATTTAAGCTTGTAATACGGTTGCCAAAGAGAAGGTTAAAGGCTCAAAATGGGTTGACTAGGGAAAATATTAACGGGTAGGAATTTTTAAGGCATGCTAGCGGTCCAAGGAAGGCCTAATATCATTTTTCAAACCAAGTTAGTCTACGATTTCGCCTTGAATCACATTCCGGGCAAGTTCTAGACCACAAGTAATACAAAAGAACTCACAACTAAATCTCACCACACATGGCACATGAAAACTCAAGTGGAATACAAATCCAAAATCCAATTGAAACAAATGACTCAAAGAGGTCATATATAGCATAAAGGAATCTATTTAGTGAATTAAAGAGCCAAAAGTTGAGTCTAAAAGTTATGACATCTTTACTTTAATCATTTTTGTTTTTCAACAAGTAAAACTTCATATGCCGAGGTTTAAATATGTTGGTAACAAGCAAGCCACAACTAGGCCAATTGACACAAATCCTAACTCCAAACCATTTATTTTTCGGATTTTAACAAAAGCTACTCTTAATTACAAGACTAATTCCCTTAAGAAAGTTTTCAATCTATCCATCATCGGGAAAAGTCAACAAAAAATTATCCGGGTCAAGAAGAACATTGGCATCCTTGGAAAAAGAACCGTGGTATAAAGAAAACCAAGGATATTGGCCCTAAAAATTAAGAAGCTAATAAAAATTAAGTAACTAAACATACTAATATCACATGTCACATGAAAATATACTAATAACAACATGAAAAACAAACACATATAAACAAACTAATATAACACATAACATGAGAATGTACTAGAAACAATATGAAAATAACTACTATACCAATCCGCCAAAACAACAGTTATACAAGAAGCCACCCCCCAACCAAAGATGTTGCATTGTCCCCAATGCAACAGAATATAATAGAGTAAAAATGAAGGAAAGTGCTCTCTGAATACTGCATCAACCTCTCTCCTCGCTATCGGAGTTTGAGTCCTTCTCGTATCCTTCCTCCTCAGGCCACTCAGCTGGAATCTTATCATGCTACACTGACCTGCTCGATGGTAGCCTTTCCTGAGGCTTGAGGACCTTTCATAGCCCCTTTACTCCCTTCCACATGCGAGTGAAAATTTTATCTCGCTTCTTCTCCCTTTTGACCATTTGGGTGTGGGACTTCTCTAGGGTGTCCAGTGAGGTACTCAATGTGCCATGCCTTTTGGCCAGCTTAGTGTATGTTTTCTCCAGTGCTTTGAGGTGATCTCCCTGCTTCTTTTGATCTTCAATGTACTTCTGGAAGTCTTTCTTTGACAGGTAGGCAGGGGTCACTCAGATGTCTCCCCAGGCCCCTGGGGAAGACCAGCCACTGGCTCACGAATCACGCGCATTTCCTCACCAAGCACATCAAATGGTCCTGTTGTAGAGGATGACGGCTGACTGCTCGGATCAACATGAGAGGAAGAGCCCATCTTCCTCTTCTTACTCTTAACTGCTCCACCCTCTCCTCTTTTCTTCAAAGGATGAATAAGTTTCCCTGGATCTACCCAATTGTCCCCTGGATCTTCTTCTACTCTAGCCAGTTGACACAACTCAGTGATGAGCGATGGAAATATCAATAAAGGGCTATTTTGAAGCCGGTACTCTCTCAGTTCATTGATGAAGATCTCTCCCACATTGAGCTGGATGTCATCGAGAATGCAAGCTATCATTTGAGCTCGAGTATCAAGGATGTTCCAAATGTTTGACACCGGGGAGATGCGACTGCATATAATGGCCAGCCATATCTTCGCCTCCGCGGTGAATTCTTTTGAGGTGATCCCTTTTTTTTCAGTGGCCCATGAAACATATGCACCCGGACAAAGTTTAGCTACTGGCCATTCTCCTGAAGCACAATCTTTCTCTCTGAATGGACCCATGTCATGGTTTTGCAAGTGATAGAAAGCATTGATATCTTCAGCTCCGAATCACACCACCTTTCCTTGAATTCTCATATGTGGCTTCTTCAACCTAATAGCCGGGATATTTGCGTAAAATTCCCTCACCTATTTTTCATTTGCTCGGCAAGGTTCGGGGGCAAAACAGTTCCATCCCATTGCTACCAGCCTTCGATGGAGTTCTGGAAGGCGTTCCTAGACATTTTTCATCTCTATGCCACTCTCAGGGAGTAACTTCTTCAAAATCAGCTCGGCATAGTATCTTTCTTGGCATTCTACTGATAGAAACCGATGTTGATCAAATGCCTGCTCCTCATCCACAGGGCTGTCACTTGAGGATCCTTCGGGATTTTCACTCATTGTTCAATAATAGTACCTGTCACAAGTGACAAAAGTGAAAACATGCCATGTCAATGAAGAATGGTGCAAAATGAAGCAAACATGCCAAAAGAATAATCGGACAGTCGAAACTCAGACTTAGAAAAAATTTTAGGTTTTCCAGATTTGCATAAGTTCACTCTCTGATATCGCATTTCCCAGGAAATCTTCGCAATTGCGAAGCCTGCAGTAGTGGGAATTGCGACAAAATCCTCGCAATTGCGAAGTATGCTGAAGCAGGGGTTTTTGCAATTACGATCAGTTCCTCGCAATTTTGAAGTCGCAAATGCGAAAAATGTTTCGCAATTGCGAACCCATCGTCCCAGAATCACTTTTTCAGAGAGTTTAGCTTAAACTCTAGAATTTTTCAATCCCAGCTATTTTTTGACTAACCAAATCATTAATCAAGCATAACTCATGTATTAAGCTTCATAAACAACCATGAATCAAAAATGTCGATGGTTTGGCCAAGAATTTCATTCGGGCCTTCCATCGAACACATCGAAAGCATACAAGTTTTCCTCTATTTGACAAAGAAGGAACAGTGAGATTAAGCTTCATACCTGATAATTTGCAATGAGGAGTGAGAAAAGATGGAATTTCGGTGATGAGGGTGATGGAGGTGAGCATGGGAACCTTACCAGTGTTTCAACCGATTTTGTTTCAAAAGTGGTATGTCGACCAATTTTTAGTCTCTGAAGTCGCAATTGCGACAAACCATTCGCAATTACGAAGGCAATTTTTTTCTGCAAGGTTTGCAATTGCGAAACTTTTATAGGGAATTTCGATGGCTGAGGTTCGCAAATGCGAACAATTTTTCGCAATTGCGAAAACTTGCCCTGCAATTTCCTACAGCTACTAGTTTGGCCTCTCCGAGTCATCTCGACCTGCTAAAATCAACTCCAAAAAATCTAAAACTTGGCAGATTAGTAACAAATAATATTCTAAGCTATTCTAAAAAAGAAAATTTGAAAAACGATGAAAAAGTTTGATAAACAGATGGGTTGCCTCCCACCAAGCGTCGCATTTAACGTCGTGGCACGACGCAAACATCATTGCCACTTTTCTTGCTACTTGGATGATATGAATTGGGCCCCTAGCTTGGAATCAAGCTTGTGACCACGAGCAACGAGGGGTGGTAATTGGATGTTCGAGCCAATGCTTAAAATTTTCATTTTGCACTTCTTGGCTTTCAAGTGAGGAATGTCATTTTTATTTCTTGCCTCCTCAAACAGTAAAATGTATGGCCAAAGTTGTTCCTCCTCGCACTCCTTCATTGATTCATGTGGTTCAACTCCCATGTCACCACACACTTCTAATGTTGAAAATGCTTGGAATGTGACTTTAAGCCTACACTTTCCAATTCTTCTAAGTTGACATCCTCTTTTCCCCCCGTATTAGAGTCAACAACAACCACATTACCATTTACACCGGTTGACTCCAATTTCATATTTTTGCCGGCATCAACAACACTCATTGAGTTGGTTGGCGGATGTTCATCCATTTGTGAGTGCAATCCTTGGAATGCAAAATCATCTTGGAGACTAGTCTCCAAGAGATGTTCCAAGGCAATTTGCTCCTTGTTTCCTTCTTCAAGTAGCCACTCAAACATGAGCTTGAACTCTCCACTTTGGCCATGCTCCACTTCTTCCAATTCCATAGCCCTATAATTCTCACCAAAACAAGTAGAATCATCATAGTGGGGGCTTAGGGAAGGGACTAACAAATAATTTTTGGTGATGTCCAATTCCATCGCTAAAAAGAAATAGACATGGTCGTACGCAATATCTTTACCGAACTATGAGTCGGGGTCGAATCCCACAGAGAACAATATGTAGGCGATTAGGAAAGCAAGAAAATTATCGCTAGTCGCGCGAGACAAACACTTAAGATTTTGGGTTTTAGAAAATGTTTATATCTAAATGCAAAAATGTAAACTAACCTAGAAAGCAAATAAAATAATCAATGGCTACAAGTATGAATGCATCGGGAATTACACTCAAGTAACGATCCAATGTATTTCACGATTTTACAGGTATGAGCGAGTTTATGTTAATTAGCCACGTATAATAATTCTTAATTAGCTTCTTCCGAAGACTAACAAGACTTCCTAATTGAATTATCCCTAATCACAATTTGAAAATTAAGCACACCCGATAGGCTACAAGTAGTTCAATCCTATCCCTAGGTTGAATCTATAAAGTGAGGGTTAACGCCTCAAGTTCTTGTTAATTAATCTTTCCCAACCCCAAATTACCTTTCCCAATATTAATTCGGAGTTAATGGTAAAGTCCTAGGGTTAGCTAATCCCTTTGGAAACATTAAAGAACAAGAATAATTAAAGTAACAATAACTCACTTCATAAATATATAAAACTCATTCAATACAGAAGCACAACAAGGTATTTAATCTACACTTTAAATATGAATATTCCCATAAACAAGATTCAAGTGTTGGAAATAAATACTACACACTTAGATATACAATACAAAGCAAGGAAATGAAGAAATAAACATAAATGGGTAAGAAATCCTTAACAACAAGCTTTAATCTTCAAGACCCAAGTGTGTGTGCAAAACCCTAGCCTCCAAACTTGTTCTCTCTAAGCCAAAGAGTAAAAGATGTTCCAAAAGTAAAGAAAATAAAATGAGAGATGCTGAGAGATTAGGAGAGATACCTCCCGTATCTATTTGGACGAGTATATAATTGATTTGGGGTAAAAACTTGTAAAATGCCCGTTCTGTCCAGGTCTGATGCACAGTTTTTGCACCTGCGGAAAACACCTCACAGGTGCGGTTTCGCTTTAGCGGAATTTAACCGCAGAAGCAACAAAGTGCCTTCAATCAACATATTGTAGAAGCGGAAAAATAGCCGCTGAAGCGACATCGCTGAAGTGCCACAGGAACCGCAGAAGCGGAATGCTCCCCAAGATACGTTCGTAGGGGCGCCCTTGCTATCGTAGAAGCGGTCACGCTTCTGCGTCTTCATCTTCGCAGATGCGGAATTGGCTGATCCTTAGACTATTCGCAAAAGCGACCAAAATCCCGCAGAGGCGACATCCCTTCTGCGATCAAACATCCGCAGAAGCGAAATTCCTGGCAGTTTTGCAATGTTTCCTCTCTTTTTAGCTCAATTCCTTGTCACTTCAACCCAAATCACCTACTAGCATCATTTACCTGAAAATCTAGCAAAATCCACCATAAGCAACCTCATTTCATACTTAAAAGGCAGAAAAAGCTAAGCAAAAGAGGCTAAAATGAGTGGTAAAATCACCACTCATCAACACCCCCAACTTAAAGCTTTTGCTTGTTCTCAAGCAAATCAAAACCTCAACTTTAATGAGGATTCACCATTTACAATACAAGTGGCATTGTGATTATGAACATATCACATTATCCCCAACTTATCCCATTCAAACACCATACTTATGGATTTGGTTGATACTAACAATTAGGCTCAAGTATGTATATCTTTTCCGAATAACTCCCTCCTAAAGAAAATCAACTTCAACAATGTGGAAGGGAGTTCCAAAACAATCAAGTGACAAAAATAAGCCTCAATGAGTGACTCAAAGGCACTAGTTCACTATGATTGCTCACTTTACTCAATTTCACCGGTCTTTTCTAATTCGTGCGCCCTCACAAGAAAGAAAGTCCCAACAAAGAACAATATATTTACGACACAACACAAGGGACAAATATTTCGAAAACACTCGCTCTCTCAAAGAAACTTCAAGTGTTACAACACCTCATACCATAAGCTTGCCCTTATTTTAATTCAACGATTATTCAAGAATGCTTAGTTGGAGGTCCCATAAGGACTTTTTAAGCTTGTAATGTAGGTTTAGGGAAGGTTGGATAAGCATTTGGGTACATGTGACTTCATCCTCCTTGAACACTACTGACAAGTTTCATCCTTTTGCACTTTGATTCTCTTTAACTCACATAGCCTCATTGGCACCTAGTTCCCAATATAGAACCACCTTACACACCTCTCCCAATTTTATTCAAGGCTCCACAATGTACATATTTACACATATATATAAAGACTAACTTTTTCATTTTTCTTTTGGAGCTTGAATTCTTTAATAAACACTTTGAGGCATGTGGTCTTAGACTCAATGCATAACCTTGCCTATCTCAACTTGACACCACCCCCAACATAGGCTTTTAGCCTCATTTTCAATGTTCAAAGAGGGACGGGTTCAAAAAAGGGAATTATTTTGCAAAAAGGGAAAGGTTGTAATGAGTTGGCCAAAGAAAGGTTTAAAGGCTCAAAGAGGGGTACTAGTGATATTATTTACACAACGGTAGGTTTGAAAGGCTAAAGAGGTGTTTAAAATTAAAACAAAGAATGCCTAAGATCATTCCTCCAACCAAATATACTATCATTAGCATTGAAAAACCAACCGGGCAAGTTCTAGATGATGGAAGTAAAACACAAGATTTATTTCAACACTTGCTAACACACATGGCACATGAATTAATAAAGACGGATCAATTCTATCAAACTAGTGAGCTAAGAGTCACTAAAAGAGCCAAAAATTTATCAAGAAAATTGTTTTACACCATGCAACTTACTTGTTTTTAGTTTAAACTAAATTTTTGGAGGGGTATTCTTAATTCATAATTTACGTATAAGAGGCTAATTTTTATTAGTATCAAATAATCCAAAAGCCTCATCCTAACAAAACAAGACTAATTCCCTTAAGAAGGTTGTCACACTATCTCTCATAGGGAAAAGTCACCCGGTTCACTAAAGTATTCCTTGGGAAAGAACCATAGCATGAAGAAAACCCAAGGAGTAATAAAAGAAAAGAAACTACTATACATGATATTAGAATAAAAAGAGTAAATACTAAAAAAATATTATAGGCTAATAAGAAGAAATATAAATAAGTAAACCACAATACTAACACAAATATGACTATTCAAACCAAGCCCGGCAAGGGCACATAGTGTATAGAACATCATAGTCAAAAGCTACACAGCTTGGTCACAAGCTACAAAAGCCACCCCCAACTAGAATATTGCAGTATCCTCACTGTACAATATCAAATGTAAAGCATAGAAAGTTTGAGGGTCTCCCTGAGGTCTGCATCAAACTAGCATACTGCGGGAGGAAAGCTGATCACTGCTGAGCTGAGCTCGTGGCTCCCTCATCATCGGTCTCATCCTCATCATCATCATCATCGCTATTGTCACGACGCAAACTGATCGGCCGCGACGGGCACCCGGTACCTTACTTAACCGAGTACCAACGTAACATATCTTTCTTATTATACTATTATGAGTAAATAAGCCAAAAAATCTGCCATGAGATAACAAGAATAAAACATAAGGGAATACTCAACATATGATGACCCGACATAATATACAAGCTTATACATATGACACACGGGCCTATAAGGCCGACATGACCATTTGTAAACTCAAAATATAGGCCGACAAGGCCATACAAGTATCCATACACTTGACATCTCTCTACAAGCCTCTAAGAGTACATAAAATAATAAAGGTCGGTCAATACATATCTTAAGCATACTGACCAAATAGGCAACTCCGGAGCAAGTGGAGTGCGCCAACACCTTCGCTGAGCTGATAGCCTAATAGGAGGACAATCAACCTATCAATCGGGACCTACGGGCATGAAACACAGCGTCCCCAGGCAAAAGGGACGTCAGTACGATTAATGTACCGAGTATGTAAGGCAAGAAAACATAAACAAGAATAGTAATGTAAAGAGAGATGGAGGAAATACAACCTGGAACATCTGAGTGCCTATGGGGGCTACTGACATTAAATACATAATACATATATATACATATACCTTTAAAAATATTTGCCTCTGGGGGCATCATCATCATCATATCGTATCCGGCCTCAAAGAGGACTCGGTAAAAACGTACCCGGCCACGTGGAGCTCGGTAAACCCAACTGATCAGTGGTTGCACAATAGGTGCCGTACCCGGCCGACTATAGCGCGACTCGGTAGAGTAAAATAGATACATATATAGAATGCATGCTCGACTCATAGAATCACATTCTAAACCTTTCTGAGTGATGTAAGAACATCATGGACATACAATATGAACTTCACTAGGACTTATGGATCATACATACTTTCTTAGAATAACTTTGTATGGAAAGAACAACATGGACGACCTTAGTTGCTAGGAGTAGATTCATTATGAAATAACATATTTATTTCATATTAGATCATGCCAAAAGAAAGAAGGAAATGCCTTAACATACCTTAACCATGGTGAGTCCTTAATACCTCTCAAGCAACTCTTCAAACAACTCAACTCAATCTACCATGGCATAAAGAGATTCAAAATCAGTGTTGAGCAAAGGCTAAGTCTGAAACTTAAGCTAGTAGCTCGTCTACGTAAATCCGGGCAGCATCTCCCTTGTAACAAGGGCCTCCTCCAATACCATATACCAACAACAACAACAGCAATGGAAGTCCAGCAACCTATAAATATCAATAACAAGACACCATATAACAACAACAAGTCACAACTACTTCACGACGAGCGGCAAGCTCCGGTTGGAATCTGTATAACCCATATCACCACTTATAGACTTCTTACATTAATTTAAAACTATAATTAACGTATTTATGAAGTCATTCATGAATGATTCCATCCTTATACCAAATATTTATAACAAAGGAAACAATCCTCAACTCCAACTATCTTCAATTAGTAGCTTTATTCACTAGTTCATGTATACTCTATCCATTTAACTTAATAAACATCAAGATAACCTTAAGCACATGAAAGAACACAATACACATACTTGCTAAAGCAACTTCAAGTCGAAATCCAAGTTATAAACAGCTTACAACAACCCTCAATGGCAATACAACACCATAGAAGTGACTTAAGCTAATCCAAGTATTATCTTGTAATTTAACATCCTAAAAACTTAACCAACATACAATAAAGTTTAAGCACAATTAGTAGGCTGATATAATCACCTTATACAGCAGCAAAAACTTGGAATTTCATCCAAATACAGCCCATAACAATCCTCAATGACAACATAACCTCAAAGAGGTGTTGTTCTTCACTAGAACTATGTTTTGACGTTGAAATATGGTGTAATCACTTTGGAATCACTTCAAACCCTTGTGGAATCTGTTTATAAGGGTTAGGAGAAGGTTGGAGACGAAGTTGAGTTGAAAATAAGTGAAAAATAGGCGTCCAAAACGTTTAATAATTGAAGTAGGTCAACCACCGCCTAAGTGGGTCCCATTCGGAGCTGCTTGCGTTGTCTCGCAAAAACATGAATATCATTCTACTCCAATGTCGTATTGACGAACGGTTTAATGTGTTGAAAACTAGACTCGTAGGACTTCAATTTGATATGCAGATCATCCATTTATTCAAAGTATATTTGGATAAAAGTGCATCTACATTTGGCCTAAATTTCAGCATATTATGAATGCAACTTGTGATGGCCTTTGCTAACTTTTGTTCCATAACTCGTTTGACTTAAAACAAATAACACACGACTATCATACGACTACAATAACTCATAACTTAACCTCCTCATCATGTTAATCACCCTAGTCTCACACCAAAATAATATGTTATAACATTCAAAACTTGTCGATTTTCGACAGAACTTATTTTCTTCAATTTGTTTAGCGACTAAGCTTTCCAACCCTTTTGGTACTTGTCATTCATGATCTTAAGAATTTGTTACCTCCAAAGTAACATGATTAACTTACTTTATTTTCTTTCAAATATAATCTCATTTATGAGCTTAGATCAATTGACTTACGACATACTCTCACGTATGAAAACTTTCGGTGTAACATCATTCCCCCCTTTGGAAAATTCGTCCTCGAATGTTGACTAATGCATTTATCAATATCATAACATTTAGCTCTGATTAATACTTGAATATTTTCCTTGACATATAGGAAACTATTTTGTAAGTAATTCCAAAGTGATTACACCATATTTCAACATCAAAACATAGTTCTAGTGAAGAACAACACCTCTTTGAGGTTATGTTGTCATTGAGGATTGTTATCGGCTGTATTTGGATGAAATTCCAAGTTGTTGCTTCTGTATAAGGTGAGTATATCAGCCTACTAATTGTGCTTAATCTTTCTTGTATGTTGGTTAAGTTTTTAGGATGTTAAATTACAAGATAATACTTGGATTAGCTTAAGTCACTTCTATGGTGTTGTATTGCCATTGAGGGTTGTTGTAAGATGTTTATAACTTGGATTTCGACTTGAAGTTGCTTTATCAAGTATGTGTATTGTGTTCTTTCATGTGATTAAGGTTATCTTGATGTTGATTAAGTTAAATGGATAGAGTAGACATGAACTAGTGAATAAAGCTACTAATTGATGATAGTTGGAGTTGAGGATTGTTTCCTTTGTTATAAATATTTGGTATAAGGATGGAATCATTGATGAATGACTTCATAATAACGTTAATGATAGTTTTAAATTAATGTAAGAAGTCTATAAGGGGTGATATGGGTTATACGGATTCCAACCGGAGATTGCCGCTCATCGTGAAGTAGTTGTGACTTGTTGTTGTTATATGGTGTCTTGTTATTGATATTTATAGGTTGGTGGACTTCCATGGCTGTTGTTGTTGTTGGTATATGTTATTGGAGGATGCCCTTGTTACAAGGGAGATGCTGCCCGGATTTACGTAGACGAGCTACTAGCTTAAGTTTCAGACTTAGCCTTTGCTCAACACTGATTTTGAATCTCTTTATGCCATGGTAGATTGAGTTGAGTTGTTTGAAGAGTTGCTTGAGAGGTATTAAGGACTCACCATGGTTAAGGTATGTTAAGGCATTTCCTTCTTTATTTTGGCATGATCTAATATGAAATAAATATGCTATTTCATAATGAATCTACTCCTAGCAACTAAGGTCGTCCATGTTGTTTTTTCCCTACAAAGTTATTCTAAGAAAGTATGTATGATCCATAAGTCCTAGTGAAGTTCATATTGCATGTCCATAATGTTCTTACATCACTCAGAAAGGTTTAGAACGTGATTCTATAAGTCGAGCATGCATTCTATATATGTATCTATTTTACTCTACCGAGTCGCGCTATAGTCGGCCGGGTACGGTACCTATTGTGCAACCACTGATCAGTTGAGTTTACCGAGCTCCACGTGGCTGGGTACGTTTTTACCGAGTCCTCTTTGAGGCCGAGTACGATATGATGATGATGATGCCCCTAGAGGCAAATATTTTTAAAGGTATATGTATATATATGTATTATGTATTTAATGTCAGTAGCCCCCAGAGGAACTCAGATGTTCCAGGTTGTATTTCCTCCATCTCTCTTTACATTACTAATCTTGTTTATGCTTTCTTGCCTTACATACACGGTATATTATTCGTATTGACATCCCTTTTGCTTGGGGACGCTGTGTTTCATGCCCGCAGGTCTCGATTGATAGGTTGATTGTCCTTCTATTAGGCTATCAGCTCAGCGATGGTGTTGGTACACTCCACTTGCTCCGGAGTTGCCTATTTGGTCAGTATGCTTAAGATATGTATTGGTTGGTATAGTGGGGCCCTGCCCCGACCTTTATAATTTTATGTACTCTTAGAGGCTTGTTGACAGATGTCAGGTGTATGGATACTTGTATGGCCTTGTCGACCTATATTTTGAGTTTACAAATGGTCATGTCGGCCTTATAGGCCCGTGTGTCATATGTATAAGTTTGTATATTTTGTTGGGTCATCATATGTTGAGTATTCCCTTATGTTTTATTCTTGTTATCTCATGGTGGGTTTTCTGGCTTATTTACTCATAATAGTATAATAAGAAAGATATGTTACGTTGGTACTCGGTTAAGTAAGGTACCGGGTGCCCGTCGCGGCCCATCGGTTTGGGTCGTGACAGCCATCATCGCCAGCAGACTCTGTCATGAAAGAGTACTCCTCACTGTCATCCTTGGTCGCCACTGGGATCTTCTTATCTGGGTTTCCCCATTTGAAGATTGCCTTGATGCCTCTCCACATCTTGATCATCAGCTTGCCCTTCTTCTTGTTCTTTTTCTTCTCTTCCTCAAAGTCGGACTGAAGGGTGGCATGGGCCTTAGCCAGAGTTCTGTATGCTCCCTCCAGTTTAGTCACTAACGCTGCCATCTTCTTCATGTTATCATTTTGGAGTGTCTGAGCATCCAAGTAACTCTGTATGTCTTCCCTGGAGAAGTAAGAGGGCCCAGGCTGTGAGGAGGATGGCACACTAGGAAGCTGTGAAACTAACTCCTTAATTGTCTGAAGCTCGGAGTTAAGAATCATAAATGGCCCCTGAGCAGCTGTCTATGAAGAAGACTCTGAACCGGCGGCTGTGAAGGTCATTTTTCGCTTTTTGCTTTTAATCACACTCCACTCTCCTGTCACTCTCAAAGGATGAAAAAGGTTTGTCCGCTCGTAGCCACCGATCGGTGCTACGGACATCAACCTCTACCCCGGTGCACAACTGTGTGATAAGATAGGGGAATAGCAGGCATGCATATTTGTTGCTCGAGTACTATCTCAAGTACTGTCTCATATCCTGCAGAATGTAGTATCCTACATTCACCGGTGTGCCATCTAAAATGCATGCTATGATCAATGCCCGGGTGTAGGAAACATCAGTCATATTGCCACAAGAAGAGACTCTGTTGTTGAGGATGTATAGCCACATTTTAGCATATGCTGTGAAGTCGGTAGCTTTGAACCCTTTTCTTTTGGTTCCCCATTTTTCTCTCAACTGCAGTGGAAAGAGCTTTGAGACAAGCCACGCTCCATTTTCACAAGTATCATTTTCCCGTATCTGGTCCACCGGAAAGTTGGGAATTCCTAGAGTATCATTGATTCGTTCAATTCCAAACCTTAGTAACTTCCCTCGGATGATTATTTGTGGGCTATCAAATTTGCCTGTCTGAGGTTAGCATAGAATTCACGGACCCGCTCCTCATTGGCTTTGCAAGGAGTGGTGATGAAGCAGGACCATCCCGATGATTCGGGTCGAGCATAGAAGTCTGGAAGCTTTTCTGCCAACTTCTCTTTGTGAATTCCTTTTTCAAGGATAATCTTCTTGTGGACGAGGTCGTCCAAATATCGCCGCTCACACTCAGCGGGCATGAAGCGTGTATCATCATATGGCTCTTAGATCTCTTCTTCGATTTCACTCTGTTGTTCGCTTGTGTTTGCATCCATTTTCAAATATATCACCTACGAAAATTCAACACAATGTCAATTGGGCAGTTGAACCATATTAAGAACTTCAAAACACTGCAATTTAGCCAAAAGTTTGGATCGAACGGGCTCGGGAAGCAACAGTTGCAGAGCTACTGGAATTTGCAGAAATTCCCAGTTTTCGCTTCTACGAAAAAAGAGCCGCAGAGGTGGAGCCGTTTCTGCGAAAAAAATGTCGCTTCTGTGGTGGGACTCGCTTCTGCGTGACCTCTTCCACAAAGCGGTTCCGCTCTTGCGAAGAAAGTCCGCTTCTGCGGTATTCGTCATCTTCTTCACTTTTATCAAAATGTTTGCTTCTTTTTTTCGATTTCCAAACCTATTTTTGGATTGTATTAGTGCAGTAAAAGGTTTATGATTCAATTAAGTCCCATTTGTGATGTAAAGCCACAATATTTCTTTGAAACAATGTGACAAGCATCTTTCGGACAATTTAATTCGACCTCTCTTTGAACAACATTTTGGTACTCAGACTTCCCAAAATGTTTTCACATTACCAGCACACACTACCTACACTCAACCAATTCCTCACTTCCTAAAACAACAAGAATTCAAAAACCAAAAGACGGAAAAAGAAAAATCAAGAAATATTACCTACAAACAATGTCGGATATGGAAATCACATGGGTGATATGAGGAATGGGAAGAGATTACCTGAAGTTTGCAGAAGAGAAGGAGACTACACGAGATGTTCATGAACCCGTTGCTAAGAAATTCGAAATTTTGGGGAGTTAGGGTAGGGGGGACGGTTTTAGTGATGTGTTTAAACAAAAGACCCATTTCTTTCTGTTTTGAAACTAAAAACTTGGACGACTTTCGCTTCTGTGAAAAATTCCCCCTCTTGCGCAACCGCTTAAGCGTGTTATGGGTTGCTTCTGTGAACTGGGCCACTTTTGCAATTGATCTGCCCGCTTCTGCGGTATCGCAGATGTGGAACAGTGGCCGCTTATGCGATTTGTCTGCTTCTGTGGTGCAAAAGTCGCTTCTACGTGACCGCAAAAGCGTTCTTTTTCTCGCAGAAGCAATTTTAGCAGAATTTTGTTGCTAGTTTTCTTCAGCTACTGGTTTGGTCTCTCCGGGTCATACGAACCTGCTCAAATCAACTCCAAAAATTCTCAAACTTGTCAGATTAGTTCAACATAATATTCTAAGCTATTCTAAAAAATAAAATTTCAAAAATGACAAAATATTTGTAAAACGATGGGTTGCTTCCCACCAAGCGCCGCATTTAACGTCGTGGCACGACGCAAACAACATTCCCACTTTTCTTACCACTTCGATTATATGAACTGGGCCCCTAGCTTGGAATCGAGCTTATGACCACGAGCGATGGGGGGTGGTAATTTGATGTTCGAGCCAATGCTTAAAATTTTCATTTTGCACTTCTTGGCTTTCATGTGAGGAATGTCGTTTTGATTTCTTGACTCCTCAAACTGTAAGATGTATGGCCAAAGTTGTTCCTCCTTGCATTCCTTCGTTGATTCATGTGGTTCAACTCCCGTATCACCACACAATTCCAATGTTGAATAATGCTTGGAATGTGACTTTAACCCTTCACCATGCAATTCTTCTATATTGACATCCTCTTTTTCCCCCGGATTAGAGTCAACATCAACCACATTAGCATTTACACCGGTTGACTCCAATTCCATATTTTTGCCGGCATCAACAACACTCATTGAGTTGGTTGGCGGATATTCAATTCTCGACTCCTCAAAGTAAAGCTCACTCTCTTCCTCGGAGTTGGACTCTTCTTGGCTTTCATCCGCACACGAAATTTGTTCGGTATCATAGCGAGCCTCAACCAAAATTTGCATTTGATCCTCTAAAGTACGGATGTGTTCACCATTGTAATTTATGCATTGTTTCAAGTCCTCGAGTATAAAGTTGCGCTTCTCCTCATTTTCAAGAATGGTCTCCAACATGAGCATTATTATCTCATTTTGGGCATTTGAGAATTCTTCTTGGTTTTGATCAATTGCCAAGGCAGGATTTTCATTTTCAATGTCCAAGAAGGATTCTTGGTTTTCATTTTCTTCTGAGGCTTTGATCATTTCATCCATTTGTGAGTGTAACCTTTCAAGTGCTAAACCAATTTGGAGACTAGTCGCCAAAAGATGTTCCAAGGCATTTTCGTCCTTGTTTCCTTCTTCTAGTAAACACTCCAACATGTGCTTGAACTCTCCATTTTGACCATGCTCAAATTCTTCCACCTCCATAACCATATAATTCTCATAAAAAAAAATAGAACCATCATAGTAGGGGCTTGGGGAAGGGAATAAAGAATAAGCACAATCATCCCAATGAACATTTTGGAAGCCACACTTATCACAAATACTCCACTCATGGGTTTGGAATTGTGCGCAAAATCCACCCCCGGGAGAATTTAAACAATTTTGCCATGAGTGTGGTCCTCCACAATAAGGACAAGGATCATCAAAATATGAACAACTACCATCCGACCAATTTTCATTATATGATGCCATTTTTCAAAATTAAGAAAATAAACAAGAAACAAACAGTAAAAATAGACCCAAGGTAAGAAAGATAATTACACAAATATTCACAAGTTTGGACCAAAGCTCTTTCGCTTACTTCTCAAAAAACCTAAATTACGCCAAATTGTTCCCCGGCAACGGCGCCATTTTTGGTGACGTCCAATTCCATCGCTAAAAAGCAATAGACACGGTCGTACGCAATATATTTACCCAACTATGAGTCGGGGTCGAATCCCACAGAGAACAATATGTAGGCGATTAGGAATGCAAGAAAATTATCGCTAGTCGCACTAAGCCAAACACTTAAGATTTTGGGTTTTAGAAAATGTTTATATCTAAATGCAAAAATGTAAACTAACCTAGAAAGGAAATAAAATAATCAATGGCTACAAGTATGAATGCATCGGGAATTACACTCAAGTAACGATCTAATGTATTTCACGATTTTACAAGTATGAGCGAGTTTATGTTAATTAGCCACGGATAATAATTCTTAATTAGCTTCTTCCTAAGACAAACAAGACTTCCTAATTGAATTATCCCTAATCACAATTAGAATATTAAGCACACCCGATAGGCTACAAGTAGTTCAATCCTATCCCTAGGTTTTTTTTTTTTTGGCAAAATATACCACTAGGCATGGTACCTAGTGGCTAATATATATATAAATAAAATAAAAAGTACAAGATCCCAATCCGGGTCCAAAAGCATACAAATAACATAAAAATCAAAATTATGAAAATAAGACAGCTATCATCTATAACATGAAGTCCTAATGCATGTGCCCATAGCTTGTGACTATGGTTGTCTTCTCCTGCCCATTTCAAGTACCATGTAGCACCAATCAAGCTCTCACCAGGTGCCAAGGTATATGGAGTATAGGCAATGAAAAGGTCCATCCATTTGTGCCACAGAACAGAAGCCAAGATTTCCTTCAATCGTTGGCCATATACATTGTATACTGCTATGTCATGTTCAGATTGAATATGTAACCATACTAATACCACTGAAACATGACAGAGCAATATCCAATATATACCAAGCACATAAGTAATCCATATCATGACAGTAGCCGATCGTGAATTCCAAATAGCTAGTATAGTTTCCATGTTGTGATGTAATGCTTTCATGACTGCCCATATTCGATAAAACAGTGTAATCAACACAAGCCAATTGCTGTAACTGACCCTTGGGATGTCCAACAGTAACTCCATTGCCATTCTAATGCAATCTATCCTATCATTGTTGCTGAAGATGCTTCTGCATGCGTGCTTTTCACATTTGAGCTGCAAATATGCTCGCGCCTTTGCTGTACACACTCCCTTCTTGTCGATTATCAAATAACACTCAGGTTGAGCATGAATGCACGCTAATACCACTAAGTAATGACTTAATAATCTCCAGTAAGTGACTGTATATAGCATTAGCATAGTATAAGCTTTTCTCTTCATTAATCCGGTGCTTTTCTTTTGGTAATCCTAACTCTCAGATTAGGAATTTGTGACTTCTCCATGTTGATTAATGTTTTTCCTTCAGCTGGTAGTTCTTGAAATGATTGAAAGTTAATAGTACCTGCAAAAGAAAAAACAAGGTTAGCTAAATAATCCCCGACAGTGTTGCCTTCCCTGAGCACATGTTGAAATATGACATTGTATGTTCTTTTGATGTGCTTGATCTTTCTCACTACTGTCCCTATGCTCCATGGTACCTCCCATTCATCTTCAATCACCTTCTTCATCACCAACGAATCAGTTTCTAAAATCAGAGGATGTAGTTGCTTCTCCACACAATACGACAGACCATACAATATTGCCTTTGCTTCTGCCACTATATTTGTCGTTTCACCTATTACCCTTGCATTGGCAACTAGTAGATCACCTTGATGATCCCTCACACAAAAACCATACGAGCTAGGACCTGGATTCCCTCTCGATGCACCATCGGTGTTGCATTTAAACCAGCCATCATATGGGAGCTGCCATGTAACTCTTCTAGTCACTATAATTGGTTTATAGTTCTCAAAGAATTTGATCATTTCGGGCCATAACATTGGGATCCCAGGGAGCCATGGGTATCTCACCTTTGCCAAATAGTACAGTGTTCTATTTACTTCATGAACAACCCTGCTGTACGACACAAATCCTCCATATTTCATTGTATTCCTTCTCTTCCATATTTCCCAAAGGATAACTGCAGGAGCTGCTTGAAACAAAGGTTTCAACTTGGGACAACATTTTTCATTCCACCATTCCCTTATAACTTGATGTACCTGAACCATGTTGATCACCAATCCTGCAGCCTGACTAAATGAGCTCCACACTTTCTTTGCAGTATCACTAGTTAAGAACAAGTGCTGAAATGAGTCTTCTTTAGGTGATAGGCAGCACCAGCATTTAGATACCACCATATATCCTCCATCCCTCCATACATAATCTGTAGGTATCTTTCTTTTCCAAACTCTCCAGAAGAAGAATGAGATTTTGAAAGGGAGTCCTTTTGTCCATAGCCTTGCATAATCTACAGAAGCTGATTCTTGATGCCTCAAGATCTTCCATGCACTGCTCACAGAAAACTTGCCTGAAGGTGTAGGCATCCACCTTGGAATGTCCCAGTATCCCCCAGTAGTCGTAAATGACACTTCTTCCCTAATGTGATTCCCAATCTCCAATAGGAAAGTTTGATTTAAGAGTGCATCATTCCATTGCCCTTCTGCTCTTAATTCTGCCACCTCTTGAAGTTCCTCATTTATGTGAAACTCTGGAGGAACTACATGATATAATGCTACAAGTCCTGTCCAGTTCTCATGCCATATACTAGTCGATCCCCTATTCATCTCCCATAATATTTCATGCTCCACTTGATCTCTAGCCTCCAACAATTTTCTCCAAACATGTGATCCACCTCTGAATTGAACCACAGTTGGAGATTCTTTCTTGCAATATTTGTTCCACATGTAATTGGACCATAGTGATTTTGATGTCCTGAATCTCCACCACAGCTTTGCAAACATAGATTTGGACACATCAAATAGATATCTAAAACCAATACCCCCCTCCTCCTTTGGCAGACAGAGATTCTGCCACTTTGTCCAATGTCTACTTCTCCCTTCTTCTTTGTCACTCCAGAAAAATCTTGCAAATGTCTTATGAAGATGCTCAATGACATTGTTTTGTGGATCAACTACTGATAATATGTGAGTTGGCATGCTTTGTAATACACTTGATATCAATGTGGCCTTTCCTCCATATGATAATAGCTTCCCTTTCCACGAATGCAATTTTTCCTTAACCTTCTGAATCAAGTCATTATAGTAATTCTTCCTCCTCCTAGTGTGAAATATTGGACATCCTAGGTATGTAAGTGGAAAGTTACCTTTAGAAAATCCAGTGATATTAGCTACTGTAGCCGTCAATTCTGCAGCAATCCGTGAATGGACATAGTAAGAGCTCTTTGCTTTGTTAATCAACTGGCCTGACGCTTTCTCATACAAAGTCAAGACTTCCATAATTTTCTGCAAGGAATATGAATCTGCTGATGCAAATATTATAGTGTCATCTGCATAAGCAACGTGGTTCAGAGGATCAGACCACTTTGGCATCCCAAAACCCCTAAACTGCCTGTCTTCAAACAATTTATTCAAGGATCGAGATAGCACTTCTGCTGTCAGAACAAACAAAGCTGGAGATAGAGGATCTCCCTGCTTCACACCTCTTGTAGAATGAAAAAATCCTGAAGTCTGACCATTCACCATCACTGAATACCAATTATTTGATATCAAATTCCACACCATGTGTATGAAACACTCTGCAAATCCCATCTTCCTCAGTACATGCAGCAGGAACTTCCAAGACACCCTATCATATGCCTTGGCCATATCTAATTTGACCACAACATTTGCTGGTTTGCCTCTTAGTCTAATGTCAGTCACAATTTCCTGTGTCAACAGAATGTTTTCGAAGATACTCCTTCCTTTAACAAATCCAGACTGGTTCAATGAAATTAATGAAGGCAGTATCTTTTCAATCCTATCATGGACTACTCTGGAGAATATTTTGTTGACAAAATTACTTGGGCTGATAGGCCTAAGATCTGAGAAAGCTTGCACATGTGGTTTTTTAGATAGTAGTATTAAATTTGTGTGCGTTATTGATTTGGGAAATGGATGACCTTCAAAGAATAACACAACCAAATTATGAACATCCTGTCCCACGACCTCCCAGCATGTTTGAAAGAAGAAACCTGAGAAACTATCTGGTCCACTCGCACTTTCTCCACTTAATGCAAATACAGCAGCTTCAACCTCTTTGTGGCTTGGTAATCTGCATAGCTCGACATTGTGTTCAGCTGTCACCATTGTAGGAACAATGCTCAAAAGCTCAAAGTTTTCAGCATCTCCCTCATTTGTAAATTGGTTCAGATAGAACTCTACTGCTGCCTGTGCTAGTTTTTCCTGCTCTTCTATCCATGCACCATCACTGTTCATGATTCTCTTTAGCTTCAGCTTTTGTCTTTTTCCATTTACACAATTGTGGAAAAACCTTGTGTTTCTGTCTCCTTCTTCAAACCAGTTCATTCCTGCCTTTTGTTTCCAGAATTGCTCCTCCAAGTTCAAATAATTCTTCAACTCAGCCTGTGCTTGTTGTAACACTATTCTATTTTCAGAGGAAGGATCCTCCTCAAATAGCTTCTCCTTAATTCTCACTACATCTTCTCTAAAAGCCAGCTGTTTGAAAATATCACCATAAGTTAATTTGCTCCATTTTGACAAAGCAACTTTAACTCTTTTCAGTTTCTGTTTAAACATTAAGAATGGATCTCCAATGAAGTCTGCAAACCAATTCTGTTTAACCACCCCTATAAACTCTTCATGTTTTGCCCAAAAGTTCAGAAACTTGAATGGTTTTACAAAGTTCATTGCTTCCTCACCACAAGACATCAATAAAGGAGCATGATCTGACCCTGTCCTTATAAGATGTTCCACCTCAATGGTTGGAAACAGATTCTGAAATGGCATGATCACCAGAATTCTATCAAGTATTTTAAAGATACACTCTGTATTTGGTCTCCCATTCCACCAAGTAAATGGACTACCTTTATAGCCAAGGTCAAACAACCCACATGAGTTAGCACAAAAGGCAAAATCCTCATATTCTGGAGGATATACTGGCAGACCTCCTATCTTCTCTTCTTCTCCCATCACAACATTGAAATCACCCCCAACAAGCCAAGGTAAATCCATATCACTTGCCAGATAATATAGATTATCCCATAATTCTAATCTCTCCAGTGCACAAGCCAAGGTAAATCCATATCACTTGCCAGATAATATAGATTATCCCATAATTCTAATCTCTCCAGTGCACAACACTTGGCATATAAAAATGTCATCATTATGTATTTGCCAAGCTCCCGATGATAAACTCTGATTGTCATTTGTTGTTCAGTGTCTAACAATAGATCCCATTCAACCACAGCATCAAAGAACAACCAAATCTTTCCATTCACATTTGAAATTGCAGCCTCCATGCCTAGTCTCTTTCTATATTTCTGCAGAAACTTCACCTTTTGCATTGGTTCCATAAGTGCAACAATAAAGAAGCCATGCTCCTTCTTCATATTAATAACTCTTTGAAAGGCCTGCTGAGTCTTCACAGACCTTATATTCCATATCAATGTTTTGACATTCATTTAGACACATTGGAGGCTGCCCTTCTGGGCATAATTCTAATATGTGGTTGCAGCTCTTTCTGTTGCTTTTTCTTGCCTTTCTTCCCACTTCTAGCTGTTGATTTAGGAGATAGGTCCCCTTCTCTTGCAATGGCTTTAACATTTTCAGCTATGGATTCATCATCTTCCTCAACTTTAATCTGCAACTGCTGTTCGATTAGGGACTGTTGTATATTATCCGGTAGTTCTTTCTGAGTGATAATATCATGCAACACTTGGTTTGGAGTCGTTAATGGCATATTAAGTTGGATCTGTATAGGAGATCCTGTGCCTGATGAACATGCCACAGGTATGGGCTCTAATACTCCATCATTCCTAGCAATAATTGCCTTTTCTGCTACTTCTGTACATGACACAGCACCATGCTTCTCCATGATTCCCAACTGTTCTTGCATAAGTTTGAATTGAAGCTCATACACAGACCCTAGGTTGGGATTTACTGTAGCGTTGCATGCAGAATTTACTATTCCATTACAATCAGCTCCTTTATCCTGCACTAATTGTGTATTTTACACCTTATCATCATCAGTCTCCCTTACCAGAGCATACACAGGAACCCCATCAACAAATGCCACAATATCTTCAGGGTCACTATGATTTACTGCTCCATTACCTTGTTGTTCAGTCATTTCATGTTGTGTTGGTATTTCTTGTCTTCTCCCATTCTCACTTACTCCATGATCTCTTCCAGTTTGAGCTTCACTATGACTCATCCTACAGTTTGCATTATCATCATTCTTATTATTCCCATTGTTACTGTTTACCACAGTGTCTCCCCTCGTTTCTATAGAATGTCTCCTATTGGTCTCATTTGTATTGCTTCTTGTCACCAATTCTCCTGATCTCTGCTTATGTTTCTCCTCTGCCTCTTCACTCCATAAAGGCTTTATAGAATTGACCTCATGAATATCATCTTTTTGCCCAGAATCCTCATGAGTGTGAGATGGAATTGCTTGGCAGGATCTATTTCTAGCCACATTGCATATCCTTAGTTCTTCCTTACTTGTCCCAAATCTCATGTGCACCCAGTCGATTGTTTGTTCCCTTCTAGCTGCAGCATCATCAGTTGTATGTTCTGACTCCCTCACCATATTTGTCCTTTCCACTGCTTCCTTTTTTATTTTCCTAGCTTCAACTTCTTCCCTGTTAATTTCTCCTTCATCCCCATAATCAACTTTACCTGAATCACCTTCTTCAATAGCAGTAGGATTAACAGAAGGTCCCTGATTATCCTCCAATAGCTTCTGATTGATATTTTCCTTATAAGTTTCGACTTTCTCTAATGCCTTGTCTTTTCCATCTCTTGCACCATCTGTAATTTGCATTATCAGTTGATTATCTTCCTCCACCTCTAAAGCTCCAAATTGGTTCTTTGATATCACCACACCTTCATTAACCATTCCTTTCCCTTTGCTGATTTCATGCTCCTTGTTTTCCTAAATTATGTAGCCTCTTCTGTCTCTATGATACTTGTTTTTTCTTGCTTGCATCCATTCCTGTTTAGCATGATTAGTGACTTGTTTCCCAAGAACTTTTCCACTTGATAACACCTTGGTAGTATTTGCTGCTGTGCCTATAACATCAGACCTCAGAATTACTGATTGTTCCTTCACCTGCTCCTTTCCTTCTCCTGTATTATTCTTGTACAAGTCTGGATGTATTACCCAGCATTCCTGTTCATTATGGCCTTGCTTCTTGCAAGTCTTATAGTATTTAGGCATGTAATCGTACCTAACTTTAATCCATTTAGACTCCTCTGGACCTGTTTCATCAGCTTCTTCGATAATTTTAATTCTTTGTGGCAATGTTGCGAGCAGGTTCACCTCCACCTTTACTTTAGCACAACTAGGTCGTGTGCCATTTTGAGTAGCAAGATCAACGTGTAAAGGCCTACCTACTACACTTGCTAGTGAAAATACAAACTCCTTACCAAAGGAATTAGGAGGGAGATACTGGAAAGAAATCCAAGCAATCGCAATTGGTGTTTCTGCATCCGGAGACCACCATGGACTCCACTTCGTGCATCGCATCTGCCAGTAGTCTCCTTGTGCTTTCAAGTAGAATGCAGGTTTTTATAACAAGTGAGTATAATCTTCCATTATTAATAACTTGATCAAGACATGGGACTCTTCGATCAAACCAACTGAACATGCACCTTCAAGCTCACATTGACTTGGTATCGCTTTCCGCAGTTCTTGAATCACTGGTTTTCCATATGAGAACTTTCTTAGCACTACTAGATTCAATCCCTGTTGTATTATGGATTGTTTTACTTCAGATTTTTTCCAACGAATCAATGGTTCACCATGGAGTATCTCGACAGGTTTCAAACTCACATTTTGAACTTGCACAGGCGCATTTATTGCTTGCGGCTGAAATAACTGTGCGTATGTTTGTATTGCTTGTGGGTTGACGGCTGGTTGTAGGGTTGTTACAGGTTTGAGGGACGACTGCCCAACCTCAGAAGGAGGCTGGGCAGTGGCCAGCGAGGCCATTGTCGTAAAGCTTGATTTTTCTCTCACTAATCACCCAGGCTTTCTCCAGAGCTTCTCTCACTACAATTCATTTGTTTGCTTTAAATTGGAAAATTGTATCCCTAGGTTGAATCTATAAAGTGAGGGTTAACGCCTCACGTTCTTGTTAATTAATCTTTCCCAACCCCAAATTACCTTTCCCAAGATTAATTCGGAGTTAATGGGCGAGTCCTTGGGTTAGCTAATCCCTTTGGAAACATTAAAGAACAAGAATAATTAAAGTAGCAATAACTCACTTCATAAATATATAAAAATTATTCAATACATAAGCACAACAAGGTATTTAATCCACACTTTAAATATGAATATTCCCATAAACAAGATTCAAGTGTTGGAAATAAATACTACACAATTAGATATACAATACAAAGCAAGGAAATGAAGAAATAAACATAAATGGGTAAGAAATCCTTAACCACAAGCTTTAATCTTCAAGACCCAAGTGTGTGTGCAAAACCCTAGCCTCCAAACTTGTTCTCTCTAAGCCAAAGAGTAAAAGATGTTCCAAAAGTAAAGAAAATAAAATGAGAGATGCTGAGAGATAAAGAGAGATTAGGAGAGATACCTCTTGTATCTGTTTGGACGAGTATATAATTGATTTGGGGTAAAAACTTGTGAAATGCCCGTTCTGTCTAGGTCTGATGCACAGTTTTCGCACCTGCGGAAAACACCTCGCAAGTGCGGCTCCGCTTAAGTAGAATTTAACCGCAGAAGCGACAAAGTGCCTTCAATCAACATATCGCAGAAGCGGAAAATAGCCACTGAAGCGACATCGCTGAAGCGCCACAGGAACCGCAGAAGCGGAATGCTCCCCAAGATATGTTCGCAGGGGCAACCTTGCTATCACAGAAGCGGAATTGGCTGATCCTTCGACTATTCACAAAAGCGACCAAAATCCCGCAGAGGCGACATCGCTTCTGCGATCAAACATCCGCAGAAGTGAAATGCCTGGCAGTTTTGCAATGTTTCCTCTCTTTTTAGCTTAATTCCTTGTCACTTCAACCCAAATCACCGACTAGCATCATTTACCTGAAAATATAGCAATAACCACCATAAGAAACCTCTTAAAAGGCATAAAAATCTAAGCAAAAGAGGCTAAAATGAGTGGTAAAATCACCACTCATCAATATGCACCTATCCCCGCTAAGGTATATGGAATAGAGCCAACAAGTGAATTGAAGGGGCCTACCCGATCTGGTTCTCATGTGTCAGATGCATCTGTCTCATCATCCTCGATAGCTTGATTAGCATTGACCTTTATGTTAGATCATTCATTGTTCCAATACATCCCGAAACAATAATGGCATTCCGAGGGAGGCTTTCTCCCTTGATTGATGTTGATGGATGCACTCCTGCTATTGAAGGGAGGAGTCTTAGCTTTGTATGAACTCCAATCTCCCCTACTCTTGCTTGGGCCACCATGTCGAGGATGGTTGGCACTCAACCCCTCTCAGACAGGCAGTTGGGGCATGTCATTCTGAGTTCCTAAATGATAATCGCCAAGGCATTCAGCAGCTTGAATGGCCTTGGGTATGGTGTTTACCCATTGCCTATATAGTTCCTTGCGCGCAGGAGGTTTCAAAACTGCAATAAAGGCAAAACGTTTGTCTTTGTCCCCCATTTTGTGAATATTCAGCGTGAGAGCACAGAATTCACGCACGTACTCCCTCACTGATTTGGTGTGGCAGAGCTCCCGTAGCTTCCTCCTTGCATTGTATTCAATGTTTTCAGGGAAGAACTGTAGCCGTATGGTTGCCCTCAGTTCATCCCATGTCTGGAGGGTATCTTCATCAGCCTTGATGGCTTCGTGTTTAACCCTCCACCAAAGTTTGGCATTGCCTTGTAGATACATGGAAATTGTTTCTACCTATTTGCATTCCTCTAAATGGCCTATGGCATCGAAGTATTGTTCGATGTCGAAGATGAAGTTGTTCACTTCTTTAGCATCCTAGGAACCGTCATATGGTATGGGCCCCGGTATCTTAAGTTTGTATGGAATGGTGCTGGGGTTAGCAACGCCCCTGATCTGATTGGTACCTTCTCGAATAAGGCCCTGTAAGGTAGTATTGACAATGCTGAGCTTGTCTGTCAGGTCGTCTATAGTTTGCGGGATGCAGTTAGTCTGCCTGCCTCCTATTCTCAATGGGCCAAATCGTCAGCATACTCCCGTAGGAGGTCCTCAAATATGCCATGAATATAGTTTTTTTCAATGGCTGCCGCTTGCTTGTCATCCTCAGAGTCACGACCGATGTTTGCAATGTCATTTTTGGTGCCATGGCTAAGTCTTGACACGGCGCCATGGCTAAGCCTAGGCTCTGATACCAAGTATTATGAGGCGCCTTCCTTATCTTCTTTGGAAGGGCAACGTAAGGCTAGGCAACTGATGTTTGTGCGAGTGTCATCCGCCAATGAGGTCCCCGCCTCACGCTAGACTAGAGCGTCAGTGATGTGCGCGAAAACTAGTTGTCGATGGCAATTGCGAAAGCTTGAGAGTGAATTGGGTTTTGAATGATGATGATGATTATTACAAAATGCGGTGTCGAGGGGTGGAGATACAGTACTGAGAATTGATTGCTGAAAATGTTTTGAATGCTATATACGCCCTAATAATACTTAAAATAAATACACCAAAGGTACACGAGAAGCCCTATAAAAGCTGTAGAAGCACAACGAATGAAAATGATGTAAACTAGCCTAAAACAATACAATGAAAAGGACTTAGTTTATTATAATGTACAAACAAGTCAGATGGAAGCAACTTGTTCTTGCGGGACAAGGTCACCATTCGTGATACTGGGGCACGTGCAACACTCATTGTGTTTGTTTGATGTTGGGTGCTGGCACTTGGCATATGGGACAGAGCGTGAGGCGTTGTTGGAATGGGCCTACCATTAGGCGCTGGCGAGGTAGCAGGATGTGCGCACGTGGAATTCTCAAAGCACGTGACACTATTGTTATTGGCCAGCCACTAGGTGCTGGTGAGAGGCATCGTTGGGGCAACAGAAGCATATGCGCACTTGTCTCTCGGCACAGCCCAGACCACGGGGCCGACCATGTTGCTAGGCATTATAATGCTTGCTAGGCCGCCATGGGGCGCAACCAAGGGGTCATGGGACGTGAGTGGAAAGCAGCCCATGACACCTGCCATGTCCTGGAATGTCCTGACCCGTACCGTGGCCATGCCCTGCCATGTCATACGATATGTTTATAAGTCCTAAAATGTGCCATGACCATGTCTTGACGCGTCTTGACACGTGCCATGCCCACTTCCTACAATGTCCTGACACGTCCTGTGGCCACGTCCTGTAATATCCTAACACATTCGGACCTGTGTCATGGCCACGCCCTGCCATGTCATGTGACGTCCTAACACATCTGAAACGTGTAATGGCCATGTCCTGACCCATGCAATGTCCATGTCCTGCCATGTCCTGATACGTCCTACGACGTCCTGACGCATCATGACCCGTGCCATGGCCTCGCCCTGCCATGACCTGTGATGTCCTGAGATGTCCTGATACGTGCCATGGCCATGAGCTAACATGTCCTGACCCATGCCATGCCCACGTCCTGCCATGTCCTCACACGTCATCTGCCCACGTCCTACAATGTCCTAACACATCCTAACCCATGCCATGGCCATGTCTTGAAACGTCCTGACCCGTGCCATCCCCACATCGTGTCATATCCTATAATATGCTGACATGTCCTGTGATGTCTTGACCCGTGGCTTCTCCACACCCTGCCATGTCCTGCGACGTCCTGACACGTGCCATGGCTATTTACTGACACATCCTAACCCGTTGCAGGCCCTAGTTGTCATGTCCTGCGACGTCCTGACACATCCTGTGGCTACGCCTTATGACATCCTAACCCGTGCCATGGCCATGCCTGCCACGTCCTGCAATATCCTAACACGTGCTAATACGTGCCATGTCCATGTCCTGACACGCCATGACTCATGCCATGCCCACGTCCTGCCATATCCTGACATGTCACATGGCCACGTCCTATGAAATCTTGACCCGTGCCATGTCCACGCCTTGCCATGTCGTGTGACGTCCTGACACGTCCTGAAACATGTCATGGCCATGTCTTGACACATCCTGACTCGTCCCATGCCGACGACCTACCATGTCCTGTGACGTCCTAAATCGTCCTAATCCTTGCCATGGCCACGTGCTGCCATTTCCTGCGATGTCCTCACACGTCCTTAAACTTGCCTTGGACATGTCCTAAAACATCCTGACCCGTGTTATGCCCACGTCCTTCCATGTCCTACGATGTCCTGACACGTCCTGTGGCCACATCCTGTATTGTCCTAACACTTCGTCACCCATGCCATTGCCATACCCCGCCATGTCCTGCGACATCCTCACATATCCTGAAACGTTCCATGGCCATGTCTTGAAAAATCCTGACTCGTGCCATGCCTACGTCCTGCCAAGTCCTACGAGGTCCTGGCACGTCCTGTGGTCACATTCTGCTATGTCCTGAGACATCCTAACCCATGCCATGGCCATGCCCAGCTATGTCTTGCGACGTCCTGACACATCCTGAAATGTGACATGGCTATGTCCTGACACGTCCTGACCCGTGCCATGCCCATGTCTTGCGACGTCCTAACATATACTATGGCCACATCCTATAATGTCCTAATATTTCCTGACCCGTGCCATGGCCACACCTTTCCATGTCCTGTGATGTCCTGACATGTCCTAAAACGTGCCATGGCCATGTCATAAGACATCTTGGCCCGTGCCATGCCCACGCTCTTCCGTGTCTTGACACGTCTTGTGGCCACATGTTACTACATCCTATCACGGCCTGACCCATGCCATGGCCACGCCCTGCCATGTCCTGCAATGCCCTGACATTGCAGGACATTTCCTGCGATGTCCTCACAAGTCCTTAAACTTGCCTTGGACATGTCCTAAAACATCCTTACCCGTGTTATGCCCACGTCCTTCCATGTCCTACGATGTCCTGACACGTCCTGTGGCCACATCCTGTATTGTCCTGACACTTCGTCACCCATGCCATTGCCATACCCCGCCATGTCCTGCGACATCCTCACATATCCTGAAACGTTCCATGGCCATGTCTTGAAAAATCCTGACTCGTGCCATGCCTACGTCCTGCCAAGTCCTACGAGGTCCTGGCACGTCCTGTGGTCACATTCTGCTATGTCCTGAGACATCCTAACCCATGCCATGGCCATGCCCAGCTATGTCTTGCGACGTCCTGACACATCCTGAAATGTGACATGGCTATGTCCTGACACGTCCTGACCCGTGCCATGCCCATGTCTTGCGACGTCCTAACATATACTATGGCCACATCCTATAATGTCCTAATATGTCCTAACCCGTGCCATGGCCACACCTTTCCATGTCCTGTGATGTCCTGACATGTCCTAAAACGTGCCATGGCCATGTCATAAGACATCTTGGCCCGTGCCATGCCCACTCTCTTCCGTGTCTTGACACGTCTTGTGGCCACATGTTACTACATCCTATCACGGCCTGACCCATGCCATGGCCACGCCCTGCCATGTCCTGCAATGCCCTGACATGTCCTAAAATATGCCATGGCCATGTCCTGACACGTCATGATCCGTGCCATACCCACGTTCTGCTATGTGTTGCAACATCCTGACATGTCTTATGGCCACATCATTTTATGTTCTGACACGTCCTGACTCGTTCCATGGCCATGTAGTGTCATGTCCTGCAACGTCCTAACAAATCCAAAAATATGCCATGGCCATGTCCTGGGACATCCTGACCCGTGCCATGCCCACGTACTGCCATTTCCTACGACGTCCTGACACATCTTGTGGCCACATCGTGACCCGTGCCACGGCTATACCCTGCCATGTCTTGTGACATCTTGACAAATCCTGAATTATGCCATGGTTATGTCCTGACACATCTTAACCCGTGCCATGCCCATGTCCTGCAAAGTCCTGTGACGTCCTCACACATCATGTAGCCACATCCTGCAATGTCCAAACACGTCCTGACCTATGCCATGACCACACCCTGCCTTGTCCTGCAATGTCCTAACATGTTCTAAAACTAGCCATGGCCATGTCCTAATACGTCCTAACCGGTGCCATACCCATGTCCTGCCATGTCCTTATACGTCCTATGGCCACATCCAGCAATGTCCTGACACATCCTGGCCCATGTCCTACGATGTCCTGACACGTCCTGACACAAGCCATGGCCATGTGCTGACACGTCCTGACCCATGCCATACCTACATCCTGCCATGTCCTGCCACGTCTTGTGGCCACGTCCTGACCCATGTCATGCCCACGTCCTGCTGTGTCCCGTAACGTCCTAACACGTCCTGACCTGTGCCATGGCCATGTCCTGCCACATCATGCGATGTCTTGACAAATCCTGAAACATGCCATGGCCATGTCCTTAATGTCCTAACTTGTTCCATGCCCACGTCCTGCCATGTCCTTCGATGTCCTAACACGTCATGTGGCCATGTCCTAAAATGTCGTTACATATCCTGACCCGTGCCATGGCCATGCCCTGCCATGTCATAAAACGTCCTGACACGTACTGAAATGTGCCATGGCCATGTCCTGACATGTCCTGACCCTTGCCATGCCCACGTCTTGCCATGTCCTGACACCTCTTGTGGTCACGTCCTACGATGTCCTGACACATCTTGACCCGTGCCATGGCCATATCTTGACACGTCCAGACCCATGCCATGCCTACGTCCTAACATGTCATGTGACGTCCTGACACATCTTGACCCCAGCCATGGCCATGCCCGGCCATGTCCTGCAACGTCCTGACACATATTGAAATGTTCCATGGCCATGTCCTGAATGTCCTAACGCGTGCAATGCCCAAATCCTACCATGTCCTAACACGTCCGGTGGCCATGTCCTACAATGTCCTTACACGTCCTGACCCATGCCATGGCCATGTCATGGGACTTCTTGACATGTCCTGAAATGTTCTACGACCATGTCCTAACACGTCCTGACACGTGCCATGCCCACGTCCTGCAAGTCCTGACACGTCCTATAGCCACGTCTTGCGACAAACTAATACGTCCTGACCCATACTATGTCCATGTCTTGACACGTCCTGACCTGTGCCATGCCAACATACTGCCATGTTTTTCAATGTCCTAACACGTCCTACAACATCCTGACACGTCCTGACATGTGCTATGTCCATGCCCTACCATGTCCTACGACGTCCTGACACGTCCAGAAATGTTCCATGGCCATATCATGAATGTCCTAATCCGTGCCCTGCCGACATCCTGCCATGTCCAGTGACATCCTAACACCTCTTATAGCCATGTCCTACAGTTTCCTAACAGATCCTGACCCGTACCATGCCCACGCCCAGCCATGTCCTATAATGTCACGACATGTCCTGAAACGTCTCACGACCATGTCCTGACACATCGTGACTCGTTCCATGCCCATGTCCTACCATATCCTAATATGTCCTATGGCCACATCCTGACCCGTAGCATGGTAACGCCCTGCCATGTCCTATGATGTCATGACACATCTTGAAACATGCCATGGCTATGTCGTGAATGTTCAAACTCGTGCCATGCCCACATCGTGCCATGTCCTACGGCATCCTAATACCTCATATGTCTATATCCTGTAATGTCCTTACACGACCTAACTGGTGCCATGGCCACGCCCTTCCATGTCCTACGACGTCATGACACGTTTTGAAACATGTCACAGCTATGTCCTGATATATCCTGATCCGTGCAATGCCCACGTACTTCCATGTCCGGGCACGTCTTGTGGCCACATCTTGTGACATCCTGGCACATGACATAGCTACACCATGCCATGTCATGTGCCATCCGGACATGTGTTATGGCCATGTGTTGACACGTCCTAACCCATGCCTTGCCAACGTCCTGACATGTCCTGTGGTCACGTCCTAATACATCCTGACCCGTGCTATGGCCAAGTTTTGACACGTTCTAACCTGTGCCACGCCCACATACTACTATAACCTATGGTGTCCTAACACATCCTGTAGCAACGTCTTGCAACATCTTGACATGTCATGACCCGTTCCTGGGCTATGCCCTACCATGTCGTACAACATCTTGACACGTGCCATGGCTATATCCTAACACATTTTGACTCGTGCCATGCCCACGTCCTGCCAAGTCCTGCTGCGTCCTAACACATCCTGTGGCCACGTCTTGCAATGTCCTGAGACGTCCTAACTTGTGCCATGGCTATGCGCTTCCATGTCCTGCAACATCCTTAAACGTCCAGAATCATGCCATGGACATGTCCAAACACGTCCAGACCGTGCCATGGCCCAGCCCTGCCATGTCCTCCCACATCCCGACACATCCAGAAACGTGCCATGGTCATGTCCTAACATGTTCGGACTCATTCCATGCCCACGACCTACAATGTCCTGCGACGTCCTAACATGTCATGTGGCTACATCCTGTAATTTCCTGACACATCTTGACCCGTTCCATGGCCACGTCCTACCATGTGCTGCGATGTCCTAACACATCCTTTGGCCACGTCCTGATTTTTTCTGACACTTCTTGACCCATGTCATGGCCACGCTTTGCCATGTCCTACGACGTCCTAACCCGTGCCATGGCCATACCCTGCCATGTCCTGCGACATCCTGACATGTCCTGTAATGTGCCATGGCCATGTCCTAACGTGTCGTAACCAGTGACATGCCCACGTCCTGCCATGTTCTGACATGTTAGGTAGCCACGTCCTGCGATGTCCTGACATGTCATGGCCCGTGCCATGGCCATGCCCTGCCATGTCCTTCGACATCCTGACACATCCTGAATGTCCTAAACCATGCCATGCCCACATCTTACCAATTCCTTCGACATCCTAACATGACTTGTGACAATGTCCTGACCCGTGCCATGGCCATTTCTTGACACGTCCTGACCCGTGCCATGCCCACGTCCTTCCATGTCTAGTGATATCCTGACACATCGTGTAGCAACATCCTACTCAAGACACATTTTGAAATGTGCCATGGACATGCCCTGACATGTCCTTACCCATGAAATGCCCACGTCCAGCCATGTCCTGCGACGTCCTGACACGACCTATGGCCACGTTCTGCAACATCATGACACATGCTGACCTGTGCCATAGCCACACCCTAGCATATCCTATGATGTCCCGACACTTCCTGACCCATGCCATGGCCATGTCTTGACACGTCCTAACATGTGCTATGCTCATATCCTGCTATGTCTTACGACATCCTGACATGTCTTGACCCATGCCATGGCTACGTCGTCCCATATCCTGCAATGTCCTGATACATCCGGACACGTGATATGGCTGTGTCCTGTCACATCCTGACAATGTCCTGACCCGTGCCATGGCCATTTCTTGACACGTCCTGACCCGTGCCATGCCCACGTCCTTCCATGTCTAGTGATATCCTGACACATCGTGTAGCAACATCCTACTCAAGACACATTTTGAAATGTGCCATGGACATGCCCTGACATGTCCTTACCCATGAAATGCCCACGTCCAGCCATGTCCTGCGACGTCCTGACACGACCTATGGCCACGTTCTGCAACATCATGACACATGCTGACCTGTGCCATAGCCACACCCTAGCATATCCTATGATGTCCCGACACTTCCTGACCCATGCCATGGCCATGTCTTGACACGTCCTAACATGTGCTATGCTCATATCCTGCTATGTCTTACGACATCCTGACATGTCTTGACCCATGCCATGGCTACGTCGTCCCATATCCTGCAATGTCCTGATACATCCGGACACGTGATATGGCTGTGTCCTGACACATCCTGACACGTGCCATGCCTTTGTCCTACCATGTCATGCGATGTCCTGACATATCTTGTGGCTACGTCCTATGACGTCCTGACCCATACCATGGCCATGCGCTGCCATGTCCTGAAACGTGCCATGGCCATTACCTGACATGTCCTGACCCGTGCCATGCCCATATCCTACCATGTCCTAAAACATTTTGTGGCCATGTCTTACGAAATCATGATACGTCCTAAAATGTGCCATGGCTATGTACTGACATGTCCTGACCCGTTCCATGCCCACGCCCTGCCATGTCCTAACAAGTCAGGTGGCCATGTCTTGCAACATCCTAACATGTCCTACCCCGTGCCATGGCCACTTCCTGCCATGTCTTGCGATGTCCTGAGATGTCTTGAAACGTGCCATGGCTATGTCTTAACAAGTCCTAATTCGTGCCATGCCAATGTCCTGCCATGTATTGCGACGTCTTGACATGTCATGTGTCCACGTCCTGCACTATCCTCACACGTCATGACATATGCCATGGCCGAGCACTGCCATATCCTGCAACGTCTTGACACATCCTGAAACGTGCAATGGGAATGTACTAATATATCCTAACCCGTGCCATGCCTACGTCCTACCATGTCCTGACATGTCTTGTGGCCACATCCTATGACATCGTGACTCGTGCCATGCCCATGCCCTACCATGTCATGCGACGTCCAGACATGTCCTAACATGTGCCATGGCAATGTGCTGACACGTCCTGACCTGTGCCATGCCCACGTCTTTCCATGTTTTGACACGTCCTGTGGCCACATCCTGCAACATCCCGAAACATTCCATGGCCAAATCCTCACATGTACTTACATGTCCTAAAACTTATTAACCCATGCCATGGCCACGCTCTGGCATGTCCTGTGACATCATCACATGCACTGAAATGTGCCATGCCCATCTTCTGATACATCCTGCGATGTTCTGATAAGTCTTGTGGCCACGTCGTTCAATGTCCAGACATGTCCTAACCCATGTCATGGCTATGCCTTACCATGTCCTATGACATCATCACATGTCCTGAAACGTGCCATAGCCATGTCCTGTCGTGTCCTGACCTGTGCCATGCCCACATCCTGCCATGTCCTAACACGTCCTGTAGCCACGTCCTACGATGTCCTGATACGTCCAGACATGTGCCATGGCCACACCCTTTCATGTCCTGTAATGTTCGGACACGTGAAATGTCCATGTGCTAACATGCCCTAACCTGTGCCCTGTCCTGCCATGTCCACACACGTCCTATGGCCATGTCCTACGATGTCCTAACACGTCCTGACACGTGCCATGGCCATGTCCTAACATGTCCTGACCCGTGCCATGCCCTTGTCCTTCCATGTCATGCAATGTCATAACACATCTTATGGCCACATCCTGCAACATCTTTACCCGTGCCATGGCCACGCCCTTTCATGTTCTGTAGTATCCTGACATGCCCTGAAACGTGCCATGGCCATGACCTGACATGTCATGACCCGTGCCATGCCCACGTCCTGACACGTCGTATGGCCACGTCCTACGGCATCCTAATACGTCCTAACATGTGCCATGGCCACACACTACCATGTCCTACAACATCCTGACACATCCTGAAATGTGCGATGGCCATATCCTAACACGTTGTGACATGTCCCATGCAGACATCCTGCAATGTCCTGCGATGTCTTGAGACATCCTATGGCAACATCCTGCAACTTCCTGGCACGCCCTGACCCGTGCCATGTCCACTACCTAGCATGGCCTGCAACGTCCTGACACGTCCAAAAACTTTACATGGCCATGTCCAGACACGTCCGGACCAATGACATGCCCAAATCCTACCATGTCCTACGACGTCCTAACACATCATTTGGCCATACCCTGCGATGTCCTGACCCATGCCATGGCCATATCTTGACACGTCCTGACCCGTGTCATGCCCTTGTCTTGCCATGTCCTGCGACATCCTCAAATGTCCTGTTGCCATGTCCTGTGACATCCTGACACATCTTCACCCATGCTATGGCCATGCCCTATCCTGCAACATCCTAACACGTCCTGACACCTGCCATGGCCATGTCCTGACACGTCCTAACCCTGTCCATGCCATTGTCTTGCCATTCTATGTGATGTCCTGACACATCCTGTGGCTATGTTCTCTGACATCCTAACTCGTGCCATGGCCACACCCTGCCATGTCCTGAAACATGCCATGGCCATGTCGTGACACGTCCCGACCCGTGCCATGCCTGCGTCCTGCCATGTCTTGACACGTCTTATGGCCATGTCTTGGGACGTCCTGACCCGTGCCATGGCCATGGCCTGCCATGTCCTATGACATCATGACACGTCATAAAACATGCCATGGCCATTTCATGACACATCCCTACACGTGCCATAGCCACGCCTTGTCCTGCGACATCCTGACACATGCCATTGCCATGTCCTGACATATCTTGACCCTGTCCACGCCCTTGTCCTGCCATTTCCTATGACGTCCTAACATATCTTGTGGCCACGTCCTGCAATATCCCAACCTGTTCGATGGCCATGCCTTGCCATGTACTGAAATGTGCCATAGCCGAGCCCTAACATGTCCTGACCCGTGCCATGCCCACGTTCTCCCATGTTGTGACACATCTTGTGGCCACATCCTGAGATATCCTAACTCGTGCCATGGCCATGCCCTGCCATGTCTTGTGACGTCCTAACACGTCCTAAAACATGCCATGGCCATGTCGTGACATGTGCCTTACCCATGTCCTACCATTTCATGCGACATCTTGAAACGTCCTATGGCCATGTCCTACAATGTACGTGCACATCCTGATCCGTGCTATGGACACACCTTACCATATCTCGCGATGTCTTGACACATCATAAAATGTGCCATGGCCTTGTCCTGACACATCCTGACCTGTGCCATGCCCACATCCTCAAGGTCTTGACATGTCGTGTAGCCACATCCAGTGACGTCCTAACACATCCTGATTCGTCCCATGTCCACGCCCCGCCTTCTCCTGAAAACGTCCTAACACGTCCTGACACATACCATGGCCATGTGCTGACACGTCCTGACCCATGCCATGCCTACATCCTGCCATATCCTGACTCGTCATATGGACACGTCCTGCGACATCCTAACCATTTCCAAAGCCATGACTTGAAACATCCTGACTTGTTCCATGCCCCCATCGTTTCATGTCATGTGACATCCTGACACATCCTGTAGCCACGTCTTGCAATGTCATGACACTTCCTGTCCCGTACCTTGGACACGCCATGTCATGTTCTATGACGTCCAGACACGTCATGGCACGTGCCATGGCCATCTCATGACATGTCCTAACCAGTCCCATGCCATTGTCCTGCCATGTCTTGCGACGTCCTAACATATTCTGTGGACATGGCCTGCATCGTCCTGACACGTGCCTTGCCCATGTCCTACTATGTCCTACGACGTCCTCACACATCCTACAATGTCTTGGCACGTCCTTATCTATGCCATGGCCACGTCCTGCCATATCCCACAACGTCCTGACATGTCCTGAAACATGCCATATCCATATCCTAACTCATCCTGACTCGGGCCATGCCTACGTACTCGAGGACTTGACACGTCATGTAGCCAAGTCCTGCAACGTCCTGACACGTCTTGACTCATGTCATGGCTATGCCCTTCTATGTCCTAAGATGTCCTGACACATCCTGAAATGTGTAATGGCCATGTGCTGACACATCTTAACTCGTGTTATGCCCATGTCCTATCATGTCCTCAAACGTCCTATGGCCATGTGTTGTGACGTCCTGACACGTCTTGACCCGTGCCATTGCCACGCCCTGCCATGACCTACGATGTCCTGACAAGTACTGACACGTGCCACGGCCATGTGCTGACATGTCCTAACACAGGCCATGCCCACGTCCTGCCATGTCCTGACACATTCTGTGGCTATGTCCTGCGGCGTCTTATTACATCCTGACTCGTGCCATGACCATGACTTGACACGTCCTGACCCGTACCATGCCCATGTCCTACTATGTGTTGCATCATGCAAACACATCCTATAGCCATGTCCTATGACATTCTAAACTATGGCTTGGCCACATCCTACCATGTCATGCGATGTCCAGACACATGCCATTGCTATGTCCTGACATATCTTAACCCGTGCCATGCCCTAGACCTATCATGTCATGCGACGTCCTAACAGATCCTGTGGCCACGTCCTGTGATGTCCTGACCCATGCCATGGCCATGCCTTCCATGTCCTACGGCATCCTGACACGTGCTGAAATGTGCTAGGGCCATGTCTTGACACATCCCGACCCGTGCCATGCCCACATCCTGCCATATCCTGACACATCCTATGGCCACGTCCTACGATGTCCAGTGATGTCCTAATATATCCTGAAATGTGTCATGCTATATCGTGACATGTCCTGACACGTGCTATGCTTATGTCTTACCATGTCCAATGACGTCCTAAAACATCTTGTGGCCACATCCTGCAATGTCCTTACACCTCGTGACTCGTGCCATGGCCACGCCCTTCCATGTCCAATGATGTCTTGACACATCCTGTCGCCACGTCCTACAACGTCTTGACATGTCCAGACTCGTGCCATGGCCAAATCCTACCATGTCATGCGATATCAAAACCCGTCCTGTGCCCATATTCTGTAATTTCTTGACACGTCATGTGGCCACGTCCTGCAATGTCCTGACACGTCTTGTGGCCACATCCTGCGATGTCCTGACTCTTGCCATGGCCACACCATGCCATGTCCACATCCTGAAACATGCCATGGCCATGTCCAAAATGTCCTAACTCGTGCCATGCCCACATCCTGCCATGACTTGTGAGGTCCTAACACCTTATGTGGCCACGTCCTACAATGTCCTGACATGACCTGACCCGTGCCATGGCCATGTCCTTCCATGTCCTTCGATGTGCTGAAATGTCCTGAAACGTGTCATGGCCATGTCCTGACATGTCCGGACCTGTGTCACGCCCATGTCCTGCCATGTCATGACACATCCTATGGCCACGACTTGTAATGTCCTGACACATCCTGACCCGTGCCATATCTACACCCTGCCATGTCTTGCGACGTCCTGACACGTGCCATGGCCATGTGCTGGCCAGTTCCATTCCTACATCCTGCAATGTCCTGACAAGTCCTATGGCCACGTCCTGCAACATCCTGACATGTCCTCACCCATGCCATGGCCATGTGCAGCCATGTCATGTGACATCCTGACACATCCTGAAATGTGCCATGGCCATGTCCTAACACATCCTCATTCGTGCCATGCCCATATCCTGCGATGTCCTGCGACGTCCTAACATGCCTTGTGGCCACGTTTTGAAATCTCCTGAAACATCTTAAACCATGCCATGTCCACATCCTACCATGTCCTGCAACATGTTGACATGTCTTGAAACGTGCCATGGCCATGTCCTGAATGTCCTAACCCATGCCATGCCACATCCTTCCATATCATGCGATATCCTAACACATCCTATGGCCACGTCTTGCAATGTCCTGACACGTCATGACCCGTGACATGGCTGATACGTCCTGAAACATGTCGTGGCCATGTACTGACACGTCCTGACCCGTACCATGCCCACATCCTGCCATGTCCTAACACATCATGTGGCCACATCTTGTAACGTTTTGACCCGTGCCATAGTTACACCCTGCCATGTCCTGCAATATCCTGACACATGTTATGGCTATATTCTGACACATCTTGACCCGTTCCATGCCCACGTCCTGCCATGTCCTGACACGTCCTGTGGCCACGTCCTGACACATCGTCACTCGTTCCATTTCCATGCCCTGCCATGTCTTTTGACATCCTGACACGTCCTGAAATGTGCCATGGCCATGTCTTGACTCGTCCTGACCCTTACCACGCCCATCTACTGCCATGTCCTGCGACGTCCTTACACGTCCTATAGCCATATCCTACGACATCTTGATACGTCTTGACTTGTAACTTGGCCATGACCTACCATGTCATTCAACGTCCTTACACGTGCCATGGCCATTTCCTAACACGTCCTGGCCCATGTCATGCCCTTGTCCTGCCATGTCCTGCGACATTCTAACATATCCTGTGGCCACATCCCGTGACGTCCTGACCCCTGCCATGTCCTACGACATCCCGACATATTCTAAAATGTGCAATGGCCATGTCCTGACACGTCCTGACTCAAGCAATGCCCACATTCTGCCATGTCCTGACATATCTTGAAACATGCCAAGGCCTTGTTCTGATACGTCCTGACCGAGCCATGCCCATGTCCTGCCATGTCCTGACACATCCTGTGGCCATATCATGCAACGTCCTGACATATCCTAACCCATGCCATGCCTACATACTACCATGTCCTGCAACGTCCTAACACTTCTTCTGTCCATGTCTTGTAATGTCCTGACACGTCCTGACCCATAACATGGCAACGCCCTGACATGTTATGCGAAATCCTAAAACGTGCCATGGCCTCTTGACACATCCTGACATGTGCCTTGACCACGTCCTGCAATGTCATGACACGTCTTGTAGCCACGTCCTGCAACGTCTTAACACATCCTGACCCTTTCCATGGCCACGCCCTTCCATGACATGTAACATCCTGACACGTCCGGACATAAGCCATGGCCATATGCTGACACGTCCTGACCCGTGCCATTTCCACGCCCTGCCATGTCCTAACACATCCTGTGGACATATTCTGTGTGATATCCTGACATGTCTTGACCCATGCCATGGCCATGTCTTGACACGTCCCGACTCGTGTCATGCCCATGTCCCGCTATGTCCTACGACATGCTGACACATCCTGTAGCCACGTCCTACGACGTCCTGACCCGTATCTTGGCTATGCCCAGCCATGTCTTGCAATGTCGTGACATGTGCCATGGCTATGTCCGGACACATCCAAACCCATGCCTCCCTTATCCTGCCATATCATGCGACATCCTGACACATCATGTGGCCATGACCAATCACGTCCTGAGCCGTTCCATGTCCACTCCATTCCATATCCTACGACATCCTGACACATGCTGAAATGTGCCATGGCCATGTCCTGACACGTCCTCACCCGTGCCATGCCCACGTCCTGCCATATCCTTACACTTCGTGTATCCACATCCTATTACGTCCTGACATGCCTGACCCTTGCCGTGGCCATGCCTTGCCATGTCCTACGATGTCCTGACATATCTTGAAACGTGTCATGTCCATGTCCTAGAACATCTTGACCCGTGCCATACCCATGTCCTGCCATATCCTGCAATATCCTAACATTTCATATGGCCACGTCCTATGACGTCCTGACTCATCATGACCCGTTCCATGGCCATGCGTTGCCATGACCTATGATATATTTACATGTCCTAACACGTGCCATGGCCATGTGCTGACATGTTCTGACTCATGCCATGCCCACATCCTTCCATGTCCTGACACGTCCTGTGGCTACGTCTTGTGGCATCCTGAAATGTCCTGACCTGTGCCATTGCCATGTCTTGACACGTCCTGACCCATGCCATGCCAACATCCTGCTGTGGACTACAACGTGCTAACACATCCTATAGACAAGTCCTGAGATGTCCTCACACGTCTTGACCCGTGGCTTGGCCATGTCTTGCCATGTCCTGCGACGTCCTGACATATGCCATGGCCATGTCCTGACACGTCCGGGCTCGTGCCATGCCCTAATCCTACCATGTCCTGCAATGACCGGACATATCATGTGTCCACATCCTATGATGTCCTGACCCGTGCCATGGCCATGCCTGCCATGTCCTGCGATATCCTGACACGTGCTGATACGTGCCATGGCCATGTCCTAACACGTCCTGACCCATGCCATGCCCACGCCCTTCCATATCCTGACACGTCCTGTGGCCACATACTACGACATCCTAACACATCCTGACCCGTGCCATGGCTACGCCCTACCATGTCCTGGAATGTCCTGACACATCCTAAAACGTACGTCCTGCCATGTCCTACCATGTCCTAATACATCCTGTGGCCACATCCTGCAATCTCCTTACACGTCCTGACCTATATTATGGCCACGCCCTGCCATGTCTTATGACGTCTCCTGTGGCCACATTTTGCTATGTCTTGACACGTCCTAACCCTTGCCGTGGAAATGGCCTTGCATGTCCTGTGATGTCCTAACCTGTGTCGTTTCCACACACTGACATGTCCTACGACATCCCGATATGTCTTGAAACATGCCATGGAAATGTCCTGACACATCATAACCTATGCAATGCCCACGTCCTACCCTAAATTGACTCATCCTATGGCCACGTGTTGCGATGTCCTGACATGTCTTAAAATGTGCAATGGACATGTCCTGGCACATCATGACCCGTGCCATGCCCATATCCTACAATGTCTTGACACGTCTTATGGCCATATCCTGCGACGTCCTAACCCATGCTATGGCCACGCCCTACCATGACCTGCACTGTCCTGACACTTCCTAACACATGCCATAGCAAAGTGCTAACACATCCTAACCCGTGCCATGCCCTTGTCCTCCCATGTCTTGACACGTCTTGTGGCCATGTCCTATGACGTCCTGACCCGTTCCATGGCTATGTCTTGACACGTCCTAACCCGTGCCAAGCCCATGTCCTGCCATGTCCTGCAACGTGCTGACATGTCCTATAGCCATGTCCTATGATGTCCTAAACCGTTGTTTGGCCACGCCTTGCCATGTCATGCGACATCCAGACACATGCCATGGCAACATCCTGACACGTCCTGACCCGTGCCATGCCCTAGTCCTATCAGCTCCTACGACATCCTGACACAACATGTGGCCACATCTTGTGACGTCCTGACCCATGCCATGGCCATGCCTGCTATGTCCTCTGGCATCGTAACACGTGATGAATCGTGCTATGGTTATATCCTGACACGTCCTGACCCGTGCCATGCCCAAGTCCAGCCATATCCTGACACGTCGTGTGGTCACGTCCTATGACGTCCTAAGACGTCCTGACTCGTGCCATGGAAATGCCCTGCTATGTCCTGGGACGTCTTGACATGTCCTGAAATGTGTCATGGCCATGTCGTGACACGTCCTGACCCGAGCCATGCCCACGTCCTGCCATGTCTTACGACATCCTAAAACATCCCGTGGCCACGTCCTGTAATATCCTTACACGTCCTACCTCGTCCCATGGCTACACCCTTCCATGTCTAATGACGTCTTGACACATCCTGTGGCCACGTCCTGCAATGTCTTGACACGTCTTGACCAGTGCCATGGCCACGTCCTGCCATGTCCTTCGACATCCTAACACATCATTGCCCATATTCTACAATGTCTTGACATGTCCTGTGGCCACGTCCCACAATGTCCTAACACGTCTAGTGGCCATGTCATGCGATTTCCTGAAACATCTTGACCCGTGCCATGGACACGCCCTACCATGTCCTGTGACATCCTGGATATCCTGAAATGTGCCATGGCCATGTCCTGAATGTCCTAACCTGTGCCATGCCCACATCGTGCCATGTCCTATGACGTCCTAACACCTCATGTGGCCACATCCTGCAATGTCTTGACACATCCTGACTCGTTCCTTGGCCATGCCCTGCTATTTCCTATGACTTCCTAACACATCCTGAAATGTCTAATGGCCATGTCCTAACACGTCCTGACCCATGCTATGCCCACACCCTGCCATGTCCTGACACTTCCTATGGCCACGTCTTGCGACGTCCTAACACATTCTGACTTGTGCCATAGCTACACCATGCCATGTTTTACGACATCCTAACACGTGCTATGGCCATGTGCTGACCCGTCCTGACCCATTTCATGCCCACGTCCTGACATGTTCTGATAAGTCATGTGGACACATCCTCCGACATCCTGACACATCCTCACCCATGCCATGGTCGTGCCTTGCCATGCATTATGATGTCCTCACATGTCTTGAAATGTGCCATGGCCATATCATGACACGTCCTGACCCATTCCATGCCCACGTCCTGCCATATCCTGCGACGTCCTGACATGGTTTGTGGCCACGTTTTGCAATGTCCTGACACATCTTGACACGTGCCATGGCCATATACTACCACGTCCTACAACATCCTGACACATCCTGAAAAGTGCCATGGACATGTCCTAAATGTCCTAAGCCGTGCCATGCCACATCCCGAAACGTGTCATGGCCATGTCCTGACACGTCCTGACTCAAGCAATGCCCACATTCTGCCATGTCCTGACATATCTTGAAACATGCCAAGGCCTTGTTCTGATACGTCCTGACCGAGCCATGCCCATGTCCTGCCATGTCCTGACACATCCTGTGGCCATATCATGCAACGTCCTGACATATCCTAACCCATGCCATGCCTACATACTACCATGTCCTGCAACGTCCTAACACTTCTTCTGTCCATGTCTTGTAATGTCCTTACACATCCTGATCCATGACATGGCAACGCCCTTCGATGACCTGTGATGTCTTGACAAGTCCGAAAATGTGCTATGGCCATGTCCTAACACGTCCTTACCTGTGCCATACCTATGTCCTGCCATGTCCTGTGACATCATGACATGTCTTGTGGCCACGTCTTGCCACATCCTGACACGTTCTGACCCATGCCATGGCCACACCCTGGAACGTCCTAGGACGTCTTGACATATTCTGAAATGACACATGGCCATATCTTGGCCCGTGACATGCCCATGTTCTGCAATGTCAGGTGACGTCCTGACACGTCTGGTGGCCATGTCATGAGACGTCCTGACACGTCCTGACCCATGTCATCGTCACGCCCTACCATATCATGCAATATCCTGACATGTCCGAAAACATGCCATGGCAAAGTCCTGACAAATCCTGACCAATGCCATAGCAATGCCCTACCATGTCCTACGACGTCTTGACACATCCTTTAGCCACATCCTGTGACATCCTGACACATCCTAACCCATGCCATGTCCACGCCCTACCATGTCCTGTGATGTCCTAACACATCCAGTGGCCTCGTTCGATGTCCTAACCCGTGTTGTGGCCACACCCTCCCATATCCTATGATATCCTGACACATCCTGAAACGTTCCATGGCTATGTCCTCACACGTCTTTACTTGTGCCATAGCCACACCTACCATGTCCTGCGATGTTCTGACACATCCTGAAACGTACATGGCTATGTCCAGACACATGCCATGCCCACGTCCTGCCATGTCTTGCGACGTCCTGACATGTCCTGTTGCCACGTCCTGCAATGTCCTAATACATCCTGACACGTGCCATAGTCACGCCCTGCCATGTCCTACGTCATCCTGACACATCCTTACCCATGCCATGTCCACGCCCTGCCATGTCTGGTGACGTTCTGACATATCATGACATGTGTCCTGGTTATATGCTGACACATCCTAACCCGTGGCATGCCCACATTCTGCCATGTCCTGACACATCCTCCGGCCACGTCCTGTGACGTCCTAACATATCCTGACACTTGCCATCTCCATGTGCTGACACGTCCTGACCCGTGCCATGCCTATATCTTGACACGTTTTGGGGCCCCATCTTGCGACATCTAGACATGTCCTGACCCATGCAACGGTCAAGTCTTGACACGTCCTCACCCATGCCATGCTCAAGTCCTGCGACATCCTTACATGTCCTGTAGTCACATCCTACGAAGTCCTGACACACCCTGACCTATAACTTGGCCATGCCCTGCCATGTCCTGTGACATGCTGACATGTCCTGACATGTGCCATAGCCATGTCCTGGCACGTCCTGACCTGTGCCATGGCCACGTCCTGCCATGTCGTGACACATCCAGTGGCCACGTCTTACGACATCCTAAATCGTCCTAACCCGTGCCATGGCCACGCCTTGACATGTCATGCAACGTCTTGATACATCATGTAGCCATGTCCTGCAACATCCTGACCTGTGCCATGGCCACGTCATTCCATGTCCTAGGAGATGGGCATGTCTTGACCGGTGCCGTGCCCACGTCCTGCCATGTCCAGAAACGTCCAGTGACCACATCCTAAATCATCTTGACCCGTGCAATCGTCATGCCTTGCCATGTTTTGTGATGTCCTGACATATCTTATAACCACGTCCGACGTCCTGACCCATGCCATGGGCCACGCCCTGCCCTATCAGGTGATATCCTGACACGTCCTGAAACATGCCATGGCTATGTCTTGACACTTTCTGACCCGTGCCATAGCCACGCCCTACCATGTCCTACGCCATCCTGACACATCCTGAAACGTCTTGAAACGTGTCATGGCCATGTCCTGACACAGCCTGACACGTGTCATGCCTTTGTCCTTCCATGTCTAGCGATATCCTGACACATCCTGATACATCCTGACACGTGCCATAGCCACGCACTTCCATTTCCTCTAACATCTTGACACGTCCTTACTCGTGCCATGGCCACACCCTGCCATGTCCTGCGATATCCTGACACATCTTGACACATGTCATGGCCATGTGCTGACACATCCTGACCCATGCCATCTGCACGTCCTACTATGTCCTGACATGTTCTGCGACGTCATGACACATCCTGTCACTTGACATAGCCATGTGCTGACACGTCTTGTCCTGTGCCATGCCCATGTCCTGCCATGTCTTGCCACGTCCTGTGGTCACGTCCTATGATATCCTGATATGTCCTAACCCATGCAATGGCCATGTCTTAACACGTCCTCACCTGTGCCATGATCTAGTCCTGCCATATCCTGTGACATCCTGACTTGTCTTATAGTCATCTCCTACGAAGTCCTGACATATCCTGACTCGTGACTTGGCCACACCCTGCCATGTCTTGCAACCTCCTAACATGTCCTGACACGTGCAATGGCTATGTCTTGGCATGTCCTAACAGGTTCCATTCCCTTGTCCTTAGATGTACTAACACATCGTGTAGCCATGTCCTGTGATGTCCTAACCCGTGCCATGGCCACCCCCTTTCATGTCCTGGGAGAAAGACATGTCCTGACCCATACCATGGCCATACCCTGCCATGTCATACGACATCTTCACAAGTCTGGAAACATGCCATGGCCATGTCCTAACACGTCCTGACCAGTGTCATGGCCACGTACTGCCATGTCCTGACACATCCTATGGCCACGTCCTATGATGTCCTGACATATCATGACCCATGCCATGCCCACACGCTGCAATGTCCTATGATATCCTAACATATCCTGAAATGTGCCATGGCCTACGACATCCTAACCCATGTCATTCCCACGTCCTGCCATGTCCTTCGACGTCCTAACACGTCCTATGGCATTATACTGACCCGTGCCATGGCCATGTCGTGACACATACTGACCCGTGCCATGCCCACGTCCTTCCATGTCATGCGACGTCCTAACATGTCCTATATCCATGTCCTTCAACATACAGACTCATTCTGAAATGTGCCATGGCCATGTCCTGACACATCCCAAACCATGCCATGCCCACGTCCTGCCATGTCCTGCAACGTCCTGACACGACTTATGGCCACGTCCTGCCATATCCTGACACGTCCTGACCTCTACCATATCCATGCCCTGGCATGTCCTACGACATCTTGACATGTCCTTACCCGTGCCATGGCCATGTCTTGACATGTCCTGACACGTGCTATGCCCACATCTTGCCATGTCCTGCGATTTTTTAACATGTCTTGACTCGTGCCATGGCCACGCCCTGCCGTGTCCTGCAATGTCATGACACATCCTGACATGTGTTATGGCCATGTACTGACACGCCCTGACCCGTGCCATACCTTTTTCCTGTTATGTCCTGCAATGTACTGAGACATCATGTGGCAATGTCCTGACCCATGCCATGGCCACGCACTGCCATGGCGTAAAATGTGCCATGGCCATGTCCTGATTTGTACCATGCCCACGTCATTCCATGTCCTGGTAGATCCCGTGGCCACGTCTTGCGAGATCCTGACACATCCTAAAATGGGCCATGCCCATGTCCTGACATGTCCTGGCACGTGACATGCCCACGTCCTACCATGTCCTAACAGTCATGTGGCCACATCTTGTAACACCCTAACCTGTCCCGACCCGTGCCAAGGCCATGCCTTTCCATGTCTAAAAACGTCCTGACACGTCCTGAGACATGCCATGGCCATGTCCTAATAAGTCCTAACCCCTACCGTGACCACATCCTGCCATGTCTTCGAACGTCCGAACACGTCATGTAGCCAGGTCCTGCACTATTCTCACACATCATGACACATGCCATGGCAATGCCTTGCCATGTCCTACAATGTCCTGACATATCTTGAAATGTGCCATGTCTGTGTCCTAACACGTCCTAAACCGTTCCACGCCCACGTCCTTCCATGTCCTGACATGTCCTCTAGCCACGTCATGTGACGTCCTGACCTGTGCCATGGCCACTCCCTACCATGTCCTGTGATGACCTGACATGTCCTAACATGTGTCATGGCCTTGTGCTGACTTGTGCTGACTTGTGCCATGCCCATGTCTTGCCATGTTTTGACACATCGTGTGGCCACATTCTGCAACGTCCTGACACGTCCTGAACTGTGCTATGGCCACACCCTGCCATGTCCTGCAATGTCAAGACATGTGGCATGTCTATGTGCTGACATATCCTGCGATGTCCTGCGACGTCTTGACACGTCCTAATCCGTGCCTTGGCCATGCCCTGCCATGTCCTGCAACATCCTAACACGTCCAAAAATGTTACATGGCTATGTCTTGACATGTCTTGACCCGTGAAATCCCCACATCCTTCAATGTCCTACGATGTCTTGCCACATCCTGCGACATCCTAACCTGTGTCGTGGCCACACCCTACCATGTTCTGAAATGTGCCATAGCCATGTCCTGACACGTCCTGACCCATGCCATGCACGTCCCTCCATGTCCTAACACATCTTATGTCCACGTCCTGCAACACCCTGACACATCCTGATATATTTCATGGCCATGTCCTCACATTTCCTGACTCGTGCCATTCCCATGTTCTGCCATGTCCGGACACCTCCCATAGTGACGTCCTATAACGTCCTGACACATCCTAACCCATGGCATGGGCATGCCCTTCTATGTCTTGTGACGTCTTTACATGTCCTGAAATGTGCCATGGCCATGTCTTGACACGTCCTGACCCATGACATCCCCACGTCCAAACATGTCTTGTGGCCATGTTCTGCAATGTCCTGACCCGAGCTATGACCTCGCCCTATCATGTTCTGAAATGTGTCATTGCCATGTCTTGACCCGTGCCATGCCCACGTCCTACCATGTCCTAACACATCCTGTGGCCACATCCTACAATATCCCGACACGTCCTGAAACATTCCTTGGTCATATCCTCACATATCCTGACTTGTGCCATGCCCACGTCCTCCATGTCCTAACACATCCTATGGAAACTTCCTGTGGCGTCCTGACCCATGCCATGCCCACGCCCTAACATGTCCTGTGATGTCCTGACATGTCCTAAAAATTGCCATGACCATGTCCTGACACGTCCTATAACGTTCTGACACATCTTGTGTCCACGTCGTGCAATATCCTGACACGTCCTGACCCATTCTATTTCCACGCCTTTCCATGTGCTACGATGTCCCCACATGTCCTGAAATGTGCCATGGCCATGTCCTGACACGTCCCGAATTGTGCCATGCCCGCATCTTGCCAGGTCCTAACACGTCCTGTGGCTACATCCTGAGATGTCTTGACACGTCCAGACCTGTGCCATAGCCACGCCCGATCATGTCATGCATCGTCCTGACATGTGCAATGTCCATGTGCTGACATGTCTTGACCCGTGCCATGCCCATGTCCTGACACATCCTATGGCCACATCCTATGATGTTCTAACATATCTTGATCCGTGGATAGGCCATGTCTTGACATGTCCTGACCCGTGCCATGCCTACGTCTTGTTATGTCCTGCGATATCCTGACACCTCTTGTAGCAACGTCCAAACATGTCCTGACCCGTTCCTTGGTCATGCCCTGCCATGCCCTATGACGTCTTACACGTCCTTACATGTACCATGGCCATGTCCTAACATGTCCTGAACCATGCCATGCCCTTGTCCTGCTATGTCCTCCGACGTCCTGACACATCATGTGGCCACGTCCTATGACGTCTTGACCCGTGCCATGGCCACGCCCTTTCATGTCTTGCGACAGCCTGACATGCCCTAAAACGTGCCATGGCCATGTCCCTACACGTCATTACCCATGCCATGCCAACATCCTGACCCATGCCATGGCCATGCCCTGCCATGTCTTGCGATGCTTTAACATGTCCTGAAATGTGCCATGGCCATATCCTCACACATCCTAACCCGTGCCATGCCGACATCCTGCCATGTTCTGTGTCATCTCGGCCCGTCCTATGGCCACATCCTGTATCTTCCTAGCACGCCCTGAACTGTGTTATGGCTACGCCCTAGCATGGCATGTGACGTCATGGCACATCCTAAATCATGCATGGCCATATCCTGACACGTCCTGACCCGTGACATGCCCACGTCCTACCATGTCCTACGACATCCTAACACGTCATCTGGCCACATCCTACGATGTCCTGACCCATGCCATGGCCATGTCTTGACACGTCCTGACCCGTGCCATGCCCATGTCCTACAACATCCTAAAATATCCTATAGCCACGTCTTATGACATCCTGACATGTCCTTGCATGTGCCATGGCCACACCCTATCCTGCGACGTCCTGACATGTCCTGACACTTGCCATGGTCATGTATTGGCCCTGTTCAAGCCATTGTCCTGCCATTCTTGTGACGTCTTGACCCATGCCATGGCCACGTCCTGCCATGTCTATGGCCACACCCTGCCATGTCCTGAAACGTGCCATGGCCATGTCCTGACACGTCCTGACTCGTGCCATGCCTACGTCCTGCTATGTCCTCACACGTCTTGTGGCCACATCCTATGACGTCCTGACATGTTTTGTCCCATTCCATGGCCATGCCCTTCCATGTCTTGTGACGTCCTCGCACGTCCTAAAATGTGCCATGCCCATGTCGTGACACATCCTAACACGTGCCTTGCCCACGTCCTACCATGTACTGCGACGTCTTGACATGTTCTGTGGCCATTTCCTATAATATCCTAGCACGTCCTGATCTGTGCTATAGCATCACCCTGCGATGACCCACGACGTCCTAACACGTCCTAAAATGTGCCATGGCCATGTCCTGACATATAAGGACCCATGTCATGCCTATACCCTCCAGGTCTTGACACGTCATTTAGCCATGTCCTACGATGTCCTGACTCATGCCATGTCCACGCCCTGCCTTGTCCTGACATGTCCTGACACATACCATGGCCATGTGCTGACACGTCCTGATCCATGCCATGCCCACGTCCTGCCATGTCCTGAAACATCTTGTGGCTACATCCTGACATGTCCTAACCCATGCTATGGCCATAAACTAACACATCTTGACCTGTGTCATGCCCATGTCCTTCCATGTTCTGTGACGTCCTGACACGTCCTGTAGCCATGTCTTGCAATTTCCTGACACGTCCTGACCCATGCCTTGGCCACGCCCTATCATGTTCTGTGATCTCCTGACACATCATGACATGTTTCATGGCCATGTCGTGACAAGTCCTGGCCTGTGCCATGCCCTTCTTCTGCCATGTCCTGTGATGTCTCGACACATCATGTGGTCACGTCCTACGACATCCTAACATGTTCCTTGCCCACGTCCTACCATGTTCTCTGATGTGCTAACACGTCCTACAATGTCCTGGCACGTCCTGATCTGTGCCATGGACACACATTGCCATGTACCGTGATATCCTAACACGTCCTAAAACGTGTCATGGCCATGTCCTAACACATCTTAACCCGTGCCATGCCTACATCCTCCAAGTCTTGACATATCGTGTAGCCATGTACTGCGATGTCCTGACATGTCCTGAATCGTTCCATGGCCACACACTGCCATGTCTTGCGACGTCCTGACATGTCCTAAAAAAGTGCAACGGCTATGTCCGAACATGTCTAGACCCGGGACATACCCATGTCCTTCGATGTCTTGCCATGTCCTGACACGTCCTCTGACCATGCCCTATGACGTCCTGACACATTCTGACCCATGCCATGGCCACGCCATGTCATGACCTGCAATGTTTTGAAACATCATGACATGTGTCATTACATGTGCTGAAACATCCTGACCCGTGCTGTGCCCAAGTCCTTCCATGTCCTGACACGTCCTATGGCCATGTCCTGCAACATCGTGACACGTCCTGACATGTCTTTACATGTCCCAACCCGTGCCATGCCTATGTCGTACCATCTCCTACAACGTACTGACACGTCCTGTAGACACGTCCTATAATGTCCTGACATGTCCTAACCTGTGGTTGGCCACGCGCTGCCATGTCCTGCGACGTCCACACACATGCCATTGCCATGTCCTGACACGTCCTGACCCATGCCATGCCCTAGTCCTGTCATGTGTTTGGACGTCCTGACATATCCTGTGGCCACGTCCTATGTCGTCCTAACCCATGCCATGGCCATGCCCTGCAGCATCCTGACACGTGCTAAAACGTGCTAGGGACATGTCCTGACATGTCCTAACTCGTGCTATGCACACGTCCTGCCATATCCTAACACGACATATCGCCGTGTCCTCTAACGTCCTCACCTGTACCATGGCAATGCCCTGCCATATCCTGCGATGTCCTGACACATCCTGAAATTTGTCATGTCCATGTCCTGTCACGTCCTGACCTATGCCATGCCCACATCCTGCCATGTCCTAACATGCCCTGACCTGTGCCTTGGCCATGCTCTGTCATGTTTTGCGATGTCCTGACACATCATGACACGTGCCATGGCCATGTCATGACACATCCTGACCCGTGTCATGCCCTTATCATACGACATCCTGATATACCATGTGGTTACGTCTTGCGACGTCCTAACATGTTCCTTGCCCATGTCCTACCATGTCCTGTGATGTCTTAACACGTCCTACATTTTCCAGGTGCCACATCCTGCGTCATCCTAACACATTGTGAAACGTGCCATGCCTACGTCCTCCAGATCTTGACAGATCATGTAGCCACATCCTGAAACATCCTAACTCATGCCATGGCCTCACCCTGCCATGTCCTACGACGTCCTAACATGTCTTGAAATGTGCAATGGCCTTGTCCTGACACGTCCAGACCCGTGCCATGCTCATGTTCTGCCATGTCTTGACACATCCTATGGCGATGTCCTATGACATCCTGACACGTCCACACCCATGCCATGGTACGCACTCCTATGACCTGCCATGACTTTTGACGTCCTGAAACATGCCATGGCCATGTCTTGACAAATCATGACCCGTGCCATACCCACGTCCTTTCATGTCCTGACACGTCCTGTGCCCACATCTTGTAACATCCTGACATATCCTGACTTGTGCCATAGCTACGCCCTGACACCTGCCATAACCATGTGCTGATACGTCCTAGCCCGTGCCATGCCCACATCCTGCCATGTCTTGACACGTCCTGTGGCCATGTCCTATGATTTCCTGACACTTCCTCACCCGTGACATGTCCATGCACTGCCATGTGTTAAAACGTCCTGACACATCCTCAAACGTGCCATGGCCATGTCCTAACACATCTTGACGCATGCCATGCCCACGTCCTGCCATGTCTTGCAACATCCTAACACGTCTTGTGGCCACGTCCTACAATGTCTTATCACGTCCTAGCCCGAGCCATGGCCACGTCCTGCCATGTCCTACAACATCCTAACACGTCTTGTGGCCATATCCTTCAATGTCCTGACAAGTTTTGACCCGTGCCATACCCAAGTTCTGACTAGTTCTGACACATGCCATACCTATGACATTTTGACACGTCCCAAAACGTGCCTTGTCCATGTCTTAACATATCCTAACCCGTTCCATGTCCACATCCTGCCAACTCCTGCAACGTCCTGACATGTCCTACAACATCCTGACACGTCCTAACTCGTACCACAGCCACGCTTTGGCATGTCTTACGACATCCTGACACTTCATGAAATGTGCTATGGCCATGTCCTGACACGACCTGACCCTTGACATGCGCATACCCTTCCATGTCCTTTGTTGTCCTAACACGTCATGTTGCAATTCTTGCGACATCCTTACACGTCCTGACCCGTGCCATGGCCACACCCTACCATGTCTTGCGACGTCTTGACACGTCCTGAAACATGCTATAGCCATGTCATGACACGTCCTGACCCGTGTCGTGTGCATATCTTTCTATGTCCTGAGACGTCCTGACACATCATGTGGCCACGTCCTGCAATGTCCCGACATGTCCTGACCCATGCCATGACACTTCATGGCATGTCCTCCGACGTCCTGACATGTCCTCAAGTGTGCCATGGCCATATCCTAACACGTCCTGACTCGTGCCATACCCACGTCCTTCCATGTCCTTTCGATGTCCTGACACGTCCTATGGCCATGTCCTAAAATGTCCTAACATGCCCTGACCCATTCCAGGGCCATGCCCTGCCATGTCCTGACATATCCTGACCCGTGCCATGCCCACGTCCTACCATGTCCTGCGACATCTTGACACGTCCTGCAATGTCCTCACACGTCCTGATCCGTGCCATGCCCACGCCCTGCCATGTCCTGCATCATCCCGACATGTCCTAAAACGTGTCATGGCCATGTCCTAACACGTCATGACCTATGCCATGCCCATGTCCTGACATGTCCTATGGCTACATCCTACGACATCCTTACATGTCCTTACCCATGCCATGGCCATGCCCTGCCACGACCTGTAATGTCCTGACACATCCTGACACCTGCCACAGCCGTGTGTTGACACGTGCTGACCCGTGCCATGCCCACATCCTACCATGTCGTAACACGTCCTCTGGCAACGTCTTGCTATGTCATGACATGTCATGACCCATGCCATGGCTATGTCTTGACAAGTCTTCACCCATGCCATGACCACATCATGCCATGTCCTGCAACATGCTAACACGTCATGTAGCCACGTCCAACGATGTCCTAACACGTCCTGACCCCTAGTTTGGCCATACCCTACCATGTCCTCCGAGGTTCTTACACGTGCCACGGCCATGTCCTGATATGTCCTGACCCATGCCATGCCCTAGTTTTGTCATGTCTTGTATCGTATAAACACATCCTGTGATGTCCTAACCTGTGCCATGGCCACGCCTACCATGTCTTACAATATCCTGACGAGTCTTGAAATGTGCAATGGCCATGTCCTAACACGTCCTGAACTATGTCATACCCACGTCCTCCCGTGTTCTAACTCATCATATGACCACGTCAAGCAACGTCCTGACACGTCCTGACCCATACCATGGCCACGCCCTACCATGTCCTGCGACGTCCTTGCACATCTTTAAATATGCCATGGCCTTGTCCTGAATCTCCTAACCCACGCCATTCCCATATATTGCCAGGTCATGTGATGTCCTAACACCACATGTGGCCACATCCTGCAATGTCCTAACATATCCTGACCCGTACCATGGCCACGCTCTACCACGTCTTGCGATGTCCTCACACGTCCTAAAACATGTCATGGCCATGTCCTAACACGTGCCATGCCCACGTCCTGCCATGTCCTGATACGTCCTGTGGCAGAGTCTTGCGCATCCTGACATATCCTGACCCATGCCATTGTTATGCCATGCCATGTCCTGCGATTTCTTGACACGTGCCATGGTCATGTGCTAACATGTCCTGAACCATGCCATGCATACGTCCTGCCATGTCCTAGCATGTCTTGTGGCCATGTCTTACGACATCTTAACACATCATCACCCATGCCATGGCCATGCCTTTCCATGTCTTGTAACATCGTGCCACGTCCAAAAACATGCTATGGTCATGTCCTGACACGTCCTGACCCATGCCATGCCCATATCCTACTGCCCTAAGACGTCCTGATATGTCTTGTGGCCAAGTCCTACAATGTCCTGATATGTCTTGACCCGTACCATGACCATACCCTACCATGTCATGTGATGTCCTGACACGTCCTTAACTATGCCGTGGCCTTGTCCTGGCCCGTGTCGTGCCAATGTCCATCCATGTCCTGCGACTTCCTGACACATCCTGTAGCCATGTCCGTTAATGTCCGGACACGTCCTCACCTATGACATGGACATGCCCTGCAATGTCCTGCGACGTACTGACAAATCTTGAAATGTGCCATGGCCATGTCCTGACACATCCTAACCCGTGCAATGGCCACGTCCTTCCATGTCCTAACACGTCATGTGGCCACGTCCTACAACGTCCTCACATATCCTGACCCGTGCCATGCCCATGCCTTACCATGTCTTGCGACGTCCTGAAATGTGCCATGGCCATGTCTTGGCACGTCCTAACCCGTGCCATGCCTACATCCTGCCATGTCCTGACACATCCTATGTCCACGTACTTTGACGTTCTGACATATCCTGAATTGTGCCATGTCCACGCCCTTCCATATCCTGCAACATCCAGACACGTCCTGAAACATGCCATGTCCATGTCCAGAATGTCCTAACCCATGCCATTCCCACATCCTGCCATGCCATGCAAAGTCCTAAGACCTCATATGGCCATGTCCTATAATGTCCTATCCTGACCTGTGCCATGGCCACGCACTGCCATGTCATGTGACGCCCTGACACGTCCTGAAACATTTCATGGCCATGTCCTGACATGTCCTGACCCGTGCCATGACCACGTCCTGACATATCCTGTGGCCACGTCTTGCAACGTCATGACACGTCCTGACCTATGCCATAACTATGCCTTGCCATGTCCTGTGATGTCCTGACACGTGCCATGGCCATCTGCTGACACCTGAGTCATGCCATGCCCACGTCTTGCCATGTCCGGACATGTCCTGTGGCCAAGTCCTACGACATCCTAATATATCTTGACCCATGTTATGGCAATGTCTTGACACGTCTTAACCCGTGCCATGCCCATCTACTGCCATGTCTTGCGACATCATGACATGTTATGTAGCCACGTCTTGCGACATCCTGACACATCTTGACTTGTGCCTTGGCCATGCCCTACCATTTCCTGCGAAGTCCGTACACGTGCTTACACGTGCCATGGCCATGTCCTGACATGTCCTGACCCTTGCCATGCCCTTGTCCTGCCATGTCCTGCGTCGTTCTGATGCATCCTGTGGCCACGTCCTACGATGTCCTAACCCATGCCAACCATGTCCTACGACATCCTTACATGTCCTAAAACGTGCCATGGCCATGTCTTGACATATCCTAACTCGAGCCATGCCCACGTCTTGCCATGTCCTGACACATACTGTAGCCACATCCTATGACATCCTGACATATCCTATCACATGCCATGGCTACGCTTTGCCATCTTTGGTGACATCCTAACACGTCCTGAAACATGCCATGGCCATGTCCTGACATGTCATGACCCGTGCCTTGCACGCGCCCTTCCATGTCCTATGACATCCCTACACGTCTTGTGGCCATGTCCTGCAATGTCCTGACACGTCCTAACTAGTGCTATGTCAATGCCCTACCATATCCTGAAACATCCTGACATGTCTTGAATGTGCCATAGCTAGGCCCTAACATACATTGACTCGTGCCATGCCCATGTCCTGTAATTTCCTGACACGTCCTGTGGCCAAGTCCTACGACCTAATTCACTTCTTGAACCATGCCATGGCCATGCCCTACCATGTCTTGTGACGTCCTGACACGTCCTGAAATTATCCATAGTAATGTCGTGACACGTCGTGACCCGTGACATGCCCACGTCCTCCCATGTCCCCCGACGTCCTGTCATGCTTTGTGCCCATGTCTTGAAATTTCCTGACATGCCTTAGAACATGCCACGGCATGTCCTGACCCGTGATATGCCCTATCCTTCTATGTCCTGTGACATCCTAACACGTCTTGTGGCTACGTCCTATAATGTCCTGACATGTCCTCCCCCGTGCCAGTGCCATGCCCTGCTATATCCTGTGATGTCCTGAAATGTCCTGAAATATGACATGGCCATGTCTTGACTAATGCTGACTCGTACCATGCCTTCGTCCTGCCAATTCTTGCGAGGTCCAGACACGTCCTGTGGCCACGTCTTGTAATGTCCCGAGATGTCCTAACCCGTGCCATGGCCATACCCTACCATGTCCTGCGATGTCCTGACACATCCTGAAACATTCCATGGCTATGTCCTGACACGTCCTGACCCATGCCATGCCCACGTCCTGCAACGTCCTAACACGTCCTATGGCCACATCCTACAATGTCCTAACTCGTCTTGACCCGTGCCATGGCCACGCCCTTCCATGTCTTGCGATGTCCTAACATGTCCTGAAATGTTCCATGGCCATGTCCTAACACAACCTAACCCATGCCATGCCCTAACACAACCTAGCCCATGTCCTGCCATGTCCTGACACATATTGTGGCCACGTCTTATGACATCCTAACATGTCCTGACCCGTTCCATGGCCATTCCCTGCCATGTCCTGCAACGCCCTAACATGCCCTGAAATGGGCCATGCCTACATCATGCTCTATCCTACAACGTCCTAACACGTCTAGTGGCCATGTCCTGCAATGTCCTTACACGTCCTGACTCGTGCCATGGCCATGCACTGCCATGTCCTACAATGTCCTGACATGTTCTAAAACATGCCATGGCCGTGTCCTGACACGTCCTGACCCATGCCATGTCCACGTCTTGCCATGCCATACGACGTCCTAACACATCCTGTGCCCACGTCCTGCAATGTCCTAATATACCATGACCCGTGCGACGGCCACGCCCTGCAATGTCTTGTGACGTCCTGACACGTCCTGAAACGCACCATGGCCATGTCCTGACACATCCTGACCCAAGCCATGCCCACATCCTACCATGTCCTGTGACGTCCTAACACGTCCTGTAGCCATATCCTGCAATGTCCTGAAACGTCCTGACATGTGCCATGCCCACACCCTACCATATCCTACAACGTCCTGACACGTCCTTACCGTGTCATGCCCATGTTATGCCATGTCGTGATACATCCTATGGCCACATCTTGCGACGTCTTGACACATCATGACTCGTGCCATGGCCACACCCTACCATGTCTTGTAATGTCCTAACACGTCCTGACACGTGCCATGGCAATGCGCTGACACGTCCTGACCCATGTCATGCCCACATCCTGCCATGTTCTGACACATCCTGTTGCCACGTCCTGCGACGTCCTAACACATCCTGACCCATGCTATGGCCATATCTTGACACGTCCAGACCCATGCCATTCCCATGTCTTGCCATGTCCTGTGACGTCCTAACACGTCCTGACTCATGCCATGGACATGCCCTACCATGTCTTGTGACGTCTTGACACGTCCTGAAATGTGCTATGGTCATGTCTTGACATGTCCTGACCCGTGCGATTCCCATGTCCTGCCATGTCCTGCAACGTCCCGACGCATCATATGGCCACGTCCTGCAATGTCCTGACATGTCTTGACCCGTGCCATGGCCACTTCCTGCCATGTCCTCTGACGTTCTGACATGTCCTCAAATGTGCCATGGCTATGTCCTAACATGTCCTGACCCATGCCATACCGGCGTCCTTCCATGTCCTATGACGTCCTGACACGTCTTGTAGCCACATCCTGCATTGTCCTGACACGTCTGGTGACGTCCAATTCTACTACTAAAAAGTAATAGACACGGTCGTACGCAATATAATTAACCCAACTATGAGTCGGGGTCGAATCACACAAAGAGCAATGTGTAGGTAATTATGAATGTAAGAATATTATCGCTAGTTGCGCTAAGCCAAACAATAAGAATTTGGGATGAAAATACTTTTATATCTAAATGCGTAATGTAAACTAAACTAGAAAGCAAATAAAATGATCAATGGCTACAAATATGAATGCATCGGGAATTACACTCAAGTAACGATCTAATGTATTTCACGATTTTACAAATATGAGCGAGTTTATGTCAATTAGCCACGGATAATAATTCTTAATTAGCTTCTTTCGAAGACTAACAAGACTTCCTAATTGAATTATCCCTAATCTCAATTAGGAGATTTAGCACAACCGATAGGCTACAAGTATTTCAATCATATCCTTAGGTTGAATCTATAAAATGAGGGTTAACGCCTCAAGTTCTTGTAAAATAATCTTTCCCAACCCCAAATTATCTTTCCCAAAATTCATTCAGAGTTAATGGGCGAGTCCTAGGGTTATCTAATCTCTTTGGAAACATTAAATAACAAGAATAATTAAAATAACAATAACACACTTCATAAATATATAAAAATCATTCAATACATAAGCACAACAAGGTATTTAATCCACACTTTAAATATGAATATTCCCATAAACAAGATTCAAGTGTTGGAAATAAACACTACACACTTAAGTATACAATACAAAGCAAGGAAAGGAAGAGATAAACATAAATGGGTAAGAAATCCTTAACCACAAGCTTTAATCTTCAAGACCCAAGTGTGTGTGCAAAACCCTAGCCTCCAAGCTTGTTCTCTCTAGTCTATGAAGACTGAAAATAAGCCAAAGATCTGTTTAATGTCTGTTTGGATGAGTATAAAAAAGATTTTGGGTCAAGATTTGTGAAATTCCAATATTGCCCAAAACTGAAGCCCGATCTTCGCAATTGCGAACATATGATCACAATTGTGAAGTATGCCGAGCTTGCCCAGGATTGCATTTGCGAAGACCGCTTCGCATTTGCGAAAGTTGACTACTTCAGTTGACTTTGCAATAGCGAAGTGCTTTTCGCATTTGCGATGCTTATCCTTTTCTGTTGACTTTGCGAAGTACTCTTCGTATTTGCGACTCTTGACTTTTTTTGTTGACTTCGGAATTGCGAAGGACATGTCGCATTGGCGACCACTGAAGCCATTGCCCAGATTTTCTCTCTTTTTTGGCTCCTTTTGACTTGTTTTCACTTGGTTTCTTCACGGTTACTTCTAAATCACATACAACCTATAAAATAGAAGTAAATGGCATCAAATACACGATTTTATTATTCAAATATAGCAAAAGTATAGATTTAAAGACAGCATAAGTTGGTAAAATACCAACTCATCACACCCCCAAACTTGAACTATCGCTTGTCGTCAAGCAACACAAGAAACAAAATCTCTTCCCAAGTGGTTAACTCGACAATGCATCAACATAATGCCAAGCCAAAAAGAAAGTCAACTTTAAGCACAAATGCATGACTTTGATTGGTACCAACAATTACTCCAAGGCATATGAATTATAAAGCACTTCACATAAACTTCATTATACTTCAAGTGCTCAACCACTAATGCAAATCAAAGTAACAATCGAGTCATGACACTGAAGCTTCAAAATTTGCCTCTCTATCACAATCAACTTTCTTTGGTCATTCTTTCCAATTGAAAATTGGATTAGATTCACAACTCAAATCTCATGTGCCCTCACATTTAAGAGAGAATCCCACACTCAAGAATCTTAATTTCAAATAAAATTGGGATATCAGATGGAAAGAATTAACTCTCTCTCAAGAAGATGTTCAAATGCATACAAGTAGTACCATAGGCTTGCCCTTCATGTATTCCTCCACTAATGTAGACAACATGGCTCAAAATCAATTAGGACTTAAGGGTTGTATTTTAGGCTTTGGTTAAGGTAAGGCAATTTTTTGGTTAAAGTGACTCAAAACCTCCCAAAGCACTACAATATTTATAATTAAAGTCCCCTTCCTTCAAAAGTATTTTCCATCCTTTCTTCGTTTTTTCATTTCATACCTAGTCTTCCGTTTTTTCAAAATTTCTTATCACTTTATTCTATATATATATATATATATATATATATATTTTCTTTCCTTTTCTTTTCTTTTCATTTTTTTCTACCTTTCACCATTTTCAAACAATATTCATATCAAAATTTCCAACCTTCACCCCCAAACTTAGGCTTTTAGTCTATGCTTATACTTTCAAAGTACTTAGGGAGGTAGGGTGCCAAAAGCTAGATCAATAAAGAACAAAGGATTTGAGCTTGTATTATGGTTGCCAAAGAATAAGGTTAAACGCTCAAAATGGGTTGACTAGGGAAAATATTTAAGGGTAGGAATTTTAAAGGCATGCTAGCGGTCCAAGGAAGGCCTAATATCATTTTGCAAACCAAGTTAGTCTATGATTTCGCCTTGAAGCACATTCCGGGCAAGTTCTAGACCACAAGTACTACAAAAGAACTCACAAATAAATCTCACCACACATGGCACATGAAAACTCAAGTGGAATACAAATCCAAAATCCAATTGAAACAAATGATTCAAAGAGGTCACATAGAGCATAAAGGAAGCTATTTGGTGAGTTAAAGAGCCAAAAATTGAGTCTAAAAGTGATGACGTCTTTACATCAATCATTTTTCTTTTTCAACAACTAAAAATTCATATGTCGAGGTTAAAATTATGTTGGTACCAAGCAAGCCACAACTAGACCAATGGACACAAATCCTAACTCAAACCATTTATTTTCTAATTTTAACAAAAGCTACTCATAATTACAAGACTAATTCTCTTAAGAAAGTTGTCAATCTATCCATCATCGGGAAAAGTCAACAAAACTAACCGGTTCAAGAAGAAAATTGGCATCCTTGGAAAAGAACCGTGGTATAAAGAAAACCAAGGATATTGCCACTATCATATAACATACTATATATAAAAAATTAAGAAGCTAATAAAAATTAAGTAACTAAACATACTAATATCACATATCACATGAAAATATACTAATAACAACATGAAAAACAAAGACATATAAACAAACTAATATAACACATGACATGAAAATATACTAAAAACACCATGAAAATAACTATTATACCAATCCGCCAAAACAACTGTTATACAAGAAGCCAACCCCAACCAAAGATGTTGCATTGTCTCCAATGCAACAGAACATGACAGAGTAAAAATGAAGGAAAGTGCTCCCTGAATACTGCATCAACTGCTCTGCTCTCTACATGAGTCTGAATCCTCCTCATCTCCTTCCTCCTCAGGCCACACAACAGGAACCTCATCATCCTCCACCGCCCTGGTCGATGGTAACTCGTCTTGAGGCTTGAGGACCTTCCATAGCCCCTTGACACCCTTCCACATGCGAGTGAAGAATTTATCTCATTTCTTCTCCCTTTTGACCATTTGGGTGTGGGACTTCTCCAGGTTGTCTAGTGAGGTGCTCAATGTACCATGCCTTTTGGCCAACTTAGTGTACGCTTTCTCCAGTGCTTTGAGGTGATCTCCCTGCTTCTTTTGATCTTCAATGTACTTTTGAAAGTGTTTCTTTGAGACATGGGGAAGACCAGCCACTAGCTCGCGAATCACTCGCATCTCCTCACCAAGCACAGCAAATGGTCCTGCTGCAGAGGATGACGGCTGACTGCTCGGATCAACCTGAGAAGAAGAGCCCAGTTACCTCTTTTTGCTCTTCACTGCTCCACCCTCTCCTTTTTTCTTCAAAGGATGTATAGGCTTCCTCGGATCTACCCAATTGTCCTCTGAAGCTTCTTCCACTCCAGCCAATTGGCACAACTCGGTGTTGAGTTATGGAAATATCAAAGAAGGGCCGTTTTGAATCCGGTACTCTCTCAGTTCATTGATGAAGATCTCTCCCACATTTAGCTGGATATCATCAACAATGCAAGCTATCATTTGAGCTCGAGTAACAGGGATGTTCCAAATGTTTTTCACAGGGGAGATGCGACTGCATATAATTGCCAGCCATATCTTTGCCTCCGCTGTGAATTCTTTTGAGGTGATACCCCTCTTTTCAGTTGCCCATGGAACATCTGCACCCGGACATAGATTCGACACTAACCAATCTCCTGAAGCACAATCTTTCTCTTTGAATGGACCTATGTAATGGTTTTGCAAGTGATAGAAAGCGTCGATATCTTCAGCCCCGAATAGCACCACCTTGCCTGAAATTCTCATCTGTGGGTTCTTCATCCTGATAGCTGGGAGATTTGCGTAAAACTCCCTCACCCATTGCTCATTTGCACGGCAAGGTTTGAGAGCAAAACAGTTCCATCCCATTGTTACCAACCTTTGATTGAATTCTGGAAGGCATTCCTGGACATTGTTCATCTCTATACCACTCTCCGAGAGTAACTGCTTTGAGATTAGCTCGGCATAGTATCGTTCTTGGCTCTCCACTGACAGAAACCGGTGTTGATCAAATACCTGCTCTTTATCCACAGGGCTGTCACTCGATGATCCTTTAGGGTTTGTGCTCATTGTTCAATTATAGTACCTGTCAAAAGTGACAAAAGTGAAAACATGGCATGGCTATGAAGAATGGTGCAAAATGAAGCAAACATGCCAAAAGAATGATCGGACAGTCAAAACTCAAACTTAGATAAAATTTCAGGTTTTCCAGATTTTCAAGTGAGCACTCTCTGATATCACATTTCCCAGGATTTCTTCGCAATTGCGAGGCCTGGAGAGCTGGGAATTGCGAAGCAGATCATCGCAATTGCGAAGTCTGCAGAGCTGGGAATTGTGACAAAATCTTCGCTATTGCGAAGAACACTGATGCAGAAGTTTTCGCAATTGCGATCACTTTCTCGCAATTGCGAAGTCGCAAATGCGAAAAAGTATTTGCAATTGCAAACCCATCGTCCCAGCTTCACTTTTTTCAGGGAACAGAGCTTAAACCCTATAAATTTTCAATCCCATCTATTATTTCACTAACCAAATCATTAATCAAGCATAACTCAGGCATCAAACTTCATGAACAACCATGAATCAAAAATGTCGATGGTTTGGCCAAGAATTTCATTCGGGCCTTACATCGAACATATCAAAAGCATACAATTTTTCTTCCATTTGACAAGTATTTGGGTACTCATACTTCACCAAATTTCTTCGCAACCACAAATGCACACACTCTCAACCAAGCCTCACCCAGAAATCTCATGTTTTAAAGAAAACAATTTTCACAATTTTGGGGGAAAGGGGTGGCTGCCATTAAAGCCCTAGGTTATAGCCCAACAAGAAAATAAAAGAAAAGATTAAGAAGAGGAAGAAGGAGTGGTGAGATTAAGCTTTCATACCTGATTATTTGCATTGAGGAGTGAGAATTGAAGGATGTTCAGTGGTGAGATTGAGGAAGATGAACTTGAGAGCCTTACCCGGTGTTTTAATTAATTTTGGTTCAAAAATGGTCTGTCGACCTATTTTTGACCCTCAGAAGTCGCAATTGCGACAGACCTTTCGCAATTGTGAAGGTCACCTTGTTGTGCACCTTTCGCAATTGCAAACAAACCAAGGGAACTGCGATGGGCACAGTTCGCAAATGCAAAGACTGCCCCTGCATTTTCCAACAGCTACTGGTTTGGCTTCTTAAGGTCATCCCGACCTGGTCAAATCAACTTCAAAAATTCTCAAACTTGGCAGATTAGTTCAAAATAATATTCTAAGCTATTCTAAAAAAGAAAATTTCAAAAATGATAAAACATTTTGAAAAAACAATGGGTTGCCTCCCACCAAGCGTCGCATTTAACGTCGTGGCACGACGCAAACAACATTACCACCTTTCTCGCCATTTGGATTATATGAATTGGGCCCCTAGCTTGGAATCAAGCTTGTGACCACGAGCGATGGGGGTGGTAATTTGATGTTTGAGCCAATGCTTAAAATCTTCATTTTGCACTTATTGGCTCACAAATAAGGAATGTCATTTTGTTTTCTTGCTTTCTCAAATCGTAAAATGAATGGTTGTTGTCTTTCTTCCTTGCAATCCACCATTGACTCGTGTAGTTAAACTCTCGTATCACTACATAATTCCAACATTGAAAAATGCTTGGAATGTGACCTCAACTCTTCACTTTGCAATTTTTCTATCTTGACATCCACTTTTTCCCCCGAATTAGAGTCAACATCAACCACATTAGAATTTATTTTTTTTTATGTTCCTGCTCGTGCCCGGATAGAGAATGGGCACGACTCCACCTTTCCCCGTTCTACCGTCCAAACAGTCCGGCCGTTCTAAGTTCCGAGGTTGGGTCGGATAGGACCAGATCCAATCGGATCTGATCGTAGCTTCGAGTTCAGGTGTCGTACTGCGGTCGGACTCAACATCAACAACACTCAATGATTTGGTTGGTGGTTGTTCAATTCTTGATTCCTCAAGGTAAAGCTCACTTTCTTTCTCGGTGTTGGACTCTTCTTAGCCTTTATCTGCACACGAAATTTGTTGGGCATAGTGAGCCTCAACCAAAATTTGCATTTGATCTTCCAAGGTACGGATGTGTTCACCATTGTTATTTGTGCATTGTTTCAAGTCCTCGAGTGCAAAGTTGCGCTTCTACTCATTTTAAAGAATGGTCTCCAACATGAGCATTATTCTCTAATTTTGAGCATTTGAGTGTTCTTCTTGGTTTTGACCAAAGGCCAAGGAAGGATTTTCATTTTCAATGTCCAAGAAGGATTCTTGGTTTTCATTCTCTTCCGAGGCTTTTTGAGCCCTTAAGGCTTTGATCATTTCATCCATTTGTGAGTGTAACATTTCAAGTGCTAAACCATTTTGGAGACTAGTCTCCAGAACATGTTCCAAGGCATTTTCTTCCTTGTTTCCTTCTTCAAGTAAACACTCCAACATGAGCTTGAGCTCTCCATTTTGGCCATGCTCAAATTCTTCCACCTCCATAGCCCAATAATTCTCATCAAAGCAAGTAGAACCATCATAGTAGGGGCTTGGGGAAGGGAATAACAAATAAGCACAATCATCCCAATGACCATTTTGGAAACCACACTTATCACAAATACTCCACTCATTGGTTTGGAATTGTGCGCACAATCCACCACCAGAAGAATTTAAACAATTTTGCCACGAGTGTGGTCCTCCATAATAAATACAAGGATCATCAAAGTTTGAACAACTACAATCCGACCAATTTTCATTATATGATGCCATTTTTCAAAGATATGAAAATATACAAGAAACAAACAATAAAAATAGACCCAAGGTAAGAAAAAGTAATTACACAAATATTCACAAATTTGGACCAAAGCACTTTCGCTTACTTCTCAAACAACCTAAATTACGCCAAATTGTTCCTCGACAACGACGACATTTTTGGTGACGTCCAATTCTACAAGTAAATAGTAATAGACACAATCGTACGAAATATAATTAACCCAACTATGAGTCGGTGTCGAATCCCACAGAGAACAATGTGTAGGCGATTAGGAATGTAAGAAAATTATCGCTAGTTGCGCTAAGCCAAACAATAAGAATTTGGATTGAAAATATTTTTATATCTAAATGTGGAAATGTAAACTAACCTAGAAAGCAAATAAAATGATCAATGGCTACAAATATGAATGCATCGGGAATTACACTCAAGTAACGATCCAATGTATTTCATGATTTTACAAAATGAGCGAGTTTATGTTAATTAGCCACGGATAATAATTCTTAATTAGCTTCTTCCGAAGACTAACAAGACTTCCTAATTGAATTATCCTTTATCTCAATTAGGAGATTTAGCACACCCGATAGGCTACAAGTAGTTCAATCCTATCCCTAGGTTGAATCTATAAAATGAGGGTTAACGCCTCAAGTTCTTGTTAATTAATCTTTCCCAACCCCAAATTATGTTTCCCAAAATTAATTTAGACTTAATGGGCGAGTCCTAGGCTTAGCTAATCCCTTTGGAAACAATAAAGAACAAGAATAATTAAGATAACAATAAGTCACTTCATAAATATATAAAAATCATTCAATACATAAGCACAACACGATATTTAACCCACACTTTAAATATGAATATTCCAATAAACAATATTCAAGTGTTGGAAATAAACACTATACACTTAGATATACAATACAAAGCTAGGAAATGAAGAGATAAACATAAATGGGCAAGAAATCCTTAACCACAAGCTTTAATCTTCAAGACCCAAGTGTGTGTGCAAAACCCTAGCCTCCAAGCTTGTTCTCTCTAGTCTATGAAGACTGACAATAAGCCAAAGATCTGTTTAATGTCTGTTTGGACGAGTATAAAAATGATTTGGGGTCAAGATCTATGAAAACTGAAGCCCGATCTTCGCAATTGCGAACATATGATCGCAATTGCGAACTATGCCCAGCTTGCCCAGGATCGCATTTGCGAAGACCTCTTCGCATCTGTGAAAGTTGACTGCTTCAGTTGACTTCGCATTTGCGAAGTTATTTTCGCATTTGTGATGCTTATACTTTTTTGTTGACTTCGGAATTGCGAAGGACTTGTCGCATTTGCGACTACTGAAGCCACTGCCCAGATTTTCTCTCTTTTTTGGCTCCTTTTGACTTGTTTTCACTTGGTTTCTTCACTGTTACATCTAAATCATATACAACCAGTAAAATAGAAGTAAATGTCATCAAATACACGATTTTATTGCTCAAACATAGCAAAAGTATAGATTTAAGTACAAGATGAGTTGGTAAAATACCAACACACCAACGTCCTAACCCATTCCATGGCCACGCTTTGCCATATCTTGTGTCGTCCTGAAATGTGCCATGGCCATGACCTTACATATTCTCACCCGTGCCATGCCCACGTCCTACCATGTCCTGCGACATCTTGACACGTCCTGCAATGTCCTCACACGTCCTGACCCATGCCATTGTCATGCGCTGCCATGTCCTGCAACGTCCTGACATGTCCTAAAATGTGCAATGTCCATGTCCTAACACGTCATGACCTATTCCATGCCCATGTCCTACCATGTACTGACACCTCCTATGGCTACATCTTACGACATCCTGACATGTCCTTACACGTGCCATGGCCACGCCCTGTCATGACCTACGATGTCTTGACATATCTTGACACGTGCCGTAGCCATGTGTTGACACATCCTTACCCGTGCCACACCCACATCCTGCCATGTCCTGACATGTCCTGTGTCCACGTCTTGCTATGTCATGAAATGCCACGACCCGTGCCATGGCCATGTCTTGACAAGTCTTGACCCATACCATGACCATATCCTGCCATGTCCTGCAATATGCTGACACGTCCTATAGCCACATCCTGCGATGTCCCAACATGTCCTGACCCCTGGCTTGGCCATGCCCTAACATGTCGTGCGATGTCCTTACACATGCCATGGCCATGTCCTGACATGTCTAACCTGTGCCATGCCCTAGTCTTGTCATGTCTTATGATGTACTAACACATCTTGTAGCCAAGTCTTGTGACGTCCTGACCTGTGCCATGGCCATGCCTGCCACATCCTTTTACATCCTAAAACGTCCTAACCCGTTCCATGGCCATGCCCTTCCATGTCCTGTATCTCCCTTACATGTCCTGAAATGTGCCATGATCACGTCATGATCTATCCTGCAACGTCCTGACACGTCTTGTGGCCATGTCTTGCAATGTCCTTACACGTCCTGACTCGTGCCATGGCCATGCACTGCTAGTCCTGCAATGTCCTGACATGTCCTAAAACATGCCATGGCCATGTCCTGACACGTCCTGACCTATGCCATGCCCACGTCCTTCCATTCCCTACAATGTCCTAACATATCCTGTGGCCACGTTCTGCAATGTCCTGACATACCATGAACCGTGCCTCGGCCATGCCCTGTCATGTCTTGTGACATCCTGAAACGCACCATGGCCATGTCCTGACACATCCTGACCCAAGCCATGCCCACGTCCTGCCAAGTCGTGTGACGTCCTGACATGTCTTGTAGCCACATCTTGCAATGTTCTGACACGTCCTGGCCTGTGCCATGCCCACGCCCTACAATGTCCTACAACATCCTAACATGTTTTGAATGTGCCATGGCCATGTCCTAACCCGTGGAATGGCTACACCCTACCATGTCTTGTGATGTCCTGACACATCCTGACATGTGCCATTGCAATGTGCTGACACATCCTGACGCGTGTAATGCCCACTTCCTGCCATGTCCTAACACATCCTATGTTCACGTCCTGCAACGTCCTGACACATCCTGACCTGTGCCATGGCCATGTCTTGACATGTCTTGACCCATGCCATGCACATGACCTGCCATGTCCCGTGACGTCCTAATACATCCTGACGCGTGCCATGGACACGCGCTACCATGTCCTGCGATGTCCTGACACGTCCTGAAACATGCTATGGCCATGTCCTGACACGTCCTAACCTGTGCCATGCCCATGTCCTGCCATGTCCTGTGACGTCCTGACACATCTTATGGCCACACCCTGCAATGTCCTGACATGACCTGACCCGTGCCATGGCCACTTCTTTCCATGTCCTCCAACGTCCTGACATGTCCTCAAATATGACATGGCCATGTCCTGACACGTCCTGACCCATGCCATTCCTGCGTCCTTCCATGTCCTATAACATTGTGACACGTCTTGTAGCCACGTCCTGCAATGTCCTGACACGTCCTGACCCATTCCATGGCCATGATCTGCCATGTCTTGCAACGTCTTGAAACGTGCCACGGCCATGTCCTGACATATCCTCGCCCATGCCATGCCCACGTCCTACTATGTCCTGCGACATCATGACATGTCCTCCAATGTCCTGACACGTCCTAACCCATGCCATGGCCACACCCTATCATGTCCTGCAACGTCATTACATGTCCTAAAATGTGCCATGGCCATGTCCTAACACATCACGACCTATGCCCTGCCCATGTCCTGCCATGTCCTAACACGTCCTATGGCTACGTCCTACGACATCCTGACATGTCCTTACCCGTTCCATGGCTATGCCCTGCCATGACCTACGATGTCCTGACACGTCTTAACATATGCCATAGCCATGTGTTGACACATCCTGACCCGTGCCATACCCACTTCCTGCCATGTCCTGACATGTCATGTGGCCATGTCTTGCTACGTCATGAAATGTCATCACCCGTGCCATGGACATGTCTTCACAATTCTTGAGCCATGCCATGACCACATCCTGCCATGTCCTGCAACATGCTGACACATTCTGTAGCCACGTCTTACAATGTCCTAATACGTCCTGACCCTTGGCTTGGCCTTGCCCTACCATGTCATGCGACGTCCTTACACGTGCCATGGCCATGTCCGGACACGTCCTGACCTGTGCCATGCCCTAGTCTTGTCATGTCCTATTCCGTACTGGCACATACTATAGCCAAGTCTTGTAACGTCCTGACCTGTGCCATGGCCACGCCAGCCATGTCCTATGATATCCTTACAAGTCCTAAAATGTGCCATGGCCATGTCCTGACACGTCACGTGGCCACGTCAAGCGACGTCCCGATATGTCCGGACCTATACCATGGCCACGCCCTGCCATGTCCTACGACATCCTAACACGTCATTAAACGTGCCATGGCCTTGTCGTGAATGTCCTAACCCATCCCATACCCACATCCTGCCATGTCCTGCGATTTCCTAAAACCTCATGTGACCACATCTTGCAATGTCCTAACACATCCTAACTCGTTCCATGGCCACACACTGCCATGTCTTGTGATGTCCTGACATGTCCTGAAACATGTCATGGCTATGTCTTGAGACGTCCTGACCCGTGCCATGCCTACTTCCTGCCATGGCCTAACATGTCCCGTTACCACGTCTTGCGCGTCCTGACACCTCATGACCCATGCCATAGCTACGCCCTACCATGTCCTGCGATGTCCTGACACATGCCATGGCCATGTGCTGACACGTCCTGAACCGTGCAATGCCCATGTCCTGCCATGTCCTAACACGTCTTGTGGCCACGTCCTATGACATCATAACACATCATCACCCATGTGATGGCCACACCCTTCCATGTCTTGCGACATCGTGACACGTCCTGAAACGTTCCATGGACATGTCCTGACACGTCCTGACCCGTGCCACGCCCACATCCTGCTTTCATACGACATCCTGACATGTCTTGTGGCCAAGTCCTACAATGTCCTCACTCGTCTTGACCTGTGCCATGACCACGCCCTACCATGTCCTGCGATGTCCTGACACGTCCTTAACTGTGCCATGGCCTTGTCCTGACACGTCCTGACCCGTGACATGCCCACGTCCTTCCCTGTCCTGCAACTTCCTGACACGTCCTGTGGCCACGTCCTATAATGTCCTGACACATCTTCACCCGAGACATGGCTGATAATAGGTGAATCTGACTATTAATATGCCCTATAAACCCAATTCAACAAGTGGAAGTGTTTGATGTTTGGTGAATAGACTTCATGGGTCCATTTGTCATCTCCTACGACAATAAGTACATCCATGTTTCTATAGACTATGTATCCAAATGGGTGGAAGCGGTGGCATTACCCACCAATGACGCTAAGGTGGTGGTTGGATTTCTGAAGAAGAACGTTTTCACCCGTTTTGGGACTCCAATGGCAATCATTAGTGATGGGGGCACTCATTTTTGCAACAGGGCATTCGAGAAATTATTGGCCAAATATGATGTTAAACACCAGGTGGCTACCCCATATCACCCGCAGACCAGCGTGAAAGTTGAGGTCTCCAATAGGGAGATAAAGAGTGTACTAAAAAAACAGTGAACGCCACAAGGACCGACTGGTCAAGGAAGCTCGATGATGCATTATGGGCATATAAGACATCGTTCAAGACACCAATCGTCATGTCACCATACAAATTGGTGTTTGGGAAAGCTTGTCATCTACCTGTGGAACTAGAGCACAATGCATGGTGGGCACTAAAATAGTTAAATCTTAGTTGGTATGAAGCGGGAAAATCTAGATTCACCGGGTTGCTTGAGATGGAAGAATTCCGGTATATGGCATTCGAAAGCACAAGACTATACAAAGAGAGGATGAAGCGGCTTCATGAAAAGAATATTATAGAGCGTAACTTCAAAACTGGGGACAATGTACTTCTATATAATTCAAGGTTACAATTGATCCCGGGCAAACTAAAATCAAGGTGGTCAGGTCCCTTCCGGGTGATTGAGGCATTACAGTCGGTCGTTGTGGAAATACAAACTATTGATGGCTCTCACACCATCAAAGTAAATGGACAGTGGTTGAAACTATATGTTGGCATGGATGACATGGATGAGTAGGTGGAACTACAGTTAGAGGAACCTCAAAGGTCTAGCGAACCTTGAAATGCGCTAAGTTGAGTCATTCCGCGATGTTAAATCAGGCGCTACATGGGAGGCAACACCCATGAAATTGTTGTAAGTGTAAATCATTATAGTTAAGATATACAAAAAAATTGCTGCCGCTAGGTGAAAGATTCAGAGATACTGTTCACCCGCGATCTATCCGCGAACACGGAGGGACCGCAGAAAAACATAATCTCTGAACCTTCAGTATCGCGGTCCATCCGCGAACGTGGACCAACCGCGGCTGATAGCGATTAAACCTGGGCAGCGTGGAAAATCTTAAAAAAATTTGAAAATCCCCCCCCCCCTTAATAATAATAACCCAATATTAAACACCCATTTCCCCTCCGCTCATAAACTAACCGACTACACTCCCCTTTCCCCATTCTCTCTCTAATCTTTTTTTTTCTCCTCCTTCTCTCTACTCTTTCCTCTCCAATTTTCTCATATTCCTCCACCATATTCCTCCAACTCCTTCATCTTCATCTTCCCCACCTTCCCACCATCTACTAGTAAGTTTGTTCTTTTATCTTTCTTTTTTAGTTTTTCTCCTTAATTTTTGTAGAATTAATTAGTTTAGAAAATTTTAGTTTAACACACTTTAATTGTAGAATTTGTATAATACCATACTAGACTTAGTAGAATATGTAGATATAATTTTTTTGTGTATTTTGGTATGAATGTTTTATATTAAGTTATGTGATTTTGGTGTATTTTAAGTTGTTCGGTCTCCATTGTGTTTAATTGTGATACGTATGTTGGTTTTGGAAACCCATTGTGGTGGTTGAATTATTTGGTGATTGTATTGGCCAAAGTTGGAAAAAATATGTTGTAGTATTTGGGTGTTGTATTTTTTGGGGAGATAATGCCTAAATTTTTTGTTGTTTGTTTTTGTGTATAATTGGAGATGGTGTATGTATAATTGGGTGATGTTGGAATTCCACAAGAAATAAGTGTGGGGTGCTCTAGGTAACTTGGTGAATTTGTTAGAAATATGGTAGGAGTTATGTTATGATAGCACTAAAGAACATATAGTTGTAGTCCACGGATAGTGAAGTTTGACTAGCCAACCGATGTACTAACGTGATGGAAATTTTTGGTTGTTTCTTTTTGTGTAGGATTATGGCTCCTAATAGATCCAGGAATGCGGCAAGCTCGTCTAGGCGACCGACCTATGACGAGTCTCGGTTCACAGGCGAGGAAGCGGAAGCAGACTTTCATGCCAAGGCTACTAAAGCTTGGCTACAGGAGATCGCAATTGACAATGTGGCTTTCAGGGTAAAACGCTCGATATGTACAAGGAGATCCAATGCCGAGAGATGCAGTTCCTGTTCGATGAACCGACCCTCTTCAACAAAATGCTAGTTAGGGAGTTCTACGCGAAAACACCCTACGGAATGTCCAGAGAAGTCTTCGTCAAAGGTAAGTATGTCTGGGCTCAAGTACCTACTATTAGGCAGGCTCTTAGACTGCCCGCTTTTTCTGGTGACGTGGACCTTTACCATGACAGGCTTAGTGTCACTTGGGACACCTTGATTGAGTCCTTGTGTGTCAGTGGTCATCGCATCTAGATAAGAGACCAAAGTACGCTGCACTCTAGCAGCTTCACCCATACTGCCAAGTGTTGGTTCTCGGTTATTTGTAACTGTTTTCTGCCCTCAAGCAACACAACAAATGTAAACATTAATAGAGCATTGCTGACATTGTGCTTTGTCACCCAGCAGAACATTAACATTGCCTGCGTGATAGGTGAAAAGATAGTGCTGAGGGGACCCCTCAAATCTAAGAGATTCTACTTCTCGTCTCTGATCACTTCTCTATGCCACTCCCACCGGACTTCGGTACTGCCTACGGACGGTGAGCTTCCTCAAAAAGCTCCATTAAATGCCTATTACATCCAGGTGGGTAGAGGCAACGACCCGATTGATATAGGCGATCAGGATGACCCTGTGTCAGTTGTCCAGTCCAGGCATTCCATGGACTCCACCGGCCCTTCTAGGCACGCTCATCATGGAGCTGGCATATCTTGGTTCGAGTCCACTAGACCTATGATTAGGTCAATAGAGGAAGAGGTTGCGAACTTATGCACTTCAGTGGATGGTTTACACACGCGCATGGCGCGATGTCCCAAAGGCAAGCTCGGTCTAAGAACAGGTTCATGGCATCGTTTCGAGCTCTGGGTCGAGCTTGCAATGTCGACCCCCCACCGTCTTTGACTCTGAGTGAGTCACAAGTAAGTTTTCTCACCCTTCTAAGCTATACATGTATTATTATGCCATGAGGACATGACATGATTTTAAGTGTGGGGTGGAAAACTTATCTTGTATATGTTGTACATAGTAGTTGTAGTTGTAAATCATATTAGCTGGCTTGGCCCGATGATGGACACCTGCCGACGGGTTTCTTAAGGGTTTAAGTCGGAATAAAAATACAAAAAAATCAAAAAATTGATAAATACAAAAATATGACTAGAGGACTCTTTGTGATGCGGACTATTTAGACAAATTCTCTTGAGTGAATTAGTCCACGTAGGAATTTTTCTTTCTTTTCTTTTCTTTTTACTAAGTAGTGTACCATCCCCCCTTGGTTTTTCTTTTGACCACGGTTCTTTTCCAAGGGTTTTTATTGAACTGGGTTAGGTAGATTTTTTCTTTTTTAGGATTAGAGGGCAAAGGTTAACATGTAACCCCAAGTATGCACATTAGCAAAACTTAAGTGAACTTGAGAATGTATGATCTAAGCTTGACTGTAGATTCTAGGATATGCCTTAAATTTGCACAATACAACTTGCTTGAACATTGATAGGACTCCGTAGATGAACTTGATTCTAAATGAGTTGCATTCTAAGTGTGTATGAGCTTTTACCTACATTATATGCTTTACACGATACCTAGAACTTGCCCTGTGTGTTTGCAAAGCGAAATAGAAGTTGTTTGGTTATAGGAATCATAGAGGAATTTCTTTGTGTAACACAATAATTCAATAAACTGTGAATTCACTTGTACATAATATCCAAGTTACCCTTTGTGCCTAAAGACTATTCTTTGATAACCCTTGAATGTTCATAAACATCGAAAATCATAAATTGTTCTACTTTACCTCCTAGAAGTACTTGTGTTGTAACGAATGTGGAAAAGTCTAAGTGTGGGTGAAGGGAAGTTGAAAAAGGGAAAATCAAGAATGAATGGTAGAAAATGGTGAACTAGCAACATAATGTAAATGCGTTACAAAGCAATGAATAAATAAATAAAGAAATCAATGTATATATGTAATATAAGAAAGCCATTGCACTAACAGAAAATTGGGGATTAAAAGAGAATGAAAGGTGAAGGAATGTTTAGGTGAGGCATACTGAAAAAGCCTAAAAGGGATGTTGTGAAAAACAAAGAAAGTGCTTAGGGAGGTTAGCCACTATAACCAAAAGTATCCTACTCGTCCCATAGACATCATTACAACCCTTAAAGACCTCTTGATCTGTGATTGAATAACTCGATTAGTGGAGTATTACACTAGGGGCAACCCTATGGTGTATATGTATGCCTATGAATGTTCTTTGTTGAGAGTGATTGAAATTTTTCATATATCTATAAGTTCCATGTTCTAAATTGTTTATGTGTGGGAACTTCTCTCAATAAATTGTGTGAGGGCATATAACTCAAGAAGAAAAAGGTAAAATTTGCATGTCTGTGATAATAATTAGAGTAAGCAATAATGTGCCGGCATTTGAGTTTACAGTTAGGTAAGGATTGTGCATGTCTTAGGTTAATTATGAAAGATAGCTTTTGTGACATATTTTTGGGGAGACATTAATAAAATTGGCCTAAAGTGTGATTAAGGTTGCTCGAGGACGGGCGAGGGTTTACATGTGGGGTATTGATAATAGGTGAATTTGACTATAATTATGCCCTAAATAATCATGCTTTAATGTTGTTTTGATATTGTGTACGATGACAAAATACTTTTATTACTGTTGTTGGTGTGTTATAGGTACGCATGAGCCATTGAAGACTAAAAGAGCAATTTCGGAGTCATAAGATGGTAACAAGGTCGAGTGTAGAGCAAGATTGAAGTTTTTGCTGAAAATTGGAAGAAGAATCCACGACACTGTTCAGCCTCGGTCCAACCACAAACGCGGACAGACCATGGTTGAAAGGGCTCGCGAAATCTCAGAAATTCAGAGAAGTGATTTTTCCACGTTCCATCCGCGAACGCGGATGGACCGCGGGCGAGGGCAGAAATTTTAAGGGCAAACTTGTTAAAACGAAATTTATGTAACCTAAACCCTCTATATAATTATAGGATTCGCGTAAGAGAAGCAAGTATTGTATTATTCATTACTTTTGCAGGAAAACTAGTAAGAGAGAACTCTCTCAACATCTCTCTTTCTTTTACATTGAATCTTTGATTATGAATTCAATTATCTATCTTGTTTCTTTGATTATGAGTAGCTAATTCTTTATCTAAGGTTTTGATGGAACCTATTGAGTGATGAACTACTGGGTTATGTGATTACAAATTGTTAGCTAGAATTTTATTTGTTCAACTCCGTTCTTGTTGTAGTTAACTGGTAGGATCCCCTATTTGATGTGCCTATTTAGTGTGCATAACTTAGAAAAGAGTGCATATTTAGGTAAATTGTTGAACAACACCACACCTAAATTATTGGAGGAATCTATAATTGTAGGCGTAAAGATGCGCTTAGGAATAACGAAACCTTGGCTGCAATATACAATGAACTATTAAAATTAAAGCTAGCTAGGGTAGCTCGGGAGAGTACACTAGTAAATTATTGTAGTTGCTTGGGAGAGAATTACGGTAAAAATAGTGTTCATGATTGATAGAATAATATTGACAATTTGTATGAGCATAAACAGAAGAGATTCCATGAATAGGGGAAATCAATACCTTAGTCTTTCTCTTCATTCTTTACATCTTATTCAATTATTTCTTTCAAGTCTTTAAATTCTTGCAAAAGTTAATTGGTAGAAAATATTCCAGAAAAATATATTCAAAAGTTTGGGAAGCTGCTTCAGGAGTATTTTTGGGTTGTGGAAGCTGTAGTTGATAGGTTAATTCCCTCTGGGATCGACTCTGGACTTAATTGCCCGGATTATATTGACTACGACTGTCGTTTTGATGTGAATCAATGGCCACACCCTGCCATGTCATGCGACGTCCTGACACGTCTTGAAATGTGCTATGGCCATGTCCGAACACATCCTGACCCATCCAATGCCCACGTCCTTCCATGTCCTGACATGTCATGTAGCCACATCCTACAATGTCCTGACACATCCTGACCTGTGCCACGGCCATGCACTGCCATGTCTTGCGACGTCCTGAAATGTGCTATGGCCATGTCTTGACACGTCCTGACCCATGCCATGCCTACATCCTGCCATGTCCTGACACGTCCTATGTCCACGTACTGCGATGTCCTGACGCATCCTGAATCGTGCCACGGCCATGCCCTTTCATGTTCTACGACATCCTAACACATCCTGAAATCCTGAAACGTGTCATGGCCATTTCCAAAATGTCCTAACCCGTACCATGCCCACATCCTGCCATGCCATGCGACATCCTAACACCTCATATGGCAACGTCCTATATTGTCATGTCCTTACCTGTGCCATGGCCATGCCCTGCCATGTCATGTAACGCCCTGACATGTCCTAAAACATTTCATGGCCAGGTCCTGACATATCCTGACATGTGTTATGCCCATGTCATGCCATGTCCTGACACATCTGGTGGCCACATCTTGCGATGTCCTGACACGTCCTGACCTATGCCATAGCTATGCCTTGCCATGTCCTGCAATGTCCTGACATGTGCCATGGCCATCTACTGACACGTCTTTACCCGTGCCATGCCCACGTCCTGCCATGTCCTGACATGTCCTGTGGCCAACTCTTGTGACGTCCTGATACGTCCTGGCCCATGGTATGGCAATGTCTTGACATGTCCTGACTCGTTCCATGCCCATTTACTGCCATATCCTGCGACATCCTGACATGTCATGTAGCCATGTCCTGCAACATCCTAACACATCTTGACTTGTGCCTTGGCCATGCCCAACCATGTCCTGCAAAGTCCGTACACATCCTGACACATGCCGTGCCCATATCCTGACACGTCCTGGCCCTTACCATCCACTTGTCCTGCCATGTCCTGCGACGTCTAGACACATCCTGTGGCCACGCCCTGCGACGTCCTGACCCGTGCCCTGGCCATGCCCTGCCATGTCCTACGACATCCTAACATGTCTTGAAACATGCCATTGCCATGTCTTGACATATCCTAACCCGAACTATGCCCACGTCCTCCCATGTCCTGACACGTCCCGTGGCCACATCCTACGACGTCCTGACACATCCTAACCCATGCCATGGCTATGCTTTGCCATGTCTTGCGACATTCTAACACATCCTGAAACATGCCATGTACATGTCCTAACACGTCTTTACCCGTGCCATGCCCATGTCCTTCCATGTCATGCGACGTCCTGACACGTTTTGTGGCCATGTCTTACAATGTCCTAACAAGTCCTAACCCGTGCTATGGCAATGCCATACCATGTCCTACGACATCCTGACACATCTTGAAATGTGCCATAACCATGCCCTGACACATCATGACCCGTGCCATACCCACATCCTGTAATGTCCTGACATATCCTGTGGCCACGTCCTACGACATCTTAACACGTCCTGAACCGTGTCATGGCCAAGCCCTACCATGTCTTGCGACGTCCTAACACGTCCTGAAATGTGCCATAGCAATGTTGATAATAGGTGATTTTGACAATAATTATGCCCTAAATAATCATGCTTCATTGTTGAATTGATATTGTTTATGATGACAAAATGCTTTGATTACTGTTTTTTGGTGTGTTATAGGTACAGATGAGCCATTGGAGACTAAAAGAGTCATTTTGGACTCATAAGATGGTAAAAAGGCCAAGTGTAGAGCAAGAGTGAAGTTTACATTAAAAATAGGATGAATAACCCGAGATACTCTTCATCCGCGACCACAGACAAACCGCGGAAAAAGAGGCTCGCAGAACCTCTTAAACTTCATATGACCATATTTCTCGCGGTCCATCCGCGAACGCGGACGGACCGCGGACGCTGACGAATTTTTGAAGTCCAAACTTGTAAAAAATCAATTTTTGTAACCCAAACCCTCTATATAAGTAGAGATTTCGCCCAAGAGAGGCAACTATTGTATTAATGACTACTTTTGTAAGATAATTAGTAAGAGAACTCTCTTAACTTATTTCTTTCTTTTATATTGAATCTTTGATTATGAATTGAATTATTATTCTTGTTTCTTTGATTATGAGTAGCTAAATCTTTATCTAAGGTTTTGATGGAACCTATTGAGTGATGAACTTCTCGGTTATGTGATTACAAATTGTTAGCTAGATATCTATTTGTTCAACTTCGTTCTTGTTGTAGTTAAATGGTAGGATCCCCAATTAGTTGTGCCTATTTAGTGTGCATAACTTGGAAAAGAGTGCATATTTAGGTATATTGATGAAAAACACCACACCTAGGTTATTGGAGGAATCTATAATTTTAGGCATAAAGGTGGGATTAGGAATAACAAAACCTTGGGTGCAATCTAAAGTGAACTATTCAAATTAAAGCTAGCTAGGGTAGCTCGGGAGAGTGCACTAGTAAATTATTGTAGTTGCTCGGGAGAGAATTACGGTAAAAATAGAATTTATGATTGATAGAATAATATTGACAATTTGTATGAGCATAAACAGAAGGGATTCTGTGACGACCCAAAGGATCATCACTTATTTTATTAATCATTTCGAGCTTCTGAGACCTTGAAACCCTCATTCCATGTTGCCTCGATTTACGTGCAAAATCCGAGCATGTAGCCGGAAAGATTTTGTGATAGAAAATATGAATTCTATGAGAAATTTGGATAAAAATGATATTAATATTGATATGGTTGACTTCGGTCAACATTTTTGGTAAACGGATCCGGACTCGAGATTGGATGGTCCCGAGAGGTCCGTAGAAAAATATGGGACTTGGACATGCGTTCGGAGTCGAATTCTGAGGCCTAGAGCCCAAGTTATGAATTTTTCTATGAAATTGTTTTTGATGTAATTGTTAAAGGAAATGAATTAATTGACCTTGGTATCGGGCTCGTATTTTGGTTCCGATGCCCGGTACAAGTCTTAAATATTATATATGTGATTTCTGTAAAGTTTGGTGACATTTGGATGTCGTTTGAGATGTTTTGGACCTCGAGTCCCAAGTTTGAAAGTTTTGAAAACCAAAGGTATGAAAATCATGAATTTGAGGCTTGATTTGATGAAAACGAGGTGATATTGGCGATGTGATCGCACGAACAAGTTCATAATGTGTTTTTGAGGTTGTGTACATGTTTGGTTTGGAGCCCGGGGGCTCGGGAAAAGATTTGATAGGTCGTTGGATTAAATTCTGAAATGTTGCACTGCTGGTTTTTCACCCAGCTGTTGGCTTCGCAATTGCGAAGCATTTCTCGCAATTGCGAAGGGGGATGATCAAGGCAGGGCTCGCAAATGCGAACCCTGATCGCAAATGCGAAACGTCTCATGCCCAGCCTTGTTCGCAAATGCAAACAATTGTTCGCAAATGCGAACGTCTCCAGGCCTGCCTATGTTCGCAAATGCGAACACAGTTCGCAAATGCGAACACTGCCCCATATTGCCTTGGTTCGCAAATGCGAACCATTGTTCGCAAATGCGAACACTACTCTATACAGCCGATGTTCGCAAATGCGAACATTAGTTCGCAAATGCGAACACCCCTTTGTCTGCCAGTGTTCGCAAATGCGAACAAATGTTCGCAAATGCGAACTTCCCAGCCTTAGCTTATTTTTCAAACTCCAGAAATTGGTCGGGGTTCGCAATTACGAACCCATGTTCGCAAATGCGAACACAGAGACCTGTAAAACACGATTTTAAGTTCATTTCTTGACTTTTTACAAAACAAAAACACCCATTTGCGATTCTTCACGGATTCTTTCTTCATCAAAACAATTGTAAGTCACTTTTTACTTAATTCTTTCAATTCCTAACATCATTAAACATGTTTTCATTAGAAATCAAAGGTTTTCATGGTGGAATTTCTTGTTTTTGTTAGAAAATAGGGTTTTTTCATAAATTGGGGAATTGGACCTCGAATTGAGGTCCGATTTTGAAACAAATCATATACATGAACTCGTGGGGGATGGGTAACCGGATTTTGGTCCTAACCCCGAGTTCCGACCATGTGGGCCCGGGGTTGAAATTCACTATTCCGGGCATAATGTTGTAAAAGTTGTATTTGGTCTTAAGAATTAGTTTGTTGAGTAGTATTGATGATATTAAATCAATTGTGTATAGATACGATTGGATTGGAGCCAAATTTGAAAGAAAAAGACATTTCCACGGATTGAATTGTTTATAAGCATTCGAGGTAAGTGTTTGTTCTATCCTAGCTTGAGGGAATAGGATTATGTGCTATGTGTTATGTGATCGAGTGCGGTGTATCGGCTGTGGTGACGAGCATCCATACACTGGCGTCTAATATGACCGTGAGTCGTTGAAAAATGATTATTTTGAGATATATTACAGATGAATTGTAATAGTTCTCCCTTATTGGAACTTGTTGTGAAGATAATTATTGATTGTCCTTGATGGGACGGTTTATGAATTACTGTTTCTTTCTTTGCCCTTGACTGTGATTGTAATTTGGGTGAGGAAGAGTGATAAAGCACGAAGGGTGATGCCGTGCCATGTTTATTTATTTATGCACGAAGGTTAATGTCGTGCTATGTTTATTTATTAATTATGCACGAAGGATCATGCCATGCCCTGTTATTGAACCATGTACGAAGGATCATGCCGTACTATGGATGTGAGGATGAGAGTAAAAGCACGAAGGGTGATGCCGTGTACTTTATTTGTTTATTTGGTGAGGATGAGAGTAAAAGCACGAAGTGTGATGCCGTGCAACTGCTTGCTATTTCTTGAATTGATATTACTTGTGTTTACATTATACTTTGTTTTTCCTTGTGAATTTATTAACCGTGGTTAATTGTTGAATTCTTTGAGATATTCCTTATTGTGTTAATACTTGGTTATTTCTTGTTATTTTGTGGTATACATATATATATATTGAATTGCACAGTTTTATGTGAGTGTCTGGTCCTATCCTTGTCACAACTTCGCCGGGATAGGCTGGGCACTTACTACAGCACATGGGGTCGGTTGTGCTGATATTACACTTCCGTGCGTTTTTGCACGAGTCCGGTTACGATCAGGAGCAACAGCAGCAGTAGAATCGATTGCGTGGGAGTTGATTATATTTGAGACCG